>JAIEZT010000384.1:0-53309 GCA_019594935.1 Periophthalmus modestus | reverse complement strand
ATACTTTTTTCCCCCACAAACTGAAGAACTGAAGAATATTTAGCAACAGGGACTATTGTGAACAATATACAAATATAATACATTGCTTACTTTCTTACACAGGTGCAAAAAGTTGTGTTTCTCATTCAGCAGTGGATATATATCACACTAAGGGAAGAAAGCAGCTACGTTCTGGTCATTTTGGTTAAGGCCCACATTTCTTATCTGTCGCCTCCTTTCATACAAGAATATGGGACGGGTTTAAAACACTGGTGCATCTCACTTTGTTAGACTCTACTCACTTAACTCCACTTCAGACTCTGCTTTGAATGTTGCTGGACGCTCCCTTTTAACTCAGCTGTTTTGCTGTAACTGACAATAACGTTCTACAGAACGATTCCTGTGCTTCTGCGGCTCTTCTTCACGCAACACAACAGAAACGTAGTGGAGGATGTGACCATTCTCAATAATTGACTTTTTTTTTCTTCCAGGGATTTCACTAAAGGTGTTGGGTGACCGCACGTATGTGCCCATCAACGGCCTGTATTGACAACCTCGGAGAGTCTCCATATTGACCGACATTCTCCAAAGTCGTGTCGACCCACTAAAAGTTAAGCAGAAACCTCTTGTGTTGTAACACGGAATTCTGTATATTGGATTCTTTTTTGCTAAATTTAACTTTGTGAGTTTGCCAGACTTTATGCCAATGTGGGAGTGATTTTAAAGTGCAAGAAGTACAGAAGTTTGGAGAAAAATAACAGTATCAGAGTATAAAGGGCTGAGGTAATGAGTATTTACAGAGAATAATATTGAGGTAACTAAGTACAGGCCAAGCAAAGCCCACAGTGTGTGCGTTTTAATCTTAACTAATTGCTGATATTATCAAATAGTGATGGTTAAGTCTGGTCTAGTAGGTTGAGTATGAAACACACATACTGTGTGAAGTGACAGTAGTTTGCAGTGTGTGCTGGATGCTTTTAAAGGGGCTGAATGATACATGTTTTTAAAGCTACATTAATTTGCAGTCTGTGCCAGACACCTTTAAAAGGAGCTGTGTGATTAAATGCACAGTTTATTTTATTTTTTACTGGGTTTTGATTGTTGATTACATACTATGCAATACATATTCTTAAAGTGACAGTACAGCTTTCAAAATTAATATTCTTACAGTAATATTTTTGTTTTAAACAAATTTTGTACTTTTACTGAAACTGATCAAATTAAAAGGCACAACAATTTATTTTCTTAAAATGACTAAACTTCTAGAGCTTTCACAGAGCAAGATTCATGAGGACAAACAAGATTTTAAACAAGCTAAAGCTAAAATTAGGCTGATTAAAGCAGTGTTTTGTAAAGTTTGTGCAAAAAGATTAGCCCATTACCAACGCTCAAACGAAAAAAATCATGAGCTACCACACGGCAAAAGATATGCATCTTCAGACACACCCAGACTGGGTGTGTCTGAACAACACCAAGACAAACTAAAGGCCGCTCAAAAAATGGAAAAACAGGCTAAGCAGCTCCAAACCCAGAAGCATGCACAAGCACTGGCCTCTGTACTGGTCTTAAAACCCAAAGAAAAGGCAGGAAAAGTGATGGCATTCAAGAAAATGCTTGCCAAGCTGAAACAGAAAAAAACTAAAAAAACTACTGGTATTCATCCTGTACACAAGAAACAATGGCAATGGGAAGAAATGTCACTCCTATAACACTAGAAGCACCAGGTGTACCCAAAATTTGATTGATGAAGGGGAAGGAAAAGGAAGATACAAGGCAATGTGACATTTGTCACAAGGAGCGAAAAAAGAGCCACTTGAGTGCTGAGTGTAGCCTATAACCCCACCCTGAATGGTTGATGGCTCCACAAGTAACTCCAACCCCCAAAAAACAAATTTTTGTCCAATCAAACACTCCAGCATGCTCTACGCCCCCCACCATACCCCAAGAATGATACAAGTAGCAAAACAAAATTAAGTGAGGCCTTGTCCCTAGTCATACTTGGACCCAAACCTACAGATCAAAAACTTTAAGATCTCCGACTCAATGCACGAACAAACATTTTGGAATCACGAGTGGCAGCAGCACAAAAACCTACTTACCTGACCAGACACTGCGTACCAAAAGGAAACCCAAGACAAACTAGCAAAAGAACAAAGGATTCGGGCAGCTCCACTGACCCAGATTAACCTAAGAAAACAGCCAAAATAATGCTGAAGCCACCCAATACAAGCAGGCTACATGTCCTAGAACAAAGAGCTACACCATCAACACTGCCACCATCAGAAGTTCAACCAGAAGAGAATCACAGCCAATCAAAAGCTGGTTCACAGTGACCTCATCGAGCCATTTGGAATGTCCAACAGCAGAACCCACATGTGCACCAGACCATACTATTCCATTCCACCTGGACGTGTTGAAAAGCCTTTGTACAATCTGCTCTACACCAGAAACGTTCGGGGGGAGGAGAGTTTTTGAAACATTGTTCATGCAACTAGACAGCCATGATCAAGCCCAACCTGGATGTGCAAGATATTTGGCAGCCCTGACTTAAGCTACTGACAAGACAGCTGACATTGAGCCGATTCACCCTCTAGTGCACATGTGTCAAACTCAAGGCCCGTGGGCCAAATGTGGCCCACCACGACATTTTATGTGGCCTGCAACAAAGTAAATAAAAAAATATGACTGTCTTAAAATTTCAGTTTATCAGGAGTTACACAGTTACACAGTATTTTTTTTCATATCTATGCAAATCCATATGCAATATTTGTAACTTGGATAAGTGATAAATATAGAAACGATTAATTAACTAGATTAAAACAGTTGCATTTATTTTACATTGCATTTGGTTACATTTAGTTACATTTATCGCACAGTTACATCTGGCCCTTTGAGAGCAACCATTTTGTTGATGTGGCCCTCTGTGAAAATGAATGTGACACCCCTGATCTAGTGGTTCACACAAACCATGGAATTCTGGCTTATTAGAATTCAAGACTGTTCATGACCACAGCTCAAAGAACTAACATCATTGCTGAGACACTGAAACAGTCACAAATAACCTATGAAGGAAGAAACATCAACATGGCCTCGGATATAGACACAGAAGAAACACCACATGTATGGGAGGAGAAGGTGAAGACTCATTTCTGTGTAGACACACCTGAGTGGCCATAATGAAATGCAAAGCTCACATTAAAGGAAATTATCTAGTTTCTCAAGGAAATCATGCCGCCGACACGGCCACAAAACAAGCTTCCAACTAAAGTGAAGAGCGATCGCTGCTCAAAGATCTTCAACTACAAATGAAGAAACTTACACTAGGAATCTGCATCCAGGCTGGAAACAAGACCAGTATGTACTGCCTAAGTGGCCTTAAAGGTTATTTCCCCAGCATTTCTCACTTCTTCACCCAAGTTTCACTGAGTATGGGCCAAAGCAGTCTATTCCAGCTGAGTAGAATGCTGGCATGCCTGAGGTTGGAAGCTGTGAATGGCCTCCTGTCCTTTGTGGCGCATCTCTGAAAAGACCCTCTTCTAGCTCTTCATTATAGTCTTCATTATAGAAGAAGAGTGACCAGAAGTTTGGAGTCCAGCACTATGGGTTGAAGGGGCTACAGGTGGTGCTGAAGAGGACTACATTCCACTGGTAGACTGTTGGCTCTGCATCACACCTGAGATCCCTCCAGAGAAAGCGGAGGAGGGGCTGATCTTCTGGAAGAAGCCTAACCTGGTGAAACATACCCTTGAAGTCACTGCTGAAAGCGACAGTGTTCTCTAAATCGCAAGAGGACAGTGAGCAGGGATAGACTGAGAGACCAGGGAGCAAGAGTTTGTTAAGGTCCATGTCTCAAAACTGAAAAGAGCAGTTGAAAACCACTCTGCTTACCTTTGTGCTCGACAAAGTATGGGGAATGTACCAGCTGCTTAACATGTTCTCTGAGGCCAGTGGAAGCTTAGCTACATAGCCTGCTTGTTTGAATCTCTGGATCTTGGAATTGTCACTTGGGCTATGTCTGGAGCCTTCACCATCCGAGAGCCTTCCGCCTCTGTGTTCCTGAACTGGGGGAGTACAGCATTTTTGGGGCAGACAGACTGGGAAAGTTTTTAACCCAAAGCCGAGAAGAGGCATAGTAACTCCTCTGCTGCTTGCGTGGACACAGGTTTATTGTCACTGTCTTTCACTGGGTCAGGCCTTTTCTCTGCTTTATCGTATTTGACAGGACCTCTCTCACTGACCTTGTGTAGGGCGAGGAGGTGCCTGATGTTGCATGTTTTGCAGCGCATCTTCAGATCACACTCCAAAGATCTGAGTTCTCTGCCACACTGCCAGCAACGGTTCTTGTCCTGAATCCAGGAGCGTTTCTGGGCACTGCTGAGAAATTTGAAGTTTGCACAGCTAATCAATGAATATCTATTATTGTCACATATTGAGAATACCTTCTTTACTAATTAGCTAGGAGGGGGAGTTTTGGAAGACTCCCCCACTGGTCTGGTTTCAGTCCCCAGCATGAGGAGTGGACTTGACAGCACTCCTAGAATCCTTGGGTTTGGCACTAGTGTCTTTCCTGGAGCAATACTGTACGATGCCTTCCTGCATCTGGAGCTTGTCCTCCAACCACTCAGCTAGGTCCAGGTGAGTGGGGATTGTTATGCACCGTGAGTGAATGTAACACCTGAACGTTGACTCAGGTCGTGTGGCATCTTGCCCTGCAGACGAATGACTGTAGGGCAAGTCTGCGAGCTGGTGTGGCTGCCCATACTGCTGGTTTAAAGCTGCCATAGTGTCTGTAAAGGGGTAGTCTGAGCTAATATAAGAATCAGCAACTAGCAACCCCTCTTCCAGTTTCAGATGGTCCACCAAGATCTGGAACTTAAAACACTCAGTGGAGTTTCTAGGGAGGAGAATGTCCAGGGCAAGTGAAGTACAGAGGGTCTGGGTGGGTAAAGTCCGGGATAGTAGGAGTGGGCCCCCGGGATAATAGAAGTGGAGTCTATCCTCTGGAAGCTAGGCCACCAACCAACAGCACCACATTACTGCTAGAGAACAACAGAGGGCACAGAAGTACCACAGAGGGCAACCTGGGACCCGCTTGTGGACCTGAGTCACCTCTCTACAGACCAGCAGCAGAGTGCAACAAATGCAAAGGGAAGAAATGTGATGTGTTTGCCAGAGATGAGTGGGATGGTTGCTGTATCACTAGCTTAGAAATGTTCCCATGCAAAGAACATACAACGCAATCTCTTGACACTTGTATCAAGAAGTTAAAACTCGGGTTCAGGACTTGTTAAACAGAGGTCATATTCTTCCTACTAATCACCTGTCGTATGTGAGGAAAAAAAGATGGTAATCCTGTGTATGAATTGTACTATACACATAAACTTGCCTTGACTGATTTCATTTCTGCATAGATTACAGGCTGCTGAATAAGAAGACAATGCCAGACTGCATTCCCATCTCCAGAATCAAAGAAATCCTGGAGAATTTTGAACTAAACTCTTGGTTTACTGTTGTGGATCAGGGCAAAACATACCTCCAAGAGTTTATGAGTGAGAAGAGCAGACCTTATAGAGTCTCCAAGGTGTTATAAAGGCTGTATGAGTGGATCAGAATCCCATTTGGACCCTCTAATGTTCCTGGTTGCTTTTCAATGCCACATGGAGGGATGTCTGCCTCCGGGATGAACCTTGTGTGCCCTCCCTGGAGGACAATCTCTTTTACAGCCGCAGCTTTGAACATGTAAATATTGTCCAACAAGTCCTGCAAACACAGAAAAAATTTACTTTTTCAAACCATAAGTCACCTACGTTGGGTGTGTCATCTCTGCAGAGGCATACAGGATGAAACTGAAGGAGGTAGAGGCAGGAAAAGCGCTCGTACACCAGACCCTAGCCGCTGTTAGACAGGTGAAAAATATTCTTGGTTTCTTAAGCAACTTTGGAGCCTATACCAAAGATTTTTCCATAACTTCGAAACCTCTGTACGAGTTTCTTGCTGAGCTCAAAGGTCAGCAGTAAAGCAGCCCCAAGAAAGCGACAAAGTGCACCGGTGTCCAGCTTCCACCCTCCATTTCTGCTCAGTGGACAGAGACACAGAGTTACATTGGAGACATTTGTAAACCATCTGACAAATCTACCTGTCATGGCATATCCTAATTTTGAGCGGTCATTCTGCATGTTGATGTCAGTGAAGATGGGCTCGGTGTAGTTTTGTATCAGTGTCAAGAGGGAGTCCTGCGCGGAACTGACTATGGCTCCAAAACACTTTCCCAGGCATAAAAAACTACAAGCTGCCCTCAAGTAAACTCAATTTCCTTGCATTAAAATGGACCAACACTGAGCGTTTCCATGACTATGAGTTCCACGCACCACACTTCACCATCTACAATTTTTGGACCCATGTCCCGTGGTCTGACAAAACAAAAATTTAACTGTTTAGCCATAATGAGCATTGTTACGTTTGGAGGAAAAAGGGGGAAGATTACAAGCCTGAGAATACCATCCCAACTGTGAAATACGGGGGTGGCAGCATCATGTCGTTGGGGTGTTTTGCTGCAGGAGGGACTGGTGCACTTCACAAAAAAAGATGCATCATAAGAGAAAAAAATTATGGGGAAATACTGAAGCAACATCTCAAGACATCAGCCAGGAAGTTAAAGCTTGGGCGCAAATGGGTCTTTCAAATGGACAATGACTGGAAGCATATAAACAAACTGGTGACAAAGTGACTTAAGGATAACAAAGTCGATGTTTTGGAGCGACCATCACAAAGCCCTGATCTCAGTTCAATTGAAAATATATGGGCAGACCTAAAAAGTCATGTGTGAGCAAGGCGGCCACTGTCACGACAAATGGGCCAAAATTCCTGCCAACTATTGTGAGAAGCTTGTGGAGAGAAACGCAAAACATTTTACCCAAGTCATACAGTTCAATTCAATTCAATTCAATTTATTTTTGTAGAGCCCAAAATCACGACAGCAGTCGCCTCTTAGGGCTGAACATGAGAGTTGATTAACCAACAGAATTAGAAAATCAACAATGAAATAGAAACAGACGAGCAAATGAGTCAACAGAAAACAAGTTCAAAGGCAATGGGACCAAATACTAATGAAATTTATGTAAACCTCTGACTTTGAAGAAAGTCATGAAAAAATTTCTTGGAAAAAAAAATCTTTCATTATTTTGGCAAAAGGAAATGTTTAGTCTGATTTCATATTAGTGAGAAAAAAAGCACATGTGCCTTTTTATATAATGTATGTAAACCTTTGGTTTCGACTAAATAAGTCACAGTGGACGTGCACCATTGGCGGTGAAAATGGGGGTAGATCAGCAAAATGTAAACCAATGAAATATTTGTTTGACATATCAACAATACTGTTACAATCTTAAGACAAAACTTTCATTTTCAAGCTTGTTCGTGGTCCGACTCCTAAAATTCATCAATTGTTTTTTTTTTTCATTCTGATATATATGTTGACTGTAATACTTCTTATGTCACCACTCTGCCACAGTAACACAGGGAGAACAAGCATACTCCAGGAATCTAACCCACAACCTCCTCACTGAACTATAAAACCTGAGAGGTCAAAAACCTCATATTGATGACAATGGACTTTTAGTTTGATGTTTTTAATGATCGTTTGAAACCAGAGGAGCGTGGTATATAAGTGTGTGTGATTTAAATATCACATCTGAGAAAGACTCTGAACTTTAAAGTAATCCAAGAATCCCAGGCATTTCAGAACATGTTTGGCAAAGTCTAAACTACAGGTTAGCTGCGATTACACAGAATAAAACCTCATGGAGACACAGGGAGGGCATCTGACACACATTCAGTCAGTTATTTACTTATTACTACTCAAGGTTGGACCTGACCCTGATCCTGAGATGTTTCTTAGGTGACGTTCACACAAACTTTTTTTTTTTCTTTTTTCCTCTCATCAGTTCAGAAGTATTACGGTTTATGTAAAGTCGACTGTTCTTGTAGGAAAAAGTGTTCTTCACCACTGAGACGTATTTTAATCAGGCTGTGGGGAAGCTGGCGCGAAGTGGTCAAAATAGGAGGCAGATTCAGAAAAGTCCCATTTGAAGCATTTTTTTTTTTTTGAGGCATCGTGGTAAAACGTGCAAAAAATACATATTTACAAAAAAATAACTGTGCTCAACGTAAGCTAAAGCAACAGAAATTAACTGAGGAAAAACCCACGTGTACCTTTGCTACACTGATGTTTCTCCCAAACGGCCAAGTGGTGCTGCTTAAATATCCCCCTGCATAAGGAAGCACCTCCCCCGGCATACACCACCTTCTCCACAGATGCTGAGGGTACAACTTTAGCTCTATCCCAAACTATTTCTCTCTGGGCCCAAGTCCTTTAACTAAATAGCGCTGACAAACTAATAAAAAAAAAAAAACAACTAATAATCTATAAACACTTAAGAGATTGAAACAAAATACATGACCTTAAAACAAAAGAAATAAAATGAACTTAAACCAGTTCTCCCTCCACATGGTCCAGCCCACGGCCACACCCAAGACTTTAAACATGTCCCGTGTCTGGACTAGTGATGGTGAAACTGAAACCTCATGAAACATTGAACCACTTTGAGACACTGAAAATGACTCACTGCTTCGACTCATTTGACACAGTCAGAAGAGCGACACCTGCTGGATTTGTGTGTGTACTGCATTTGTGAACCTCACTGACCCCCGTCCTCTAACCCCCACTCCCCTTTTCTGTGACTTTTATCTGGATGAGTTTTATCACTTCCATTTTATTTTTATTCTCTTATAACTTATTCTTCTGTTTATTATGAAATTGTTTTACATTATTTTGTGTCGACTTGTGTTTAAATTAAGTTGCTTTTCCCGCTTTGGCACGACTGACGTTTTTAAATGTGCTATACCAATAAAATGGCTACTTCCTAATAAAAAAGTACTTTTCAAACTGGTGTCTTTGTGTCCTGTACTTATATGTGTGTACTAGTTGTTCTCTGACTTGGCCAAATAAAGAGTTTGCAGCTACAGAGACATTTTAAACTGAAAAAGTGGAGAATAAAATGATGTGGTTAAGCACCTGGGACAGTGATAGTGCAACTGTAGATTTTGTGAAACTGGAACATTTTTGGAAAAGGTGTCGGGTGTGAGTGGGAAATGTGAGATCAGGTATTTGTAAAGTTTTAGAGATTTTTATTGAAGAAAATAATTTCAACTGCGTTGGGTTTTAATCTGCTCCTCTTCTGGTTCACTCCCTCTCCAGCGTTGTCACCAAGTCGATATAAATGTGTCTGTACTAGATGTGATCTATTACCTGTTGTATCTTACCTGCTTTAATATGAACTTTCCCTTATTGAATAACTAGTACAGTGTTAGAAAAGCCGTCAACAAAATCTCCTCCTCTCAAAACCCACAATTCTTTGGGGGATTCAGACTTTTTTAAAGCTATGACACAATTACAATCCACCCCCATCAAGATTCCCGTGAAGCAGCTTTAAACCGCAGCTCGACACGTGTCTCTGACTCTTCTGACGTAACGAGGCCTCGGTTTGACTGGTCACGTGATTTTTGATGTGATGAAGCTCGTATCGAAACGATGCTCGGCAACACTTCTGCTTCATAGGGTCGGTACAGAGTCGAGCTGAGAGGCTCCAGCGGAACATCTCTAGTCTGAACCATGTGGAGATTCAGGGAAGTAGATGCAGATTGAACTAATTAGCTAAATTTAACCAAATAAAATATCTTTAAAGTAACAAGTGTGAGTGTGGTGATTAAACTGTAAACCAAATACAAACCCGGGATAGTTCTATTCGGTTTCATATGGAAAATTATTTAAATGAACATACTCTACATGTGAACAAACAAAATGATGGAAAATTAAAATGGACAAAGGTTCCACTTTGTCACACAGGGTAAGATTAGACTCAAAAAAACACTTTATGAAACTCAAAGTGATGTATATAGTTGATTATTTGTATGCAGCCCCACACTGTAATGATTCTTTACTTTCACTTTCACTTTTACCCAGCAACACTGCAGCAGAGCCACATTCTGATTTCTGATTGGCTGGAAGTGTAAAATGACACAGAACTGAGCAATGTGGCCTGAGCTGACTCACCCAGAGACTGTAACTTCACTTCTGTTTACGCCTGTGTTCACCATGAAGACTTTTGTGGCACTAATTCTGTTAGGAATCCTAATAACAGACAGCACATCGAGTGAGTACTCTTTACACGTTGAGTTCATTTAAGGTCAGTCCGGTGGTGTTCAGCTTTAACTTAACACTGCTCCTGTTCTGAGACGTGGACTCACAGTTTTGACACTATGCTCTTTCTCTGTCCTTCCTCTCACTTTATCTGTGTGATCAGTTTTACAAAGAAAACTTCATCTGGATTCACAATGATTCAGCTTCAAGTTAGAAACCAAAACAAGACTTTCTATATGTAACAGTTACAGCAGTAAAACATGTAGATCTGGTTCATGTACGAGACCTGGATTAGTCTTGTTTAAACTTTGTGTAAGTCTTATAGAGAATATAACACATTTATTACATACTTGTATTTATACTTTCTCTTTCTCTACACCAGATCTGAACTTCTGTGAAAACACATCAAGTTCATTCTGCATTCTTACTGATTTAAAAATGATTGAATAAAATAAAATGATTAACTATAAAGTAGTAAAGTCCTCATCCCATCAGGCAAATATCAGGAACATTTGACACATTGACTCAGATTCATCACACACCTGTGACCAAAGACTGTATAAACAAATGGACTAAGCGTTTGGCTCCAGTCAAATGAAGATTATCGGGGTTAGCAGTTTTAGGGGCCAAGAGATTAAAATGACGAGTCTGACAGCAGCAATTACAAAGAGAGGGGTGCCAATTTATTTTTAATGTAACATGAATTGGAGTCCATGGAGCCTGAAGTGTGCCCATGCTCACTTCCAGTTTGGAACACGGCGGCTAGCAGGTTAACTGTGTCCATTTGTATATATGGTCTGTTCTTCTGACACACAGTGAGAAAAGTCTTTGATTTACAGACCTGCCTCGGCTTTACGTTGGACATTCAGTTCCTGCATCACTGCTCGTGTTTGAGAGCAGCTTCTTTTAGTTTTATTTGTTTTCATCTTTACTGAAATATTCTTAAAATACATTTATTTTACATTTAGGACTGATCTTCTTTCCACAGTGATTCACACTCTCAGAGTACCTCAAACATCATCTTCTCAAGTCCCAAACTTCCCAGAGTTTGTTTTTGTTGGACTGTTGAATGGTCTGGAGACAGTGTACTGTGACAGTGAGATCAGGAGAATGGAGCCCAAACAGGAGTGGATCAAGAGAGTGACCGAGGACGACCCAGAATTCTGGGACTGGACCAGTAAGGTCTGTGTGGAGGCTCTACATAACCGCAAAGTCACCATGGAGATTATAAAACGACAATTCAACGAGACTGAAGGTTTGACACTTTCACTTTGAAACAATGAACAGAGATAATGGTTTCTGTATTTTAATAAAAGGACAAGTTTGGCACTTGCACTGTACTGTCCTGTGCAATTTTAGCCAGTGTTTTACCAGGGATTAAAGTACAGTCTGCTAGATTTTCAAACCATCAAATTCTTTTATGTTGTCATTGATTTTATGAGCTTAAAAATGTAACTGCATAAACACAATAAACATGAGCTCCAGTTTTTCTGAAATGAGACTTTTTAAATCCTCCAGCAGCATTAAGCAAAAACAGACTCAGGTCCTGATGTTCATGTTCCAGGTGTTCACACTTGGCAGTTTATGTTCGGCTGTGACTGGGACGATGAGACTGATGACATCACTGCGTATGTTCAGTTTGCCTTTGATGGAGAAGACATTATTTATCTGAACATGAGGACAGAGTCCTGGGTCGCTGTTAAACCTGAGGCCTTAATCATTAAAGAGATGTGGGAGAGAGGTGGAGAAACTCAGCGTGCCAAATACTTCATCCACAAAATCTGCAATGTGGGGCTGAAGAACTATGTGCACTATGGAGAGAAAACTCTGAAGAGGACAGGTGAGAAGAGACACAAAGGTGAAATTAAAACTGCAAGCAGTGATAAAGGGCCCTCAGAACTCTTGAGACTGCCTTGGTCAGTGGGAGGGCTGCCAGTCCCAGCCTGATGTGATTATGGTGTGATGTGTGTGAATATTCTGGTGTGACGTTGTAGATAAATGTTTCCGTCCTGTGTTATTTTTGAAGGGACACTACAGAGCCATTTAGAAAAAAATATAAGTCAACATGTCAAGGGATTGTAGTAGCTTCAAAATGGCTGTTTTGTTGAGAGCTTGTCATGACCACACCCTGAGACTTCTACAAAATCTTTTAGCAAATTTAACAAACAGATATGTCCTGATGCTGGCTCAGTTTGGAGTTCGTCAGATAAAAATCTTAGGACAAGTTTGTTCAAGTAGACCAAGATTTAGACTTCAGCGTTTTGTGTCAGGGCTGGTCCAGACCAAAAAGTCCAAGGCCATTTCTTCTCCCATATTTTAAACCCTCCTTAGAGTTAACAGTAGGACCCCGTATGTCACCCATGTTCCCAAAAATATGATACAAAACTGTACACAGCAAATCACAACAAATCTGGTGTGATGTGCAGTAGTTTCATTAGATGCAGCTGATTGTGTTGTGATAATGCTTTGAAGGGGGGAGGGACTTAGCACAGAGAGCAAAGGGAGGGGGGGCTCAGAGTGTCAAAAACAAAAGTGAAACTTATAACGTCTTAATATGTTGTTTTACCAAATACAGTTGTCCCTCTTTATAACATGGTTCATCTTTCGTGGCTTCGCAGATTTTTTTTAGTGCAATTTTGCAGGGTTTTTTTTTTTTTTTTTTTTTTACAACGTATTGTGTTCTGTGTCCTGATTGGCTAAAGCACTGAAGACCACTGTCAGTCTTCTCCATGTCGTGTCTCCCATACAGTACAGAATTTGTTTAGCTTTCCAAATTTGCAACAATCGACACTATTACAGAGCGGCGCCAGGATGAAGAGGGCGTGGTCACAAAATGAGAGAAATGTGAGATGTTAATGCCTGTCTGCTTAAAGTGTAAAACGTGTGTGGTGAGGGGTTTTACAGGTGCAAAAAAACAAAAAAACAAACAGAATTGTAAAAAAATAAAGCTACTTCGCTGGTTTTTGCTATTGTGGGTTAATTTTTTGAACGTGACCCCCGAGATAAACTAGGGACCACTGTATTTCATTTTCAAGACAAAGGAAAAATGGTGATCCAAATATGTTACGTGATACAGTTAATAAAAGATAAAAGTAAAATACCGCCTGTATATAATATAATTCCTGCGGTGTTGTGTAGAGCTCCCCCTGGTGGCCCTGCTGCAGAAGTCCTCCTCAGCCCCGGTCACGTGCCACGCCACAGGTTTCTACCCCGACACAGCCAGGCTGTTCTGGACCAAAGATGGAGACGAGGTGCTGGAGGACGTGGACCCTGGAGAGATCCTGCCCAACGAAGACGAGACCTTCCAGACCAGTGTGTCCCTGGACCTGTCCTCTGTCCCCTCTGAGGACTGGGACAGGCACCACTGTGTGTTTCAGCTGTTTGGGGACAAAAATAAGTATGTGACCAGACTGGACCGGAGCAAGATCAGGACCAACGGTGAGAGGGGGCGCTGATGAGTCCTGAGCACAAACTCAAGTTTATTAGATCCTCCTCACTCTCCCCTTTACTCCTCCTTTTTGTTTTTCAGCCAAAAATCTCCCAACCTCCATCATCGCAACTGTAGTCATTCTGGGAGTCGTCCTGGGAGTCGTCATTATCGCTGCTGCTGTGGCTCTGTTAGTGATCAGACGAAAAAGAGGTCAGACAGGACTTTTATGTCATATCAAGCAACAAATGTTATGTTGTTCCCTCACCAAAAACATGAAGAGGTTTTAGATGTAATTAATTTTGCAATCTCTCCCACCCCGATTCAAACCCTCCTTACGGTTTGCAGTACGAGCCTGTACAAGGCTCCACCCACAAGCCTATATCACCTATGCTGCCATACGACAAATCTCCCTGAATATACAAAAATATGATACAAAACTGTACACAGCAACTTGACAAACCTGACGTGATGTGCAGTAGTTTCATCAGTGAGATGCAGCTGATTGTGTTGTGTTGCGCTCTGAAGGGGGAGGGAGTTAGCACGAGGAGCAAAGGGAGGGGAGAGTCAGACTCATTAAACAAGTTAATACGTTGTTTTGGCCAAATATAGCATTTTCAAAACAAAAGGAAACATGTAGATCTAAATGTTATGTGTTATAATGAATACCCAACAGAAGTAAAATACTCCCTCTTTAAACAGGAGGTGTTCTTTGCATCATGTTTCTGTGGTACTTCCAAATCTTGAGATGAAAATAAATCATCTGCTGTTTCGATGGTTCTGTTTGACTTGAATGTTCTTTTGAGATTTGTCCTTTTTGAAGTGAAAATACCCAAATTACTTCTTGGCTGTTCTTTCCTGTGAACCTTACATATCGATACAAGTGCAAACACGTAACATGTTTCTCTCAATAATAATAGTAACAATAGTTTTAAGCTTTATTTTTTTCTATGTTCTTTTTTCTCAGCCCAAAACAATCCTCAACGAGATGCTCAGATGAAACAAATTCTAAATCCTGTTTCTCAGACAACAAACGGTGAGTGCTTTTAAAATGTCTAAAAAGTGTTGCATTTCTTTCAGACAAGTTTCTTAGTGTTTATTTAACGATTATTCAACTAAATCAATTAACTCCAATTGCACCTGAGGGGTTAGACTACTCATTTCAATGAAAACCTAATTTATGTATTTATATTTAAGATTTATCCCTCCTTGAATCTCAACTGCACATGGTGGAAGGGTTGGAGCTATGTTGTCGGGGGCTTCATGTTACTCTTAGGGTCTGGTTCTGGGGGACGAGTCAGACTAAAAGCAGCTCAGAAACCCTTCACGGTGAGTATACAATCGAGGCCAGCTGAGCTTGTTTGGGACGTTGAGCGTTACCGGCTAGATCGGGGGTCGGCAACCCGCGGCTCCGGAGCCGCATGCGGTTCTTTCAGCCTTATACTGCGGCTCTGCGGCTTGGGAAAATAAATTATAAGTATTTAATGAAGTCTGTTTTATTTGTGTTAATTCTTGTTTTTTTAATTTTTGTAGTTTAAATTAGAAACTTATTGTAATGTTGTAATATTAAAATAAAATTCTATGTTATTCTTCGTCGCTCAAAATAAGCGTCACACTCAGGGAACTATGTTAAAAAACAAAACAAAACAGCGCTCACTCCTCACACACACAGCTCACAGTCCTGCGGAAGGATACAGACGCTGTGCAGAGGTTCAGGAGCAGGAGGATCTGTAGCACTACGGCCGTGTCTCAATTCACCAAAGTGCCCTTATAAGTCGGGCGGTACTTCGACCGGCACTTCGAGCAGAACATCGAACGATGCATTTGGTGAATTGGGACACGGCCACGGATTTTATAAACCAGTGATCCCCACCACCGGGCTGGGGACAGGTTCCGGTCCGTCACGCATTTGCTCCCGGGCCGCACAAAAACAGTAAATTAATCTGCAACCGCATGTTCTCCGACGTAACTTTCTCCCGTCCCTCATGACACATAAGTTTGTCCGTAGATATATTATCTAAATCCTGATAGGAAATGGCCTCATAAATCGATTTGATATAAGTCGAGTTTATTATATCTGTGCTAGATCTGTTCTTGTCCTCCGCAACCACGAATCGCGTATTACGCATCAGACCAAAAGTAGAGCCACATGCTCGTGAAAACAAAAGAACTCCAAGAAAAAGAAAGCTACATTTAAGAGACAACACCATGAGTCCTACTTAAAATACGGGTTTGTTGCTACAAGTGAGTCTCACGCAGCGAGTCGTTCTGCGTAATATGCGGAGAAATGCAAATGAGGCAATGAAACATTCAAAACTGCTTTGGCTCATGGAGACTAAGCACCTGGATTAAAAGATAAGCCTTTAGAGTTTTTTGAAAGAAATTACGGAGCAGACTGGACAAACACACTGCTTGAGTTATTGTCTCCCGTAACTCCTGATGGGACCAACTCATCACAGAAACAAGCGCAGGTCCCACTGATTCAGCGGTTTATGGTGAGTTTTATTTTTTATAAAAAGGTTGGAGACCCCTGTCATAAGCACACTATAGTTGTTTACGCAAAGCGTAAGACTAAAAAAAAAAAAAACAAACAATATATACAGTTTTATCTCCATTTTAGACGTGAAAAAAATATTTGCAGCTCCCAGTGCTTTTTTTTCCGTGGAAACTGGGCACAAATGGCTCTTTGGGTGTTAAAGGTTGCCGACCTCTGGGCTAGATGTACTCGGCCTCACCTCCACACACAGCTTGGGCTCTGGAATTCAACTTTTTGAGAAGGGCTGGACTCCATTTCTCTGGCGTTGCCCGCGGGGAGTGGCGGTGAGCTTGTGTGGACTTGCCTATTGCCCCACAGCTTAGCCAGACCATGTTGGAGTTCACCTCGGTCAACGAGAGGGTCGCCGGCCTTTAGGTCAGGGACAGTTCTCTCACTGTTGTGTCGGCCTATGGGTCAAGCAGCGGTGCAGAGTAGCCGGCCATCTTGGAGTCCCTGGGAGGGGTACTAGACAGTGTTTTGGGTTTCGGGTCTTAACATCTGTGTCTGTATCTCCTCTTTTGGCTTATGATTCCTGCTGGGTATCTGATTAGTGGCAGGGCATAGCTGTTTATTGCCTGGGTCTTATTCTTGCCATTGAGCTGACTCCTTAGGACTTGCCTTACTCGTCTGAGGTATTTGGCCGTGGCTGCTTTCCTTGTTTCCTCTTCAAGGTTGCCATTTGGCCAAGGTACTTGTAACTCAATGTCTGCTATTGTCCCTTCTGGGAGTGAGACCCCTTCTGTGTGGACTACCTTCCCTCTCTTTGTCACCATCCGTCTACACTTCTCAAACCCGAATGACATTCCAGTGTCTGTGCTGTAGATCCTGGTGGTGTGGATCAGCGAGGCGATGTCTAGCTCATTCTTAGCGTACAGCTTGATGTCATCCATGTAGAGAAGGTGACTGACGGTGGCCCCATTCCTGAGTCGTATCCATAGCCAGTGTGTTGATGATTTGGCTGAGGGGGTTCAGACCTGTGCAGAACAGCAGTGGGGACAGTGCATCTCCTTGGTATATGCCACATTTGATGGTCACTTGTGCAAGTGGCTTGCCATTGGTCTCAAGGGTGGTTTTTCCACAACTTCGAGTTTGCAATGAAGGGTCTAAGCTGCTCTCCAAGGTAGACAGAGCGCCCTGCAGGGGGTGAGACTCATGGTCCAGCATAGAGGTGACCTTAGCCAGGACCCTCCTGTCCCCCACCTCCTGCACTGAGTCCAGAGGACAGCCCAGGACAGAGCTGGACTTCTTGATGACCTTGTCCAGGTCCTTCCTCTCCCTCTCTGTGATGCTGCTGTTCCAGCAGACCACACCGTACAGGATGATGCCACCACAGAGTCATAGAAGGTCTTCAGGAGTGGCCCTCTCACTCCAAAAGACCTGAGTCTCCTCAGGAGATAGAACCTGCTCTGGCCCTTCCTGTACAGTGCGTCTGTGTTGTGCATACTGCAGCGGGTCCATAGCTGAGCTCACAGTGGAGCGGAGATGGCCAAGGACCAGTCTCTCCAGTGTCTTCATCAGTTGAGACGTTCGAGCCACTGGCCTGAAGCTGCTGAGCTCCTTGGCCTGTGGCGTCTTGGGCACCAGTACCACACAGGAGGTCTTCCAGAGTTGTGGTACCACCCTCAGCTTTAGGCTCATGTTGAAGCGGCTGGGATGAGAATCAGCTCCTCCAAACCCAGGGAAGACCCAGGGCACACTGAAGGGACTATATTAAACCAAGATGGCGCCACGTACGGTCGCCCTGGTGATTTCGTGCGCGGTGTGTTTCTGGTTTTTGTGTGTTAATCCTGTGTCTGCTCTTACACTCGTGAAGAGCTCCTAAACATCAGGACAACAACTCCTGCTGACCTACTGCCAGTTTTTTTAGTGCCGGCAGTAGACTTGGTTCACTTTTTAGCCAAAAGAGTGAGATGCCGAAAGAGAGGGAAACGAGCAGGGGCCCTGGTGCGCCTCCGGAGACGCGGCGCCCGCACGCCCTTACCTGGGATTTTCCTCTCCAACGTACGCTCACTCTGCAATAAAACAGACGAACTGGCGCTGCTGATGAGGAGAAACAGGGACTTTTCTTCCTCTTGCGTCTTGTGCTTCACGGAGACGTGGCTCAACGAGCGTATCCCGGACTGTGCGCTTCACCTGGAGGGATTCCAGCTCCTCCGCGCGGACAGACAACGGGGACTCTCCGGGGGAAAGACAAGAGGTGGAGGTGTCTGTTTCTACATCAACAACGCCTGGTGCACGGATGTGACTGTGATCTCTCAACACTGCTCTCCCGCCGTGGAATATCTGTTCATTAACTGTAAACCTTTCTATTCTCCACGTGAGTTCGCTTCATTCTGGAGCTGTTCACATCCCACCGACACGAGGCCCAGCGGCGCTCGCGGACCAGATTCTGAATGTGGAGCGAACCTTCCCGGACTCTTTACTCATCATCCTGGGGGATTTTAATAAAGCAAATCTGAGCCAGGAACTACCCAAGTACAAACAGTTTATTAAATGCCCGACGAGAGAGCAGAAGACGCTGGATCATTGTTACACAACGGTCAGCGGAGCTTACAGAGCCGTGCCTCGTGCTGCTCTGGGATTCTCTGACCACGACATGATTCACCTCATCCCCGCCTATAAACAACGGCTGAAGCTCTCCAAACCTGCTGTGAGGACTTCTAAGAAGTGGACCAGTGAGGCTGTGGAGGAGCTTCGCTCCTGTTTGGACTTTACAGACTGGGACGTGTTCAGGGCCACAGACAGTTTGGATGAGGACACAGACACTGTGACGTCATACATACAGTTCTGTGAGGACAGTATCATTCCATCACGTACCAGGGTGACTTTTAACAACGACAAACCCTGGTTCACTCCCAGACTGAGGCATTTAAGGAGGGAAAAGGAGAGGGCTTACAAGGCAGAAGATCGTGAAGGCTACAGGCGTTGTAAGTATGCTTTTAGCAAAGAGGTGGAAAAGGCTAAAGCGAAGTACAAAACACGTCTGAGGCAGCATTTCTCCACCAACAAATCACCATCTACAAGCCCAAAGCCCCTCCCGCTGTGGACAATAAACAACTTGCAGAACAGCTAAACGGCTTTTATGCAAGGTTTGATGTTCCACACCCCTCCTCCCTCACCACCATGGACATCACAGCCGAACCCACCTCGGACCCCTCCTCCGCCCCCACTGCCTTCACAGTTTCGGAGCGGGACGTGACTAAGCTTTTCAAGAAGCAAAACCCCCGCAAAGCCCCGGGCCCGGACGGTGTCTCTCCTTCCACCCTTAGACACTGTGCTGAGGAGCTGGCTCCTGTCTTCACGGACATCTTTAACACCTCCCTGGAGTCATGTCACGTCCCAACCTGCTTCAAGCTGTCCACCATTGTCCCCGTCCCCAAGAAGCCCAGGATCACTGGACTTAATGACTACAGACCTGTGGCGCTGACGTCTGTAGTCATGAAGTCATTTGAGCGCCTGGTCCTGCACCACCTCAAGTCCCTCACCTCCCCCCTCCTGGACCCTCTGCAGTTCGCCTACAGAGCCAACCGGTCTGTGGACGACGCCATTAACCTGGCCCTTCACTTCATCCTCCAGCATCTGGACTCCCCGGGAACCTACGCCAGGATCCTGTTTGTGGACTTCAGCTCTGCATTCAACACCATCCTCCCTGCTCTGCTCCAGGACAAGCTCGCTCAGCTCAACGTGCCTGACTCCACCTGCAGGTGGATCACTGACTTCCTGACAGACAGGAGGCAGCGCGTGCGGCTGGGAAAGAATGTCTCGGACACCCGGACAATCAGCACAGGATCTCCACAGGGCTGTGTACTTTCTCCTCTGCTCTTCTCCCTGTACACTAACTGCTGCACCTCCAGTCACGACTCCGTCAAACTGGTCAAGTTTGCGGATGACACCACCCTCATCGGGCTCATCTCGGACGGGGATGAGTCTGTCTACAGGAGGGAGGTGGATCGGCTGGTGTCCTGGTGCAGCAGCAACAACCTGGAGCTCAACGCTCAGAAGACAGTGGAGATGATTGTGGACTTCAGGAAAGTCACAGCCCCCCTGCTCCCCCCTCGCCTTGACCGACTCCCCCATCACCACCGTGGACTCTTTCCGCTTCCTGGCACCTGCATCACCCAGGACCTCAAGTGGGAGCCGACCATCAGCTCCCTCATCAAGAAAGCCCAGCAGAGGATGTATGTACTTCCTGCGGCAGCTGAGAAAAGCCAAGCTGCCGGTCCAGATGATGGTGCAGTTCTACACGGCCATCACTGAGTCCATCCTCACCTCCTCCATCACTGTGTGGTTCGCTGGGGCCACTGCCAGGGACAACAGAGACTGCAGCGCATTGTGCGCTCTGCTGAGAAGGTGATTGGCTGCAGCCTTCCATCTCTCCAGGACCTGTACGCCTCCAGGACTCGGGGGCGAGCAGGTCGTATAGCAGCTGACACTTCTCACCCTGGACATGGACTATTTGAGCCACTTCCCTCTGGCAGGAGGCTACGGTCCATCAGGACCAGAACCTCTCGTCACAAGAACAGTTTCTTCCCCTCTGCTGTTTCCCTCATGAACACTTCTTAAACCTGCACTAAACTGGACATTTCATAACACTGGTCACTTTAATAACCCATGTGCACTGTTGTTGTTGTTTTGATGCCACTATTGTATATATTTCTACTATTGTATATATTTCTACCTCCTGCATGCCCTTATTTGTATTTATTTAGTGTGGTTCTTTTGTGTGTGTGTTGTTGTATGTCGCACTTTATCACCGAAGTAAGTTCCTAGTCTGTGAGCTCTGCTCACGGAAAATGGCAATAAAACTTCTGATTCTGATTCTATATCTCTCAGCTGGCCTGGAAACGCTTTGGGGTCCCACTGAAGGAGTTGGAGGACATGTCTGGGGTGTGGGAAGTCTGGGAGTCCCTGCTTAGACTGCTGCCCCAACCACCAATGACCCAACTCCGGATAAGTGGAAGAAAATTGATGGATGGATATTTAAAGATTTGATAAAAAATCTTATGTAGTGTAGCACCTATGCTACACTACACAGAGGAATACAAGTAACGGTCAGGTTATAGACTTGAAGGAGTGATGAATGAAATATAAAAAGAGCCAGTCAAGTGAACTTTAACTCTTAAAGGACTGAGCACATTAAAGACAATTATAGCTTGCCTAGACTTTCTTGTTTTAGCCATAAAAATCATATTAAATGAAGTATCAGCATGTACTTTTGCCCTTTTTCACACAACTATTTCTATTTTATATATCCATCATTATTTTTCTTTTGATGCATCAAATAACTGTATTGCCAGTTTAAGTAGAAGAAAAACATAAAAACGAACACTTTATAACACAAATTTGAACAATAATTAATATTTATAGAAGAGATTAAGCATATTGTACTTAGAGTTAGGATTTTACAGCCCTTCTTTTAAAAAAAATGTCACGCGTTTATGCAGCTAAGACAATGATTTTGCCAGGTCATATTTTTTGGAATGTCTACTAAAGAATATCTGAAGTTCTGCAGCTTATTAGTTTGCAATCTCTAGTAAAATATCCTTTCTGGAATATTTAGTAGTAGTTAATAGTTTAATAATAGTTTAAAATCAGTGCATTGATCATGATGTACAATAACAAGTGAAAAAAAAAAAAAAAAATCAGAACAATAAATCAACAGTGCAATATTATATATGTTTACAAAATTAATTTAAAAATAAACATGAACAGTACAATATTATATACAATAATTTACAAAATGAAGGGCTTTCAATGTCTTTTACAGTTCTGATTCAGGCAGTGTGGTACATCCTGAAACAGTTCCTGTCCAGCTGCATGCAAAGCCCCACCTTACACTCCCTGGCAGTGAGTGCAGCGTTTGCATTCTCCGTGGAGATACCCTCCTCTATGAGGTGCTGTGGTGGTTGGGTACCCGTGCTGACCTCCTCAAACAATGCTTTACTCCTGTCCTAGAAGCTGGACTGTGGGGTGATCTGCTCCTCTCACCTCCTCTCTTTCACCCCTGTTGCCTACAGCGACCCCTCAAAGGTTCCATGACAAGGCTTGTTGTAAAAAACAAACATTATTTAGTTGTCTAACAGTTGCAATAATAATGTTGTAATCTGTTTTGAACATGCATGTCCATGTTCTACCTACTGTAGAACATGGAGCTAGGACATGCACTGTCTCTGAATGACTCACAGCAGATTTTATTTGGTGCTACCATTTTGCCCATGAATTTGTCCACAATGCATTCATAATTTAGTGCTTATATGTCTAATTTTACATATGCATACACTAGATTAGCATTTTATTTGCAAAATAGTAAAGGATAGTATTTTACTATTATACTCCCGCGAAATACAGGTTTGCGCACGTATTATCTACTATAGAACACCAGTACTGTACTTTGCACTACATTGTAGAGATAGTAGATTTATTGTAACATACAAGCCTTCTTTGCGCGCTAGCCGTTATAATTTAGATAATGAAATGTCGTCTTTGACGACACTTACCTGGAGTGAGAAGACCGCAGCCCGGCTTCATCTCATCCGTGCACCAGACAAGCGTCTTTCTCATCGCTGTCTGCCACAAATTCCGCCTCCTTCTTCCCCCTTTTTCATTTTGAAAACATGGCCAAATAAGACTACCTGCCCAATGTTTAAAACTATGTAAATGATGACTAAAACTTCGATAAACTAACTGTAATTTCCACCACTAGTGCGAGGCTCCCCAGAGTGACGCCTCAGCAGTGACTGGGAGAATCCCGGCGGCACAGGCTCTCTGATTGGTCATCCTCGATGGACAACGTAAGCACATTACCGTAATGACATTAACATATATAAAGAGCCCGATGCCTCTGCTTTCAGACACAGTTTGAATGTACATGATCGGACAATTGGTTGTGGAGTTATGGTAATGGAAAGTCCACAACCTCGAATCTATCGCCGGCGATAGCAGCTGACGTTTTAGGGTTAAATGGAAAAGTGTGAAAACAAACGTAACAAATTACTGACACTTAGTTTGTATAAGGCGCCTTTAAAACAGCCTTTTATTTTCTTTCACTCAGTTTTCAGTTTAAGTTTGGGTTTTAGTTTGTTTTTTTACTTATGTTTCAATCATTTTTCTTTAAGATGACTATAATAATTTATTTAAAGGGTTTTAGTTGCGAATCTAATTTTATTGACTTAATTTTAGGTTTAAGCTCCATTTTAAGTTTGGTCTATTCACTCTGATCAAATCAGTTTTACAACTTTAAGTTTACACTATATGCTCCTTAAAATTGTCATAAATCCAAATAAAACAGCATCAATCGCAAAGTAAAATGAAAACTGCTTTTTTCTACATGTCCCTTAGGTCAGCAAACCCCTTCAGTGTCCTTTAACAACGTGTCCCGTTGGTGCAAGTGCTCCTTTAATGTCTATGGGATTCACAGAGTAAAAAGTGTCTCTGTCTTACCTCAGCCTTGGTCTGAGTTTTTGTAGGTGGGAGACATGATCACGTGGTGCTCTGTGTGAGGTGGTGCTCTGTGTGAGGTGGTGCTCTGTGTGAGGTGGTGCTCCCTACTTCAGCTCTCTGTCCATATCTCACTTTGAAGTTCAGAATCTGGGATCTTGTCCCAACTTCTCCAGGGGAAATAAACCCTGACCTGCAGGACAGGCCACGAGGAAAATCATGTTAGTCCATTTAGTAAAAATAAAACTGTCTAAATGAAGCGGAGCGTCTCCCGTGGCTACGTGACGTTACACACACTCAAAATGGCGGCTGCTCTGCACTATGACGATTTATCACTTTCTCACATGAAATATACACAAAATACATAAATAAAACACAGTCAGGCTTAAACAGATAAAATACAACTACAACCAACATAAATATGCTGTTTTCTGCGTCTTCAGTCAGTTTAAATCTTCTTAATGACCTGGTTTAACCACAGCAAAGTGCACGTTACAAAAGCAGGTCAAATGTAACATAAAACTCACCAAAACTCTTCTCTAAACGACTTAAACTCTCATTTGTCTCACTCCTCTCCTTCGGTCCAGTAGAACAGGTTTGTGTCGATAACTTTTTATATTTCTGTGTAGTTTTCTGCCCACGGCCGCTCCGCTGCGCGTGCTCGTTCACGTTGCTGCGCGTGCTCGTTCACGTTGACCGTCTCTCGCTGCGCGGCCTCGTGGGTGGGGGAGGGGCTTTTGGAAAACTTTATTGATAACAGAAAAATTTTACAATATAAAATTTTAAAACAAAAAAGATAAAACCCACAAATTACTTTTGTAAATTACATTTATACTTTATTCACGTTGTTTTTAGCCATTTTAATTGTGTTTTTAATCAACTTATTTATTTGTATTTATTGACCTTGTTCTATCAGGAAATACTGTTATCACTGAGTCTGTGACGGAGTTACACGAGTTTTATAGTTTTGGTGAAGTTTATAGTTTTGATATGACTTATGATACTTTAGAGTTATTTCCATAAATGTTACTTAGAAACAATAATTTAAACAAGGGCCTGAACTGATCTAAATTACATCATAGTTCTGATTAGACCAGACATGGGCAAACTACGGTGTTACTGCAATGTTCCACCACAACGGCTTTGCTCTGTTGTTTATCCACCACCACTATGTCCGGTTGGTCCATCACCATTCTGTCAGTCTGTATCTCGAAGTCCTACAGGATCTTGGCTCGATCATTCTCCACGACCTTTGGAGGTGTTTCCCACCTTGACCTGGGGGTTTCCAGTCCGTACTCTGCACAGATGTTTCTGTACACTATGCCCGCCACTTGGTTATGCCGCTCCATGTTTGTTTTCCCTGCAGCATCTTACACCTGCAGTTATGTGCTGGATTGTCTCAGGGGCCTCTTTGCACAGCCTACACCGTGGGTCTTGTCTGGTGTGGTAGATCTGGGCCTCTATCGCTCTAGTGCTCAAGGCCTGCTCCTGTGCAGCCAGGATGAGCCTCTGTGCTGTCCATCAGACCAGCTCTCTCAAGCCATTGTTAGAATTTCTTGATATCAGCCACTTCAGTTATGTTCCGGTGGTACATCCCATGCAGGGGCTTGTCCTTCCATGATGGTTCCTCCAGCTCCTCTTCCTCTGCACTCCACTGTCTGAGACATTCGCTGACCACGTCATCTGTTGGGGCCTTGTCCTGGATGTACTTGTGGATCTTGGATGTTTCATCCTGGACTGTGGCTCTCACACTCACTAGTCCTCGGCCTCCTTCCTTACGGCTCGCGTACAATCTCAGGGTGCTGGATTTGGGATGGAACCCACCATGCATGGTCAGGAGCTTTCGTGTCTTAACATCTGTGGTCTGTATCTCCTCCTTTGGCCAGCTTATGATTCCTGGTGGGTATCTGATTACTGGCAGGGCGTAGCTATTTATTGCCTAGGTCTTGTTCTTGCCATTGAGCTGACTCCTTAGGACTTGCCTTACTCGTCTGAGGTATTTGGCCGTAGCTGCTTTCCTTGTTTCCTCTTGTTGCCATTTGCTTGTGGGATACCAAGGTACTTGTAACTGTCCTCAGTGTCTGCTATTGTCCCTTCTGGGAGTGAGACCCCTTCTGTGTGGACTACCTTCCCTCTCTTTGTCACCATCTGGCTACACTTCTCAAGCCCGAATGACATTCCAATGTCTGTGCTGTAGATCAGTGGTCCCCAACCTTTTTCTCACCGCGAACCGGTCAACATTTGACAATTGTACTGCGGCCCGGGGGGGGGGGGAAGTCGGGCGGTACTTCGATTCGACCCGCACTTCGAACAGAACAGAACGGTGCATTTGGTGAATTGGGACAAGGCCGCAATTTTTGAGCGAGGTGAGCGCAGCAGCTTAATGCATGATGGGAAATGGTGTCTGTCACACGTGCATTGACAGCTGATTAGGTCCGAGTTGAGTTTTGATCAGAAACGCCCTGACGCACAGCTGCTTCCTCATCCAACTTAACTACTGCTCTATATTTGATATGGACATGTGTTTTAAATGTGACTGAAAGTGTCCAGGTTGTTGTCAGATATGGATCACTTTAAACAAATACAATATAATTACAATCTGTTAAAGTGAAATAAATGTTAAAGGTTCACATGTGTTGTGTTTTTATTGTTTTAACATAGTAAGTAACGGCATAGTTCTTCTCCAAAAAATAACTGAGATGGTAACTCAGTTACTATTTGGGAGAAGTAACTTGTAACTATAACTAATTACATTTTTGAAGTAAGATTCCCAACACTGCACATCAGTTCCACCTTCTTTTTCCAGGTATCACTCCAGACTCACGTCGCTTCTTCTTCTCAACCACACGCCACATGCGCTGACATGCACGCGCACGTCACCTCACCTCTCGCTCACGCGCCACACTGAACAGAGGAACCTCAGAGGAGCTTTCAAAAGATTCAGATATGCCACAAATACATTTATAAAGTGTTATTTTCATGAACATTTCAAACATTTCAGAATATGGAGTCAATGTCAAGAAACCTTAATATTTCACATAGAGCTGTTTTTCCTTTAGATTCTACACGTTTGTGCTAAGACTCACAAGCTCCTCCCCCTCTCCTCTCCCCTTTGCCCTGACGCTCTGACTGTCGTGCGGCGGACACACATCTACCACAGATATAATAAACTCGTCGTTAAATCAAATTGATTTATGTTACGATTTCCTATCAGGATTTTCATTATATATCTACGGACGAGCTTATGAGCGTGTCATGAGGAGCAGGCAAAAGTGACTTCGGAGAAAATGCGGTCGCTGATAAATGATTTACTTTTTTTGTGCGACCCGGTAGCAAATGCGTCACGGACCGGTGCCGGTCCCCGGCCCGGTGGTTGGGGACCACTGCTGTAGATCCCGGTGGTGTGGATCAGTGAGTCGATGTCTCGCTCATTCTTAGCGTACAGCTTGATGTCATCCATGTAGAGGAGGTGACTGATGGTGGCCCCATTCCTGGGTCGGTATCCACAGCCAGTGTTGTTGATGATTTGGCTGAGGAGGTTTAGACCTATGCAGAACAGCAGTGGGGACAGTGCATCTCCTTGGTATATGCCACATTTGATGGTCACTTGTGCAAGTGGCTTGCCATTGGCCTCAAGGGTGGTTTTCCACAACCTCATTGAGTTTGCAATGAAGGCTCTTAGAGTCCTGTTGATGTTGTACAGTTCCAGGCATTCAGTGATCCATGTGTGTGGCATTGAGTCGTAGGCTTTCTTGTAATCAATCCAGGCAGTGCACAGGTTGGTCTTACGGGTTCTGCAGTCTCGGGAGACTGTTCGGTCAACCAGGAGCTGGTGTTTGGCTCCCCTGGTGTCTTTGCCGATGCCCTTCTGTGCTGTGCACATGTATTGATCCATGTACCCATTTATCTTGGCCGCGATGATACCTGACATGAGCTTCCATGTTGTGGAGAGACAGGTTATTGGACGATAGTTGGATGGGACTGTACCCTTTGAGGGATCCTTCTGGATCAGGATCATACACCCTTTGGTTAGCCATTCAGGGTGAGTCCCATCCATTAGCAGTTGGTTCATTTGTGCTGCCAGACGCTCATGGAGAGCAGTGAGCTTCTTTAGCCAGTAAGCGTGGATCATGTCAGGGCCTGGTGCGGTCCTTCTTCATACCTGTGACTCTTTCCTGGATGTCTGCCACTGTGATGGTGACTGGATTCTGTTCAGTCTTCTATGAGAGCCACCAGCCACTGTGCATCGCTGTTATGTGATGCCTCCTTCTCCCATGTACCTTTTCCAGTACTTTCGGTTTCCAGCCTTGGTGGGTCTGGTGTTTATTAGTTGAATATTACCCTACCCCGTACACTTTACACAGTTGTGTTGCGAACAAACTGTTTAGGTATGGGCTTCTACACTTCAGGTATGGGCATCTGGCTGTACCTCCGGGGTACTTGTTTTTTCATTGCACCTCTCTGGCCCTCTGACAGTTAGCTCACTTCTTCACCCCGGAGAACGAGATGGTCGCGTCCCTGCGTCTTCGGGTTGGGGACAGGTCTCTCACTGTTGTGGCAGCTCAAGGGCCAAACAGCAGTGCAGAGTACCCGGCCTTCTTGGAGTCCCTGGGGGGGTACTAGACAGTGCACCCACCGGGGACTCCGTTGTTCTCCTGGGGGACTTCAATGCCCATGTGGGTGACGACAGTGACACCTGGAGGGGCGTGATTGGTAAGAACGGTCTCCCTGATCTGAACCCGAGCGGTGTTTTGTTATTGGACGTCTGTGCTAGTCACAGTTTGTCCATAACGAACACCATGTTCGAACACAAGGTCCATCAGTGCACGTAGCACCAGGACACCTTAGGTTGGAGGTCGATGATCAACTTTGTAGTCGTGTCATCTGACTTCCGGTTGCGTGTTTTGGACACTCGGGTGAAGAGAGGGGCAGAGCTGTCAACTGATGACCACCTGGTTGTGATTTAGATCCGCTGGTGGAGGAGGAAGCCGGATAGACCTGGCAAGCCCAAGCGTATCGTGAGGGTTTGTTCAGAACGTCTGGCGGAGCCTTCTGTCAGGGGGGTCTTCAACTCGCACCTTCGGGAGAGCTTCTCCCTGATCCCGGGGGAGGCTCTGGACATGGACTCCGAGAGGGCCATGTTCTCCACTTCGATTGTTGATGTGACTGCTTGTAGATGTGGTCGTAAGGTCTGCAGTGCTTGTCGCGGCAGCAACCCCCGAACCCGGTGGTGGCCACCGGAAGTAAGGGATGCCGTCAGGCTGAAGAAGGAGTCCTATCGAGCCTTGTTGGGTTGTGGGACTCCTGAGGCAGTTGACAAGTATCGGCGGGCCAAGCGTGCCGCGGCTCGTGCTGTTGTGGAGGCAAAAACTCGGGGTTGGGAGGAGTTCGGGGAGGCCATGGAGGAGGACTATCGGACGGCCTCAAAGAAATTCTGGCAAACCGTCCGGCGCCTCAGGAGGGGGAAGCGGAGCTTCACTAGCACTGTTTACAGTGCGGGTGGAGAGCTGCTGACCTCGACTGGGGATGTTGTCGGACGGTGGAAGAAATACTTTGAGGATCTCCTCAATCCCACTGTCACGTCTTCCAAGGAGGAAGCAGAGACTAGGGACCCGGAGGCGGACTCCATAACCCTGGCCGAAGTCACTGAGGTGGTTAGCAAGCTCCTCGGTGGCAAGGCTCTGGGCGTTGATGAGATCCGTTTCGAGTACCTTAAGTGTCTGGATGTTGTGGGGCTGTCTTGGCTAACACGTCTCTACAACATCGCGTGGCGGTCGGGGACAGTACCTCTGGACTGGCAGACCGGGGTGGTGGTCCCTCTGTATAAGAAGGGGGACCGGAGGGTGTGTTCCAATTATAGGGGAATCACACTCCTCAGCCTTCCCGGTAAGGTCTATTCCAGGGTACTTGAGAGGAGAATCCTACCGATAGTCGAACCTCAGATCCAGGAGGAGCAGTGTGGTTTTCGTCCCAGTCGTGGAACACTGGACCAGCTCTATACTCTCCATCGGGTGCTCGAGGGGTCATGGGAGTTTGCCCAATCAGTCCACATGTGTTTTGTGGATCTGGGGAAGGCATTCGACCGTGTCCCTCGCGGTGTCCTTTGGGGGGTGGTCCGGGAGTATTGGGTCCAGGGCCCTTTTCTAAGGGCTGTCCGGTCCCTGTACGACCGCAGCAGGAGCTGTGTTCGCATTGCGGCAGTAAGTCAGATCTGTTCCCGGTGCATGTTGGACTCCGCCAGGGCTGCCCTTTGTCACAGGTTCTGTTCATTATATTTATGGACAGAACTTCTAGGCGCAGTCAGGGGCTGGAGGGGGTCTGGTTCAGGAACCACAGGATCTCATCTCTGCTGTTTGCAGATGATGTTGTCCTGATGGCTTCTTCGAGCCAGGACCTGCAGCACTGGGGCCGTTTGCAGCCGAGTGTGAAGTGGCTGCGATGAGAATCAGCTCCTCCAAATCTGAGGCCATGGTTCTCGACCGGAAAAAGGTGGATTGTCCTCTCCGGGTGGGTGGTGAGCCCTTGCCTCAAGTGGAGGAGTTCAAGTATCTCGGGGTCTTGTTCACAAGTGAGGGAAGGATGGAATGCGAGATTGACAGGCGGATCGGTGCAGCGTCTGCAGTGATGTCGCTGTATCGGTCCGTTGCGGTAAAGAAGGAGCTGAGTCGAAAGGCAAAGCTCTCGATTTACCTCAATCTATGTTCCTACCCTCACCTATGGTCATGAGCTCTGGGTCATGACCGAAAGGACAAGATCGCGGATGCAAGCGGCCGAAATGAGTTTCCTCCGCAGAGTGGCTGGGCGCACCCTTAGAGATAGGGTGAGGAGCTCGGTCACACGGGAGGAGCTCGGAGTAGAGCCGCTGCTCCTACACGTCGAGACGAACCAGCTGAGGTGGCTCGGGCATCTGCTCAGGATGCCTCCTGGACGCCTCCCTAGGGAGGTGTTCTGGGCATGTCCCACTGGGAGGAGGCCCCGGGGAAGACCCAGGACACGCTGGAGGGACTATGTCTCGGCTGGCCTGGGAACGCCTTGGGGTCCCACTGGAGGAGCTGGAGGACATGTCTGGGGTGAGGGAAGTCTGGGAGTCCCTGCTTAGACTGCTGCCCTCGCGACCCGGCCCCGGATAAGCGGAAGAAAATGGATGGAAGGATGAAATACCTTGTTAGCTCATGTCCTGTTTTTGTGTTCACAGGTGAATCTTGTTCGGGATAACGCAGCGTTTCTAACTCCTCTTGGAGATGCATTTGTTCAGTGTTTCTCAAACTGTGGTGTGTGTACCACTGGGCTCCCTCTGGTGGTGCATGGAGCACTCTGCAGGTTGAATATTATATACAGTGTGGTGATTTTATTATTATTATATACATAGTGTGTGAAGAGAGAAAAAAAAAACAGTAAAAGCTTTGCAATAAACACTAATTTACACTATCCCTAAACACTAGAAAAACAGTGAAGCGTTTACCAAATGTGCATTATGTTTTAATTTTGTTTAATGTTCCTGTCATTTCATCCAAGAGAATTGTAATGGTATCATCAGTGATCAGCTCCTGGGATCCTCTGTTTTAGTGACTGTAATACCTTCACTCACCACATGGGGTGTTTGCGTTGTTTCCCGTCGCTGCGTTAAACTCCTGCGTGAGAGAAACTACAACAAATCACTCATGTCATACACTTGTAATCTGTATATTGTTTTGACATTTCGCCGTTATCACAGCACATTTGACTGAAGCTAAAGAAACATTTATATTTGTATTTTGGAGTTTTCAGACCTCAGGTTTTGCTGTAATGTAACTTACACTGCGCCATTTTGTGTCCACATAAAATAATGTTACAAAGATTATTCTGTCACTTTCTATTTTATATTAAAACTTGTTAATGTGTGAAATTGGATAAATGTTATATTTTGTTTAGTGAAGCTGTTCCTCAGATGTTGATCATTTACAGTATATAAATTGTTCATGTGAATTTCATTAAACTGGGACAGAAACGACACGTCACTGAGTCTTTCTTCTTTGTTTCACGGGTACATTTACAGTTTCTGTGTGTTGTTTATGTCTACTGAACTACACTAAGTGTGCACTGTGCCTGAGTCATACTCAGCATAATCATTCAAGCCCCTAAAGAGTAATTTCACATCTATTAGCATCCTGACTAGCTCTGTTATTTAAACAGTACAGCTAACCAGGATGCTTTTAACAATATATTTTGATAAAGATTTGTGCTGAATTTAGTTCAAACAGAAACGATTGAATGGATAATTGTTATTTCCTAGCTGTTTAATATATATTAAAAACAGCTATGTTTATATATATATATATATATATATATATATATATATATATATATATATATATATATATATATATATATATATATATATATATATATAATATATATATATATATATATATATATATATATATATATATATATATGTCATGATCCACGTTCCGCTGTCCGTTGTTTGCCCTGCCCTCCTTGCTCTCCACCACCTGGGGAGGATAAATGGGACCCACACCTGTCATTCAGAGCAAGTTCGTCCGCGTGACAACGTGAATACTTTGCCTTACTTTGGATTGCTACATGTCTTGTTTTTTGAATGCTCCGGATTTTTGCTACTCCTCCAGACTCGTGCTCCCGGATTTCTCCTGCTCCTGTGCCTCTGGTCCTGCCCGCTGCCTCCCGCCTCGCTCTCCCGGTATAGTCCCGCTTTGTCTTGTCTTCGCACTTACCTGCACTCCGCTCACTGCTCCTCGCTCCCCCGCCTCCACGTCCTGTGTCCTCTACTCACCTGCTCCTCGCTCCCGGCTTCACGTCCCGCCTCTCCGGCTCGCCTACTCCTGGTTCCTGGTTCCACGTCCTGCTCCTGTGTCTCCAGCCCCGTTGCCCCTGTATCTGACTTTATGAACGTATTTTTGTGCACTATTGTAAATAAACACTGTTAAAACCGCTCCCGGTCTGCATTTTGGTCCGCTTCCCCCTACATACGACAAATATATATATATGTGTATATATATATATATGTGTGTGTATGTGTGTATATATATATACATATATATATATATATATATATATGTGTGTGTGTGTGTATATATATATATATATATATATATATATATATAACCTGTAATTCACTTTCTATTGAAATACTGTCTCTCTCTCTGTCCCTGCTGCTGTCAGACTCATGTTTGGTCTTAAATGTTCGTATTAACCCTCTACATGATCCTGGGGTTTTTATTTCACTATTGTGTGTCTGTAAATCAACAAATCAAATCCTTCTCAGGTCTTCTTTCCCCGTCGCTCTGTTAGCGTTAGCAACAGGTTTGATTGACAGCGTTTTGACGGTCCCTGATAAACCAGCGGTGTGGGCGGGTTTAGCAGGGAGCGAGCAGGAAGAGCCTCAACAGCCTCACTCCTGATCGGCTCTTCGATGAGCTTCATTTGGAGCTGAAGCTGTGGGTGACGTCAGACTCAGTCAGTCACGTCTTTACGCAGATTGTGCTTTAGAACCTCAAATAGTGACGTGACACTGGTCAACGAGTCGGATTTTCTGGCTGGAACCGGATCTAGTTTTTCTGTCATAATGTTCTGGCAGGAGGGACCAAAAATGCAGAACTCAGGAAGGTGATGAACAGTGTTTTTTTATTTACAAAGATGAACAAATAAGCAATGACGGTTGATCTGATGAGGAGCACGGAGCAGGGTGCAGGCCAGGGTGACACAGAGGTGCAGGGACGAAAACGAGGAGAACAATACCGGTGTTGGGAAACAGGGTTAAAGGCAGGAGTCCAGAGCTGGTCCAAGGAGCAGGAGGTGAACATGAAGACATGAAGACACACAGGCATGTGGACAAACGGGCACGAAGACAAACAGACGATCTGACCCCGAGTGTAGAGTCCTGGAGCCTCTTATCCTCCCCCAGGTGCAGCTGATTGCAATAATCCCCAGGTGAGCACGGGAGGAGCCAGGAACTCCGCCCAGCTCCAGGCTCAGACAGGTGAGGGAGGGAAAGAGCAAGACACGAGGCAGGAAAATACAGGGATCATGACATTTTTAAAAGAACCAAATCTTTTTCTTTCTAATTTCCCCTTAAAACAATTTTCAACCAGAGTCTTCGTACTGGACAAGTCCCAGTCTGGTGGAAAACGTCATGCCTTGTTCCAGTCCCTAAAGTAGGGAGGCCGACTGGGGTAAAGGACGACAGACCAGTGGCCCTGACGTCTGTCATTATGAAGACTTTTGAGAGGCTTTTACTTCGGATTCTCAAACCACAGGTGCATCATGCTGTGGACCCATTACAGTTTACCTATCAGGAGAAAATGGGTGTGGATGATGCGGTCTTATACATGTTACATAAAACTCATTCCTGGATGGGACAGGGGGGTATGTTAGACTCATGTTTTTTGACTTCACCAGTGCCTTCAATACAATCAAACCTCAAATTCTGAGAGGAAAGATGGAGGAGATGGGAGTGGATGTTAATCACTTGGATTCATAACTACCTCACAGAACGTCCACAGTACATCGGGGGGGTGGCAATATCTCTGAGACAGTGGTGACAAACACTGGGACTCCGCAGGGGACAGTACTGTCGCCGTTTCTCTTTACTCTTTACACTGCTGACTTCACATATAAGTCTGAATCCTGTCACATCCAGAAATATTCAGATGATACAGCAGTGGTGGAATGTGTAAAAGGAGGAAACGAAATGGAGAACAGAGACTTTATTGCAGCTTTCACCGTCTGGAGAGAGAGAAATGGTCTTGTTTTAAATACATCTAAGACCAAGGAGATGATTGTGGACTTCCGTAGACTGAAACCCCCCATCATCCAGTTGTAATGGCTGGTGAGAACATTGAGGTTGTTCAGTCTTATAAATATCTCGAGTTCATCTTGATAACAAACTGGACTGGTCAGTGCACTTATAAAACAGGACTGCAGTCTTTCTTAAAACAGGACAGAGCAGACTCTTTCTTTCTTAGGAAGCTTCAATCTTTTGATGTCTGTGATGAGCTTCTGCAGATCTTTTACACCATCCTGTTGTAGCCAGACCAGCTTCTCTTTCTCTCGGATTTTATACCTGTGGCAATCTATGTTTTAGTTTTTGCTGGCTGGACCTGTTCTATCTATCTGTAACAGCTTCTATGTCTATCTATCGGTTGTGATTTTTATCTATCTAATTTACACGCTCAAACAACACAAGAATCAGAACAGAAACAGAACAAGTGAGACGAGTGTGAGATTTGTGCACAAAAAACACATTTGCTAAATTGTCAATACATTATTTTGGGCAAAGTTAGCATTTTCAAAACAATAAAAGGAAACATGGAGATCTAAATATGTTACAGTTAATACCCCAATGAAGTAAATACTCCCTCTTTAATACCCCACAGAATTTGATACCCTCTCTTTAATCTGCTACAGCTGATTTATTTTAAAAAGACGACACTGATTCTACCCTCCTTCTCTTTATTATTATTATTATTTTTATTATAAACGTGTAGAGACAGACCGATGTATTGATTCATTTCGCCGATATTTGCCCTTGTTTCCATATGGGATATCGGCCTTAACTCTCCTGTTGCTGCATAAATCTGTCTTTTAACACTTCAGCGACGATGGCGTCAAAGTGAGATGTCGGGAGTAAAAACAGGGACGTCTAAAAGTCATTTCTGTTGAGATTATTTTTATTCATTGAAGTTTATTTATGCAGAGGTAAAAGGACAGGCAATATTTATGTCAGTTTTTATTTAAAATCATATGTATTCGTCATCGGCCATGAAAAAAACTATAGTGTTTTGTACCATATCCCCACTGTCCCTCCCGCTCTGTGCAGGTTCAGACGAGCGACACTGAATAAATGGAACAAACACAAGTGTCATGATCCCAGTCTGCTGTCCTCGTGTTCTGCTCTTTCCCTCCCTCACCTGTCCTTGTCCGGAGCTGGGCGGAGTTCCTGGCTCCTCCCACACGCACCTGGAATCCATCAGCGCCATCAACACCACCTGCCGTGGATAAGAGGAGCCAGGACCAGACACTCGGGTCAGATCGTCCGCGTGTCAGCGTGAAAACTCCTGCCTGGCTTTTTGTTTGTTCCTGTCTTGTATCTTGGCTCATTTGGATGTTTGTGTCACTCTCCAGACCCCGCTCCTGGACCAGCTCCGGACCCTCGCTCCCGACCCTGCCTCCCTGAACCGGTATTGTCACTATCGTCTCTGCACCTGTGTGTTCTCCCTGGACCCCGACCTGCACCCAGCTCTTCGTTGATCTACCGACATTTGCCTGAACTGTTTCACTAACTGTAAAAAAAAACACTGTTAACCTTTGTGAGTCCTGCATTTTTGGTCCCTCTGCCCGATCTGTTACGACAAAAAGGTCACTGTATGACATCACAAGGTGGAACAGAGCGTTTTGATCTTTGTACATGTTACAGACTAATGATAAAGTGTGACTCAAACATGTGAATGAAACAAACACGACTCCAGGTCTGTAAAAGTATAAAAACATCAGAGAATAGTGTGGTGTTGGCTCTTTAATCCGGAGCTGTTTCCTGGTGTAGTCTCTGCAGTCGTACATTATAATTCTCATAACTCCACTCAAATCCACGGGGTTTGCACCACCACCAGCCCCACCACCAGCCCCGGCTCCAGCCCCAGCTCCTGCATGTGTCACAGTGGAACATAACAAGCATGAACCAGAATTAAAAGAGCTGTTCCCACCTTCCCCCCTCCCTCCGTGCGAGCCCCCCGCCCCCGTCAGATCCCCCCGTCAGTGGCTAATGGCAGGGTTGAATATGGAGTCCACCTACACGTTCGCCTGACTCATTTGTACTGCGCTTCTGGAGAGACGGAGGGAGGTGGAGGACGAGTGCGAGGGGAGGAGGGGGGGATGCACTGTGAAAGAACAGCTCCCGCTCTCGTCGTCCGCAGGCATTTTTTTCTTTCAAATGAAGGCGAGACAGTCAGACAGGAGAGGAAGAGCTGTCTGGTTTCAGCATAAACTGTGAAAATAGAAAAAAGTAACGACAGATACAGACGGCGGTGTTTCACAACTCGGAAATGATTTTAAAACAAGGTGAAATTAAGCCGTGTGTTTGAGGAAAAATGGTCTTTGTGTCGTTAAAGACGAGGTGCTCGATCACTGTCCTTCCTCAAAAACACGTCTGAAGAGGTTTTAGATCATGCATGTTTGAGTCATCTAGAGATCTCTCCCAGGCCCTATTCAAACCCTCCTTATGTTTAGCTGTAAGATTCTGTACGAGGCTCCGCCCACAAGCCGACATCACCCATGCTCCACACGACAATTCTCCATAAATCTACAAACATCTATTATTTTATTGTAATTTTGAGTTTATTTCCATCTGCATTTTCCTAGATCAGGGATGTAACTCAAATTAAAACTGTGACTAAGTCGTCGCCAAACTAAATATTTACTGAAGTATTTTAACAACATCTGCGTGTTTTTCTGAAGAGCTGGATTAAACCTGAGTGAGGCGACAGGAGCAGATGTCGACAGAAGTGTTTGAGGCCGGCGCCAATGTATTTGCAAAGCATTCTGGGATTCGTAGTATTAGCGGTGCATGTGACAGATCTAACACATGTTCGATATGATCTCATGGGTCAAATATATTTATATCGAGGGTCAAATCTGAGTCTGACATGTCTGTCCTAGAGTAACACAATAATACACTTTTAAAAATATCCTTTACTTGCTTTTCTTTGAACCCTGTTTGCACTTTTGTCTGTTATTAATGTTCATGTTGATTTACAGACACAGACGTGAAATAAAAACCCCAGGATCATGTAGAGGGTTAATACGAACAGAGAGAGGAGAGTTTTTTCAAAAGACAAAAAAATAGACAAAAAACAAAAACCAAAAACCAAGTCAAAATAACAAAAAAAAAAACAAAAGAAAACCAAAAAATAAACTTAAAAAAAAAAAAAAAAAACCCCTCAATATAATAAAATAAATCAACTCAAAATAACTTAAAAAAAAACAAAACTCAAAATAACTTAAAAATGAAAAAATTAATAAACTAAAAAATAATAAAAAAAAAAAAAAAAAAAAAAAAAAAAAAAGAAAACAAAAGAAACCCCAAAAAACAAAAACTCTAACTAAAAAAAACACACAAAAAAAAACAAAAAAACAGACTCAAACTAACTAAAAAAACAAACAAAAGAAACAAAAACTCAAAATAACTAAAATAAAAAACCCAGGATCATGTAGAGGATTAATACGAACATTTAAGACCAAATGAGTCTGACAGCAGCACAGGGGACGGTTTTTACACAGAAAGTGAGTTAGAGCAGGAAGTGTGTCTATGATCACTTCCTGTTTGGACTGTGGCGGCGAGCAGGTTCGCTACGTCCATTTATGTCTTCAGTCGGTAGAGAAAACACTAAACATAAAGAAAAAAAAAACATTGAATGAGATGCTTTTAAATTAACGTCGTTTAACACGTCGTTATCTGCAGTGACATCGCTCTGCATGTATGTCTATGGCGGAATGTTAGGCAGTTACCATGGAGACACGATGCACAGATTAGCAAACACTGCCAAAAAAAACGTCTAAAAACGTATTCAGACAGAACAATGCAGTCACGATGAAGACACGAGGCTCACACAGACACAGCAAATATCTCCAAAAACACACTGAAGAACTTATTCAGACAGAGCAGTGCCTCCTGTCAGCTTCACCCCTCCCCCACAGAGAATATCGGTGACATCAGCTGCAGAGTATTTTCCAGACTACAGAGCTCACCTGATTAAAAGACACATGCTTTAATTTTAAAAAAAAAAAACTTGTACAGGCTGCACCAGATTTTAAGCCGCAGGTTCCCACGAAGTAACATGAAAAATGAGTCAAAAACGTTTATTTGGAGGGACTAGGGCAGTTTTGCATGCTTTTTTTTCAGTGTATGCAGGCGCGTGTTCTGTGTCCTGATTGGTTAAAGGAGGTGCCGTGTTCTGCGTCCTGATTGGGTAAAGGAGTGCCGTGTTCTGCGTCCTGATTGGCTAAAGGAAGTGCGTGTTCTGCGTCCTGATTGGCTACAGGAGGTGTTGTGTTCTGCGTCCTGATTGGCTAAAGGAGGTGTTGTGTTCTGCGTCCTGATTGGTTAAACGAGGAGCGTGTCTCCTGTACAGGACAAAATGCTTCAGCCAAATTTACCAAAATGTTCGATGCTGCAGTGTGACTCTGAAACAGTCTCGTTGGACCTTTGTATTTGAGACAAACGCCTCCGACTCGCGTTGTGGACGCTCTGGACGTCCACGAGAGACTTTACATGTGAAACGACATAAAGAAGGAGGAAAATAACATCAGGACGACAGCAGAATAAGTTTGAACAGGAGCAAAAAGGGCTGTAACCTGCGGATGGAGTCTGCTTTAGTTTGTGGATCAGTGACTCAGGAAAAAGAACATTACGAGACATTACAGCGGCGCCAGGACGAAGAGGCGGAGTCAGAGGAACTGAGAAATACACCTGCAGCAAAACATAGAGAAGAATGTAAAAAAAATAATCCTTTCTACTTTTTCATTTACTGTGGGTTATTTTTGGATCGTAATAAATGAGGGACCACTGTATGTTTTATAAAAAAAAAATTATAAGCCGAACTGCACCATAAGCCGCAGCAGTTAAAGTTTAGAAAAAAGTAGCGGCTTGTAGTCCGGAAAATATGGTAATAGAAAACAAATAGTTTTCTCGTGTCGTATCCCAGCACACCGCCCCCATCCCCCACCAGCACCACCACCGCACACATGCCCCCCGCTGCCCCCCGCTGGGCGACAGGTGTCAGGGCATCTGATTTGGCTCACACACACTCACTCATACCGTTCCAACATAACATTTACACGCCGAGAGTGTTTGAGAGGGGCGGGTCACAGCTGAGGGGAGAGCACATGAACATGAACACGAACACGAACACGAACACGAACATGAACACGAACACGAACACGAACACGAACATGAACACGAACACGAACACCCGGGGATTTCTGTTTTGTGCAGATTAAAAATGTTTAAAATTGTTGTTCAAACTCAATATTTTGTACTTTTCCCATGTTTTTTACAGAATTTCCACTGTTTTATTAGAGCCTTGTACATTTATATGGAGGTTAGCGCATTTTAACACCCCTCATGTGAGTAAATAAAGATTCACCATGTAACTTTTCTTGTCTGTTTGCCAAGTTACAGGTTAGAGCTATGGAGAGGCGCCTCTGCTCAAAGTAAAATGCATTTCTGACATGTTTTTCAAGATATTTTTCAGCAAAATAAACACATGAAATTCAGCACCGTGTTTTCAAAAATGGACTGTGATCATAAATTCAAGAGTGAACCTGCTATCGACTCACTTTCGTGTCCAAAAAAATTGTAGGTTCTCTTCTGCGCCATCTGCTGTCAGACTCATTTTGGTCTCTAAAAGTCCCTTGCTGTCAGAACCCTCTACATGATCCTGATTTCATTTTTTTTTTTTTATTTTTTTTATTTAATTTTTGAGTTTATTTTCTAAAAATTTTAGGGTTTTTTTTTTATGTTTTTATTTTATTTTATTTTATTTATTTATTTATTTTATTTTATTGTTATTTTGACTTTTTTAATTAATGTTTTTAATTTATTAATATTATTTTTGTCAGTTATTTTGAGTTCATTTACTTTTTTGTTATTTTGAGTTTTTGTTGTTGTTTTATTTTGTTATTTTGAGGTTTGTTTTTTTTTTCCCCCTCCTGTTAGCGTTAGCAACAGGTTTGATTGACAGCGTTGCTAAGGGAAGCCTCACTCCTGATTGGCTGTTTGGTCGCTGTGGGTGACGTCACACTCCTTCAGTCCACTTCTTTATACAGTCTGTGGTTGTTACATACATTTAATGCCATACTGTGAAATATTCCAGGCAAAGTAATGACACCTGCCTCATGGAGGTTGAACACGTGACCAGAAAAGTTACATAGTGAACTTTAAAGGTCCATGTGACACTGTTTTCCTCGTCACAAACAGACCTGGAGTTGTGTTTTTTTGTTTCATTCTCACATGTTTAACACACAACCCTGCAGATTTAGGCTGAAAACACTCTGTTCCACCTTGTGATGTCATCATGTGGTGATACAGGAAGTGCTCCACTGTGTTTTTAAACTCCACACACCTTCACTTCTAGAATCATATGGATCATTTCAGCCAAATTGTCGCAAATCTCTACTAAACTAAAAGTAAAAGGAGCTGTTCGACTCTTGTGACATCACTTGGAAAGCTTTGCAGATGTTACAGACTAATAATAAAGTGGACATTTTGAAACAAAACGGGTTTTTTGAACTATTCTAACGTGAATTAAAGCTACAAATCGGACTTTTAAACTCTGTACTTTTTTTTTGTGTGCAGTGAACGAGGAGCGTTTAAGTTCACACCTGCTCGTCTCCTACAGAGTCGCCGCTCCTCCTGCTCACACAGACGTATCATCTCACACCAGCAGAGGGTCGTTTGGATCATTAGTATGAGGAGCAGCCGCCGCACAGCCGGACGACGGGTCAGAGCAGCGACTGGACCAACGCCAGGACATTAAAGCAAAACGCAGGAGATTATCAGAGCGCTGAGTCTGCAAGGGGAGGCGCAGGGGGAGGCGCAGGGGGAGCTTCAGGGGGAGGCGGAGGGGGAGGAGGCTCAGGGGGAGCCGCAGGGGGAGGCAGGGGGGGAGGCGCAGGGGGAGGCGCAGGGGGAGGCGCAGGGAGGAGGCTCAGGGGGAGGCTCAGGGAGAGTTCAGGGGAGGCTCAGGGGGAGGTTCAGGAGGAGGCGCAGGGGGAGGCGCAGGGGGAGGAGGCTCAGGGGGAGGCTCAGGGGGGAGGGGGAGGGGGAGGAGGCTCAGGGGGAGGCGCAAGGGGGAGGCGCAGGGGGGAGCTTCAGGGGGAGGTTTGGGGGGTGATTCAGGGGGTTAGGCGCAGGGGGATTCAGGGGGAGGCGCAGGGGGGGTGATTCAGGGAGGTTTGGGGGGATTTGGAGGGAGGTTTGGGGGGGGATTCAGGGGGAGGTTTGGGGGTGATTCAGGGGGAGGCGCAAGGGGGTGATTCAGGGGAGTTTGGGGCTGATTCAGGGAGGTTTGGGGGCTGATTCAGGGGGAGGTTTGGGGGTGATTCAGGGGGAGGTTTGGGGGGTGATTCGGAGGGAGGTTTGGGGGTGATTCATGGGGGGGAGGTTTGGGGCTGATTCAGGGGGAGGTTTGGGGGTGATTTCAGGGGGAGGGTTTGGGGCTGATTCAGGGGGAGGTTTGGGGGGTGATTCGGGGGGGTTTGGGGGTGATTTGGAGGGGGGTTTGGGGCTGATTCAGGAGGAGGTTTGGGGGTGATTCAGGGGGTTTGGGGGAGGATTGGGGGGAGGGGGGAGTTTGGGGGTGATTCAGGAGGAGGTTTGGGGGTGATTCAGGGGAGGTTCAGGGGGGGGTGATTCAGGGAGGAGTTTGGGGGTGATTCAGGGGGGTTTGGGGCTGATTCAGGGGAGGTTGGGGGTGATTCAGGGGGAGGTTTGGGGGTGATTCAGGGGGAGGTTTGGGGTGATTCAGGGGGGGTTTGGGGGTGATTCAGGGAGGAGGTTTGGGGGGGGAGGTTTGGGGGTGATTCAGGGGGAGGTTTGGGGGTGATTCAGGGGGAGGTTTTGGGGGTGATTCAGGGGGGTTTGGGGGTGATTTGGAGGGAGGTTTGGGGCTGATTCAGGAGGAGGTTTGGGGGTGATTCAGGGGGGTTTGGGGGTGATTCGGGGGAGGTTTGGGGGTGATTCAGGACGAGGTTTGGGGGTGATTCAGGGGGAGGTTTGGGGGTGATTCAGGGAGGTTTGGGGGTGATTCAGGGAGGTTTGGGGCTGATTCAGGGGGAGGTTTGGGGTGATTCAGGGGGAGGTTTGGGGGTGATTCGGGAGGGAGGTTTGGGGGTGATTCAGGGGGAGGTTTGGGGCTGATTCAGGGGGAGGTTTGGGGGTGATTCAGGGGGAGGTTTGGGGGTGATTCAGGGGGAGGTTTGGGGGTGATTCAGGGGGGGTTTGGGGGTGATTTGGGGGGAGGTTTGGGGCTGATTCAGGAGGGAGGTTTGGGGGTGATTCAGGGGGGTTTGGGGGGGTGATTCGGAGGGAGGTTTTGGGGGTGATTCATGGGGAGGTTTGGGGGTGATTCAGGGGAGGTTTGGGGGGTGATTCGGGGGGAGGTTTGGGGTGATTCATGGGGAGGTTTGGGGCTGATTCTGGTAGGGGTAGAGGTGGAGGTTTGGAAAAACTCTGTAAACTAGAAGGTTGAGGGTACGATTCTCACCAGAGATTTTGGATTTTCTCTCACCACATTTACATCAGATTATTAAAGGGGAGGTGTTCTGCAAAATCGATTTTTTGTATCTTTGTCCCATGTTCTAACTCTGTTCCTCCTCAAAAACTTGAGAGAGAGAAGATGGGGAGAGCAGAGGAGAGAGAAGAGAGGAGAGAGGAGGAGGAGAGAGGAGACGAGAGGCTCGAGAGAGGAAATGAGAGAGGAGACGAGAGGAGGAGGGGGTGGGAGAGAGAGGACGAGAGAGGGGACGAGGAGAGCAGAGAGAGACGGAGAGGAGAGGTGAGCTGGAGAGAGGAGAGAGAGGAGACGAGAGGGTGAGTGAGATGTTAGAGAGAGAGAGGGAGGAGAAAGGAGACAAGAGCTGAGATTATACGAGGAGACGATAGAGGAGACGAGATAGTGTAAGAGCTGCTCTTTTAGACCTAGAGAGGAGACACAGTAAAGAAAGGAAACGAGAGAGAGACGAGAGAGGAGAAGAGGAGACGAGAGAGGAGATGAGAGAGGAGACGAGAAAGGAGACGAGAGAGGAGGAGAGGAGAGATTCTCACAAGAGAGGAGAGGAGAGAGGGAGACGAGAGAGGAGACAAGAGAGGAGACAAGAGAGAGAGGAGACGAGAGAGGAGAGGAGAAGAGAGAGGAGACGAGAGAGGAGAGAGAGAAGACGAGAGAGGAGACGAGAGAGGAGACGAGAGAGGAGACGAGAGAGGAGAGAGGAGAGGAGAGAGGAGAGAGAGACGAGAGAGGAGAGAGAGAGGGAGAGAGAGAGAGAGAGAGAGGAGAGAGAGAGACGAGAGAGGAGAGAGAGAGGAGACGAGAGAGAGAGAGAGAGAGGAGACGAGAGACGAGACGAGAGAGGAGACGAGAGAGGAGACAAGAGAGAGAGGAGACGAGAGAGGAGACGAGAGGAGAGAGGAGACGAGAGACGAGACGAGAGAGGAGACAAGGAGAGAGGAGACGAGAGAGAGGAGACAAGGAGAGAGGAGACGAGAGACGAGAGATGAGAGAGGAGACGAGAGAGGAGACGAGAGGAGAGGAGAGAGAGAGGAGGAGAGAGAGGAGAGAGAGAGGAGAGAGGAGACGAGAGAGGAGAGGAGAGGAGGAGAGGAGACGAGAGGAGTAGAGAGGAGAGGAGAGAGAGAGAGACAAGAGAGGAGAGAGAGAGAGAGACAAAGAGGAGAGGAGAGGAGAGAGGAGAGGAGAGACAAGAGAGGAGACAGAGAGGAGACGAGAGAGAGGAGAGGAGAGAGGAGAGAGAGAGAGGAGATGAGAGAGAGAGACGAGGAGTTGAGAGAGGAGACGAGAGAGGAGAGGAGAGAGGAGACAGGAGAGGAGACGAGAGAGGAGACGAGAGAGGAGACGAGAGAGGAGGAAATGAGAAAGGAGACGAGACAACATCCTCGCTCCTGATTGGCTCTGTCGTTGCTATGACACTCGTTGAGTCACTTCTTAACTTTCCTGTTTTACTGGGACAAGTTTTGCTTCACACCTAAAAGAATCCGGAGCAGATCTGACGAGTTTGTGTCTGACTCTGAGGTTCAGTCGTGTCGAGTGAGTTTTGCTCATGAATCACAGTAATAATCATGATTATCTGGTTGTTCTTGTAGATGTTTGTCTGTGGCGTCTCCTGGGGTCACGTCCTCCCTGCGGGTCGGTCCTCAGACTCTCAGGACGCGGGGATGATGGCGGAGGTGAAATGAGGCGTGGAGCGCTCGCCTCTGTGGTCGTGACCTGCTGCGGCACAAGCTGCTTTTTAAACTCCTCCCTCCCACAGACGCAGCGTTAGCATCAGCAGCGTGTCTAAGGTTAGCAAACGATTTATGTGGAGACACTGAAACGGTTATGTGCAAAATATCTCATGTTTTATGGAAAAGCAGCGGCGCAAACTGCTTTTTTGCTACTTAGTTTGAATTTACAACAATTTATATCTTTGTTCTGTGTAATAGTTGCAATAACAGTTTGTCTTAGTGTAAATTTTGGACACTAAATTTTAACGATTTGAATAAATGTTGTTCCCATGATCACTTCCTGTTTGTAACACGTGACACTCCATTTATATAAACACTGGTTTATCTCGGGGGTTATGTTCTAAAAATAACCTGCGATAAGTGAAATTCATGAAGTATCAGCTTTATTTTTTACATTATTCTCTATGTTTTGCTGTAAAACCCCTCACCACACACTTTATACACTTTATACACCCTCACCACACACTTTATACACTTTATAAACCCTCACCACACACTTTATACACTTTATACACCCTCACCACACACTTTATACACTTTATACACCCTCACCACACACTTTATACACTTTATACACCCTCACCACACACTTTATACACTTTATAAACCCTCACCACACACTTTATACACTTTATACACCCTCACCACACATGGTTTATACACTTTATATACACCCTCACCACACACTTTATACACTTTATACACCCTCACCACACACTTTATACACTTTATACACCCTCACCACACACTTTATACACTTTATACACCCTCACCACACACTTTATACACCCTCACCACACACTTTATACACTTTTCTCACACGTTAACATTTTCTCACATTTCTCTCTCGTTTAAACACAAAGTTCAAACCTTCGTCGGTGCCTTTGTCGGTGCAGAACGTTTCATCGACATTGTGGGTTTTGTCGGGGAGAAAACTTGCAAACATACAGCACTTCAGAGTCACACTGATCCAACATTTATGTAAATTTGTCTGACACATTCTGTACTGTACAGGAGACACGGAGGAGACTGATGGACAATGGTCTACAGTCCCTCAGCCAATCAGGACACAGAACACGATGGTCTACAGTCCCTCAGCCAATCAGGACGCAGAACACAATGGTCTACAGTCCCTCAGCCAATCAGGACGCAGAACACAATGGTCTACTACAGTCCCTCAGCCAATCAGGACGCAGAACACAATGGTCTACAGTCCCTCAGCCAATCAGGACGCAGAACACAATGGTCTACAGTCCCTCAGCCAATCAGGACGCAGAACACAATGGTCTACAGTCATCCCTCAGCCATCAGGACGCAGAACACAATGGTCTACAGTCCCTCAGCAATCAGGACGCAGAACACAATGGTCTACAGCCCTTCAGCCAATCAGGACGCAGAACACAATGGTCTACAGTCCCTCAGCCAATCAGGACGCAGAACACAATGGTCTACAGTCCCTCAGCCAATCAGGACGCAGAACACAATGGCCTACAGTCCCTCAGCCAATCAGGACGCAGAACACAATGGTCTACAGTCCCTCACCAATCAGGACGCAGAACACAATGGCCTACAGTCCCTCAGCCAATCAGGACAGCAGAACACAATGGCCTACAGTCCCTCAGCCAATCAGGACGCAGAACACAATGGCCTACAGTCCCTCAGCCAATCAGGACGCAGAACACAATGGTCTACAGTCCCTCAGCCAATCAGGACGCAGAACACAAATGGCCTACAGTCCCTCAGCCAATCAGGACGCAGAACACAATGGCCTACAGTCCCTCAGCCAATCAGGACGCAGAACACAATGGTCTACAGTCTTTGCAGAAGGTGAACTGTGATATAGTGACGGACAAACTGTAAATGTTGTTCCCATGTTCACTTCCTGTTTAGAAGGAGGCAGGTGAGTTATGAGCATTTATATAAACTATGACACACACAAACTCTTCTCTCAAACTGAAAACACTCTGTTCCACCTTGTGATGTCATCATGTGGTGATACAGGAAGTGCTCCACTGTGTTTTTAAACTCCACACACCTTCACTTCTAGAATCATTTGGATCATTTCAGCTCCTGGAGTTGTCAATCTTCTGCTGAACTAAAGGTAAAAAAGGTAGATGTTAACTTGAAAATCGCTACCACTTGATGACATCACACGAGGTGGAGCAGAGCGTTTTGAGCTTTGGAGATGTGACAGACTAATAATAAAGTGTGACTCAAACATGTGAGAATGAAAAAAGAGTTGTGTTCTGTAAATGGGGCCGTTTTAAATCAAAATGTCATAGAATAATCATATTTTTGTTCATGTTCTCACATTTTTTACATTAGATTATTCTAAGAGTTATTTTTACTTCGTCTGAACTCTCGGGGTTTGTAAAAGCTCCTTGTCGTCGCAGGGGGAGGATCTGACTCGTGCCTTCGCGCCGTGACCTTTGACCTCAACAGTCAGATTTAAGGCTGCCGCAGGTCACATGATCCTGGAGCCGCTGCTGCTTCAGACCAAACACACAAAGAAGCTCAGTGTCTGCGCCGAAACAGGACACACAACACGACACACAACACACAACTTACAACACACAACACACTACATGACACACGACACACAACACACAACACACTACATGACACACGACACACGACACACAACACGACACACAACACACAACACGACACAGGACACAAGACACACAACACACGACACACAACACGACACACAACACGACACACGACACACAACACGACACACGACACTCAACGCGACACCCAACACACGACACACTACACGACACACAACACACTACATGACACAGGACACACGACACACAACACGACACAGGACACACAACACGACACAGGACACACGACACGACACAGGACACACGACACACGACACGACACAGGACACACGACACACAACACGACACAGGACACACGACACCCAACACACGACACACTACATGACACACAACACGACACACGACACACAACACGACACACAACACGACACACAACACGACACACAACACGACACACAACACGACACACGACACACAACACGACACGACACACGACACACAACACGACACACAACACGACACACGACACACAACACGACACACAACACGACACACAACACGACACACACACACACACACGAGAACACAACACACACACGACCACACGACACACAACACTACACACACAACACGACACACGACACACACACACGACACACGACACACGACACACACGACACACACACGACACGACACACGACAACACAACACGACACACAGACACACAACACGAACACACGACACACAAACACAGACACACACACGACACAGGACACACAACACAGGACACGACACACAACACGACACACAACACGACACACAACACGACACACACACACAACACGACACACGACACACGACACACGGCACACGACACACAACACGACACACGACACACGGCACACAACACACGACACACAACAGGACACACGACACACACACACGGCACACGACACACAGACACACGACACACGGACACACGGCACACAACACACGACACACAACAAAGGACACACGGACACACGGCACACAAACGACACACAACACGACAGAACACAACACTCACACACACACACGACACACAACACGACACACGACACAACACACACACACACGACACACAACACGACACACACACACACACGACACACACACACACACACAACACGACACACAACACGACACACACACAACAACACGACACGACACACACTACACACAACACGACACACAACACGACACACACACAACGACACACACACACAGACACACAACACTACACACGACACACAACACACACACACACGACACACAACACACACAACACAACACACACGACACACACACACGACACACGGCACACAACACACGACACACACAACACTACACACACACACAACACGACACGACACACAACACACGACACACAACACGACACACAACAGAGACACAACACACACACACACACACACACGACACACGACACACAACACACACGACACACAACAACACACACACACACACACACAACACACGACACACACAGGGACACACGACACACACACACACGGCACACGACACACAACACTACACACGACACACGACACACACAAACACACACGACACACACAAGTACACACGACACACGGCACACAACACCCACAGACACACAAGAACACAACACAGGACACACGACACAGGACACACAACACAGGACACACGACACACAACACACAACAGGACACACGACACATGACACACAACACAGGACACACAACACGACACAGGACACACAACACGACACACAACATGACACACAACACACGACACACAACACGACACACGACACGAACAAACTCCACAGACACAGAGAGAACAAACTCCACACAGACACAGAGAGAACAAACTCCACACAGACACAGAGAGAACAAACTCCACAGACACAGAGAGAACAAACTCCACACAGACACAGAGAGAACAAACTCCACACAGACACAGAGAGAACAAACTCCACAGACACAGAGAGAACAAACTCACAGACACAGAGAGAACAAACTCCACACAGACACAGAGAGAACAAACTCCACACAGACACAGAGAGAACAAACTCCACAGACACAGAGAGAACAAACTCCACAGACACAGAGAGGACAAACTCCACAGACACAGAGAGAACAAACTCCACACAGACACAGAGAGAACAAACTCCACAGACACAGAGAGAACAAACTCCACAGACACAGAGAGAACAAACTCCACAGACACAGAGAGAACAAACTCCACAGACACAGAGAGAACAAACTCCACAGACACAGAGAGAACAAACTCCACACAGACACAGAGAGAACAAACTCCACAGACACAGAGAGAACAAACTCCACAGACACAGAGAGGACAAACTCCACAGACACAGAGAGAACAAACTCCACACAGACACAGAGAGAACAAACTCCACAGACACAGAGAGAACAAACTCCACAGACACAGAGAACAAACTCCACACAGACACAGAGAGAACAAACTCCACAGACACAGAGAGAACAAACTCCACAGACACAGAGAGAACAAACTCCACAGACACAGAGAGAACAAACTCCACAGACACAGAGAGAACAAACTCCACAGTGAAGGAGTTGAACCGTGCACCTTCTGGCTCGGAGGCTCTCGCTGTAGGATCTTTTGTTAATCACGTTGCTGTTTTCAGTTAAACGTCGTCGGCTGATGCTTCTCCAGATGTTCTGTCGCCGTGAGTTACCGTAATGTCCCGTTTAACCTTTAATGTGCTCGTTATGAACCGGGAATCGTTTCATAACGGCTCCGAGTTTGTTTGAGGAGCCGCTTTTCCCCCCCGACCTCAAAATATGTGTTTATAAGACTTTAAAGTGTTTACAGAGAGAATCACGGCTCCCACAAGGAATCACAGATCACAGAAGGAATCGCAGAAAGAATCGAAGGAATCGCAGATGACAGAAGGAATCGCAGAAAGAATCGAAGGAATCGCAGATCACAGAAGGAATCGCAGAAAGAATCGAAGGAATCGCAGATCACAGAAGGAATCGCAGAAAGAATCGAAGGAATCGCAGATCACAGAAGGAATCGCAGAAAGAATCGAAGGAATCGCAGATCACAGAAGGAATCGCAGAAAGAATCGAAGGAATCGCAGATCACAGAAGGAATCGCGAGAAGAATCGAAGGAATCGCAGATCACAGAAGGAATCGCAGAAAGAATCGAAGGAATCGCAGAAAGAATCGAAGGAATCGCAGATGACAGAAGGAATCGCAGAAAGAATCGAAGGAATCGCAGATGACAGAAGGAATCGCAGAAAGAATCGAAGGAATCGCAGAAAGAATCGAAGGAATTGCAGACGACAGAAGGAATCGCAGAAAGAATCGAAGGAATCGCAGATCACAGAAGGAATCGCAGAAAGAATCGAAGGAATCGCAGAAAGAATCGAAGGAATCGCAGATGACAGAAGGAATCGCAGAAAGAATCGAAGGAATCGCAGAAAGAATCGAAGGAATTGCAGACGACAGAAGGAATCGCCGAAAGAATCGAAGGAATCGCAATCCACAGAGGGACTCACAGAAAGAATCGAAGGGATCGCAATCCACAAAAGGAATCGCAGTCCACACAAGGAATCGCAGAGGGAATCGAAGGAATCACAGATGACAGAAGGAATCGCCGAAAGAATCGAAGGAATTGCAGTCCACAAAAGGAATCGCAATCCACAGAAGCAATCGAAGTCCACAGAAGGAATCACAGTCCACAGAAGGAATCACAGAGGGAATCGCAGAGGGAATCGCAGAGGGAATCGCAGAGGGAATCGCAGAGGGAATAGAAGGAATCACAGTCCACAGAAGGAATCGAAGACCCAAGAAGGCCGTTTCAACTTCCTGGTTTTTGCCGATGTATTTTAGTCTTTTGCCCATTTTGAACATTCTTCTTCAAAATTCTCATCTGTCCCATAGACCGTTTATATAAATAGGCGTAGCTAACCTGCTCGCCACCGTGTTGCAAAAAGGAAGTCATCACGGTGCACTTCCTGCTCCATCGACTCTGGCTCCAATTCACTTTCTGTGTAAAAACTGTCCCCTCTCTCTGTCCCTGCTGCTGTCAGACTCATGTTGGTCTTAAATGTTCGTATTAACCCTCTACATGATCCTGGGGTTTTTATTTCACGTCTGTGTCTGTAAATCAACATATGAACATTAATAACAGACACATCAGGTCCTTCTGTCCCCGACGTCGCTCCTGTTAGCGTTAGCAACAGGTCACTCTCTCTGACTCTTACTCGCTCCACAGGGTCAGAGCCGAGTCAAACCAGCACCGTCTGATACTCACCATTATGACTTTTTTTTTTTTGTTAAACTCTGAGTCGGCTCCAGTTCTTAATGGGCTCGTCCCACTTTTCCGCTCAGGGCTGTGGGTCCTGACTGTTTGTCTCTCTTGTTCAGTGCAATAAATCACTTAAAGACTTGATTTCTCTGTGGTTTAAGAGTTTATTTGGACTAAGTGAGCACTCGAAACTGAGCTAAGAGCCACAACTGCAGCTCACAGAAAGTAGTGCCAAGCTGCTTTTGTTTGGATAGTTTTTTTCTATTGAGAGGTTTAGGTTTACAGTTGCGTAGTGCAGCCAACGGGGTTTTATAAGTTTATGAACACACCCAAAACTATCTTTATCTGCAGAAAAGATTTAAACAAAGAGCAAAGTGGTAATACGACCCCATCATCTGTATAAAGAAGCGTTCAGCTCCAGTGAAGCTCACTGAGGCTGGAGCAGGTACAGAGGCTAATCTGGAGCTGACATGTTTGGAAGTATCATAGCAACCAAAGAGCCAATCAGGAGCCAGGCTGTGGAAGGTAACGCCCCTTCGCCCCTGACGAGTGTGACAGCAGCAGGTACAGAGAGAGCGGACACGGTTTAAAAATAAATGAATAAATAACTCAAAAAAATTCAGAAAATCGACTAAAAATATTAATAAATTAACTCAATAAAAATAAATAAAAACAAAAAAATACTAATCAAAATGACTCCAAAAAAATCAAAATAACAAAATAGAAAATAAATAAACACAAGATTACAAAATAAAATAATAAATAAAAAAGGAACTCAGAATAACTTTAAAAAAAATAAACAATTCAAAAGAAAATAAACTAAAAACATTAATAATAAACTGAAAAATAACAAAAAAAAAAACAAAACCTCAAAATAACAAAAAAAATATATATAAAAAAATAAATGAACCCAGGATCATGTAGAGGGTTAATATGAAGATTTAAGACCAAAATTAGTCTGACAGCAGCAGAGACAGAGTGAGAGACGACGGTTTTTTCAATAGAAAGTGAACTGGAGCCAGACTCGATGGAGGAGGAAGTGCGCCCATGATCACTTCCTGTTTGGATGTTTGGAACACGGCGGCTAACAGGTTAGCTATGTCCAAGCTGCGTGCTGTCTGTATCATATTAGAAAGCCTTTTACTGTCCAGTAATCAGGAAATGCACATTAGCATGATAATTTCCATTAGCTTTACCACGACAGCAAAACTCGGCTCTGGTCTCTGACTTGTGAAAAGTGCTTATAAACTCATCGTGGTGAATAATAAGGATGGTCTGAATGCATAAGTTCATTGAGGAAGAACTTTTGGACCAGTGCAAATGTTAAAAATGAACTAGTTGTTTTTCAGTCGGTAAAATCAGGTGCAGCAGTGTTTGATCTGAAGGTTGTCAGTTCGAATCCTGCTCTCAACATGAGGTTAACAAAATCCAGCGCAAGTTTTTCTTCTGTCAAAAATATTAATCCGACTGAATCATGTCACAACTCGATATAATTCAGCCTAGATTTGTGCTCACAGTGTGACCCAGTTCATACCCGTGTAATTAGCTAGCTGTCATGATCCCTGCCTGCTCCTGCCTCCTGTGTCTCCTCCCCCTCCCTCACCTGCCTGACTCCAGAGCTGGGCGGAGCCCTGGCTCCTCCCACACGCACCTGCAGCCCATCAGGGCAATCAACACCACCTGCAGGAGGTTAAAAGGAGCCCAGGACCCAGCTCTCTCTGCCAGGTCGTCTGATCGTCACCGTGTGTCTGTGTGGGTCTGTGTGCTGCTCAACATCTCTGTTGGTCCT
>JAIEZT010000383.1:0-57565 GCA_019594935.1 Periophthalmus modestus | reverse complement strand
CACCATAGTGGAACCATCGCTGTGCCTCCCGCTGCGCCCGTCATAACTTAGTCCTGGAAAAACACAAGGAGCACAAACCATATGCGACTACGGCTGTTTGGAGGTCGTGCCTTCTCTGTGGCTTTTCTGTGTAAAAGTCGATTATAAAACGTTTTTTAGGGAGTGCAAGACGAAAGACGAGCCAAGAAAAAGTTTGGATTATCATTAGAGCACGAGGAGAAAAGATAACGAATAATATGCTGAATATGAATGCCACGACTGTTAGTACGGAATAAAAGCGACGCAGGTAATCAATGATTGAAACAGAAACATTAAAAAAAACACGAGCTGCAAACAAATCAGTTCATAATGAAGAAATAATTCAGCCGAAGAATCGACTTTTTCAACCTATTTGCAGCTTAAATATTTTGTATTACCTCAAAAATCTCCCTGTTCTGCCCCCAGTAGAGAAAGATATTTCTGTTTGGAGTTTATGTGTTTTGTCCACTCAGAGCCAATGTAGCTGCCATATTGTTGCAGACTTTTAACAGTTTAGTCATTTTTCTCTGTTTAGTTAAGTCTTTAAAGTGTCATTTTGCCTCATGGAAGATCTGTGTCTGTGAGTATTGTAAAGTTTTATAAACATGTTAACTCGATCCATAAACTCATCTGAGGCACTTTAAGTTGATTTACAGTGTATATTTGCGCTAAAATAGAAGACGTTAAAAGAGCGCTAGCATGTCTATGGGGATTTTCCAGTCATATTAAGCATGATGCTAATCAACAGTTTTTACACAGGTTTTCATTAGCTGTAGCTGCTTAAGCTAATGTTGTGCTTAGATTATATTATAATAAACTACTATGAGTTTGTTTTATTAGCTCTGCATAATATTTGTTCATAGGAAAATAAAAACATGATTGTAATATGCAGATATGTCTTGTTACAGTTTTTATATTGACTATTCAGTAAATGTCCAAAACAGTGAGCGATCCCATGCTGGTGTTTTTTGTTCTGTAACGTTAGTTTCCAAACACCAGTGGAGGCAGAATACTCCCCATTATGCACAGAAACTGCTCACCGATAAAACACTGACGCCGCAAGTCCGTCTGGAGCAGTGGTTTTGTGCTAATGTGAAAGTGTGCATCTGAACACATGTTATAACCTGCCCTGAAGTGCATAATAGCTATAGTGTTGTTCCTAACCTTGACGCGGAGAAATCTTATTTTGTGCCGTGCGTTTCCGCTCTCTGCATTCACGGGCCTCGATGGGTTCAAGGCGTTTCTCAAAGGTGACGACTCAAGAGAAACTGCCTTGTGACATATTTGCGCGCCACTAAATGCCACAGAAACAGGATTGTTTCTGAGCGCACGACGGCAGGAGAAAGGTGAGGGCGCAACTTTTTTAACTCAATACAAGGAAACTTAGACAACGTGGGAGGACGGGCATCAAAGATTATAAATGTATAGATTGAAAAACTGAAACATAACTTTTACTTCAGATCTGATGCACTTTAGCCCTCTAGCACTGTGCCTAAATGCGACCAAAAACCAGTCTAAGTAAACGATTTTTACAAACTGTTTTTGCCCTGCTATAGGCAGCTCAGAATTTTAGAAGATATGTTATGTAATTACCGTATTTTCACGACCATAAGGCGTGGGTAAAAGTTGCAAACATCGAGTAACAAGATTTGAGCTGTAGAAGGTCAGAATAAATAACTTATTGCTCATTTTTGCTTCATTCTGCCATTATTGCTGCAGCTCAGGCCTTTTAATGACACGGTTATATTCAAAATTGGTTAGTGGGATTATCCTGCTTTGTGTCAGAGGACTTAAGGAGTTTCAATACTATTGATTATTGTGATATTTCTCGTAGCGACACATCGTGCTTCAAAATGTGTCACAGTGACACACAGGGGTGGATGGAAATTTTAATGTAATTTGGTCACGTTTGGCCGGATAATAAAGTCAAAGGGCCGGTGTGTGGCCCCTGGGCCGTAGTTTGCCCATGTCTGAACTAAGAGACTCATCCATAAAGTCCATGATGTAAATCCTTATTATTATTAGGCCCGAGCCGGAGACAACGTCCCGGCGAGGGGACTCATTAAAAACCGCGTCCAGAAACGGGGAGGGAAAATGGCAAAAATCAAGTGGTTAATTAACACGCCCCGACATGGCCAGTGAGTGGGTGTCAAAAATTAGAACTCGCAAAGCTCTAATTGTCACCGGAAGACCCGCGAAAAAAAATAAACGAAAAGACGACTCGGTAGCGCCACTCAAACTTTGATTTTCATTGGCCTATGGGCGCCCGACTCGGAAAAAAAGTCGACCTGAAAAATCTGAGACTCGCATCAAAAAATAGAACATGTCGGGACATGACAAAAATGATATTATGGCCCCCCCTAAAATGTAAGGAAGTCGGCCATATGGATCAAACCCGGATGGGTGATGACAAAAGCGCCACACCCTCACATTCAGGACATCTCCTCGCACAGTTTTCATCACAAACACTTCAAAATTTGGCCAAAACCAACTAAACCCATGTGAGATTAAAGATCATCAATTATATCTGAATATGACTTGGGTGTGGTCATGAGGAATTTTATACAAAATTGCAATTTTTGGAATATTTCGATAAAAATATTTCTCATTCACACATTTTTTGTTGGGGAAAACGCTAATACAGCGTTATGCACATTTGTGAGCTGAACACAATGATATGCAAATCAGGGGGTTTATCTCACAAAATGGCTCTCTAGCGCCCCTCTTCAAATTTCATTTTCAAAAATTCGTAGCAGACAATCGATTTGTCGTGGACTTGTGAAAAAAATTCACAGGGGCCTTATTTGTGATGGGGCACAATGTGACAAAGTCACATGACTGTAGCTTTTATGTTTAGGAGGAAAAAAAAGGGGAAAAAATGAGTTTCCATTATTATTATTAGGCCCGAGCCGGAGACAACGTCCCGGCGAGGGACTCATTAAAACCGCGTCCGAAACGGGGAAAAATGGGCAAAAATCAAGTGGTTAACAACGCCCCGACATGCCAGTGAGTGGTGTCAAAAATTAGAACTCGCGCAAGCTCTAATGTGTCCCGAAGACCGCAAAAAAAAAAATAACGAAAGACGACTCGATAGCGCCACCTCAAACTTTGATTTTCATGGGGCCCAATGGGAGAGCCCGACTCGGAAAAAAAGTCGACGTAAAAAATCTGAAAACTCGCATCAAAAAATAGAACATGTCGGGACATGACAAAAATTATATTATGGCCCCGCCCTAAAATGTACAGGAAGTCGGCCATATTGGATCAAACCCGGTAATGACAAAAGCGCACCACACTCACATTCAGGACATCTCCTCGCACAGTTTTCATCACAAACACTTCAAATTGGCCAAAACCCACTAAAACCATGTGAGATTAAAGATCATCAATTATATTTGAATATGACTTTGGGTGTGGTCATGGCGAATTTTATACAAAATTGCAATTTTTGAATATTTAAATAAAATATTTCTCGTTCACACATTTTTTGTTGGGGAAAACGCTAATACAGCGTTTATGCACATTTGTGAGCTGAACACAATGATATGCAAATCATGGCTTTATCTCACAAAATGGCTCTCTAGCGCCATCTTCAAATTTCATTTTTCAAATTCATAGAAGACAATCGATTTTGTCGTGGACTTGTGAAAACAATCACAGTGGCCTTATTTGTGATGGGGCACAATGTGAGAAAGTCACATGACTGTAGCTTTTATGGTTTAGGAGAAAAATAATGGGTCGAAAATCAGTTTCCATTATTATTATTCTTCTTATTAGGCCCGAGCCGGAGACAGCGTCCCGGCGAGGGACTCATTAAAACCGCGTCCGAAAACGGGGGAAAATGGCAAAAAATCAAGTGGTTAACACGCCCGACATGCCAGTGAGTGGTGTCAAAAAATTAGAACTCGCCAAGCTCTAATTGTCACCGAAGACCCGCGAAAAAAAAATAACGAAAGACGACTCGATAGCGCCACCTCAAACTTTGATTTTCATGGGGCCTATGGGAGCCCGACTCGGAAAAAAAGTCGACTGAAAAATCTGAAACTCACATCAAAAAATAGAACATGTCGGGACATGACAAAAATGATATTATGGCCCCGCCCTAAAATGTACAGGAAGTCGGCCATATTGGATCCAAACCCGGTGATGACAAAAGCGCACACACCCTCACGTTCAGGACATCTCCTCGCACAGTTTTCATCACAAACACTTCAAATTTGGCCAAAAAACCCACTAAACCCATGTGAGATTAAAGATCATCAATTATATTTGAATATGACTTTGGGTGTGTGGTCATGGTGAATTTTATACAAAATCGCAATTTTTGGAATATTTCAATAAAATATTTCTCTTTCACACATTTTTTGTTGGGAAAACGCTAATACAGCGTTTATGCCACATTTGTGAGCTGAACACAATGATATGCAAATCATGGCTTTATCTCACAAAATGACTCTCTAGCGCCCTCTTCAAATTTCATTTTCAAAAATTCGTAGCAGACAATTGATTTGTCGTGGACGTGTGGAAAAATTCACAGGGGGCCTTATTTGTGATGGGGCACAATGTAAGAAAGTCACATGACTGTAGCTTTTATGGTTTAGGAGAAAAAAAATGGGTCGAAAAAAAAAAAATTTCCATTATTAGGCCCGAGCCGGAGACAACGTCCCGGCGAGGGACTCATTAAAACCGCGTCCGAAAACGGGGAAAATGGCAAAAATCAAGTGGTTAACACGCCCCGACATGCCAGTGAGTGGTGTCAAAAATTAGAACTCGCCAAGCTCTAATAGTCACTGAAGACCACGAAAAAAAAATAACGAAAGACGACTCGATAGCGCCACCTCAAACTTTGATTTTCATTGGGCCTATGGGAGCCCGACTCGGAAAAAAAGTCGACCGAAAAATCTGAGACTCGCATCAAAAAATAGAACATGTCGGGACATGACAAAAATGATATTATGGCCCTGCCCTAAAATGTACAGGAAGTCGGCCATATTGGATCAAACCCGATAATGACAAAAGCGCACACCCTCACATTCAGGACATCTCCTCGCACAGTTTTCATCACAAAACACTTCAAATTTGGCCAAAACCCACTAAACCCATGTGAGATTAAAGATCATCAATTATATTTGAATATGACTTTGGGTGTGGTCATGGTGAATTTTATACAGAATAGCAATTTTTGGAATATTTCAATAAAAATATTTCTCTTTCACACATTTTTTGTTGGGAAAACACTAATACAGCGTTTATGCACATTTGTGAGCTGAACACAATGATATGCAAAACATGGCTTTATCTCACAAAATGACTCTCTAGCGCCCTCTTCAAATTTCATTTTCAAAAAATTCGTAGCAGACAATTGATTTGTCGTGGACGTGTGGAAAAATTCACAGGGGCCTTATTTGTGATGGGGCACAATGTGAGAAAGTCACATGACTGTAGCTTTTATGGTTTAGGAGAAAAAAAATGGGTCGAAAAAAAAAAGTTTCCATTATTATTATTAGGCCCGAGCCGGAGACAACGTCCCGGCGAGGGACTCATTAAAACCGCGTCCGAAACGGGGGAAAATGGCAAAAATCAAGTGGTAAACACGCCCCGACATGCCAGTGAGTGGTGTCAAAAATTAGAACTCGCCAAGCTCTAATTGTCACCGAAGACCGCGAAAAAAAAAAACAATGAAAGACGACTCGATAGCGCCACCTCAAACTTTGATTTTCATTGGGCCTATGGGAGCCCGACTCGGAAAAAAAAAAGTCGACGTAAAAATCTGAGACTCACATCAAAAAATAGAACATGTCGGGACATGACAAAAATGATATTATGGCCCCGCCCTAAAATGTACAGGAAGTCGGCCATATTGGATCAAACCCGGTGATGACAAAAGCGCACACCCTCACATTCAGGATATCTCCTCGCACAGTTTTCATCACAAACACTTCAAATTTGGCCAAAACCCACTAAACTCATGTGAGATTAAAGATCATCAATTATATTTGAATATGACTTTGGGTGTGGTCATGGTGAATTTTATACAAAAATCGCAATTTTTGGAATATTTCAATAAAATATTTCTCGTTCACACATTTTTTGTTGGCAAAACGCTAATACAGCGTTTATGCACATTTGTGAGCTGAACACAATGATATGTAAATCATGGATTTATCTCACAAAAATGACTCTCTAGCGCCCTCTTCAAATTTCATTTTCAAAAATTCATAGAAGACAAGCGATTCGTCATGGACTTGTGAAAAAATTCACAGGGGCCTTATTTGTGATGGGGCACAATGTGAGAAAGTCACATGACTGTACCTTTTATGGTTTAGGAGAAAAAATAATGGGTCGTCGAAAAAAATTTCCATTATTATTATTCTTCTTATTATTTTGCGGCCGGATTGAAGCCATATTTGACCCCCTGAACGTTAACGAAAACTCAATTTTATTGGACCCAAAATTCAAGACTGGTGAAAAAATTTTTTTTTTGAAGTTTGTTTGTAAAAATATTCAAAAATGACACGCTAGCGCCCCCTAACAACCCCCATTCATTTTTTTGCAAAGTTTTTCATAGACATTTGAAATTTGGTACATCCATCCATCTTTCAATACTGAACAAAAAAGCCAATGAGAACATACCTCTATTTGTAACTATGTTGCCGTAGTAACGTCATAAATGTGTCATTGAAATGAATGGGGTTCAGAGTACTGGACTTTGTTGTCGACTAAATAGATGCTCTGCACTAATCCAACTATTACCTAAAAATTCAAGATTGGTGACAAAATGTGTAATTTGATGTGAAAAAAAAAATGTATGTTGCAAAATGAATCAGTAGCGCCACCTCAAAGTTCAAAATACATTAAGTCAATGACAGACCTTTTCATCGTAGACAAATGAAATTTGGTAGAACCATAGAACATGTCAAGACCAGTAAAAAAAATTATATTATGACCCCACTCTAAACCCTACAGGAAGTCGGCCATTGTGGGCGGAACTCAATTTTTTCACAATTTTAACTCTCACGTTTGGATTTTTTTACGCCATGGATTTTCATTGAAGAAACTTGAAAATTGGACAAAATGAACTAAGCCCATTTGGAATTAAAGGTGACTGTCTTGGATTTTTTAAGTCATAAAATGTGGGTGTGGTCAGCCTGCAAAGAAAAAAGCCATTTTTTGAAGTTTTAAATTGCGAATAAATGAGAAATGCAGCGTCTTATTTCCCGGCATTAATATACCTTTTGTTCAAAATGTTGATCTGAATGCATAGATATAACATTTACATAAATCAGACATTACATTGCTCCACAGCGCCCCCTTGAACTTTGAATGGGACTCAAAAAAAATTCTTGGTCAAAAACATTTGAAATTTGACATGGACATCTAGCTAAACATCCTGAACAAAAAAGCCAATGAGAACATACCTCTATTTGCAACTATGTTACGTGTGTAAACGTCATAAATGTGTCATTGAAATGAATGGGATTCAGAGTACTGGACTTTGTTGTCGACTAAATAGATGCTCTGCACTACTCCAACTATGACCCAAAATTCAAGACTGGCTAAAAAGTTGCTATTTTGATGTGTAAAAAAATTTAATGTTTTCAAAATGACTCAGTAGCGCCACCTCAAAGTTCAAAATACATACGTGAATGAGAGACGTTTTTCATTGTAGACAAATGAAATTTGGCAGAACCATAGAACATGTCAAGACAAGTAAAAAATTATATTATGACCCCACCCTAAACCCTACAGGAAGTCGGCCATTGTGGGCGGAACCCATTTTTTTTGAAATTTAAACTCACACGTTTGAATTTTTTACGCCATGGATTTTCATTGAAAAAACTTGAAAATTGGACAAAATATAAACTAGGCCCATGTGGGAGTAAAGGCGACAAACTTGGATTTTTCTAACTTATAAAATGTCGGCGTGGCCATCCTGCAAAGAAAAAAAGCTATTTTTTGAAGTATTTAATCGCATGTAACTCAAATATACAGTGCTCTGTTTCCCGGAATTAATATACATTTTGCTCAAAAATTATGTTCTGAACGCATAGATATACAATTTACATATGTGTCATGGGGTTCAGAGTACTGGACTTTGTTGTCGACTAAATAGATGCTCTGCACTAATCCAACTATGACCTAAAATTCAAGGTTGGTGAAAAAATGTGTAATTTGATGTGCAAAAAAATTAATTTTTCAAAATGACTCAGTAGCGCCACCTCAAAGTTCAAAATACATTACGGCAATGAGAGAGACCTTTTTCATCGTAGACAAATGAAATTTGGTAGAACCATAGAACATGTCAACAGAAGTAAAAAATTATATTATGACCCCACCCTAAACCCTACAGGAAGTCGGCCATTGTGGGCGGAACCCCATTTTTTTGAAATTTTAACTCTCACGTTTGGATTTTTTACGTCATGGATTTTCATTCAACAAACTTGCAAATTCGTCTAAATAAACTAGACCCATGTGGGATTAAAGGCGACTTACTTGGATTTTTCTAAGTCATAAAATGTGGGTGTGGCCAACATGCGAAGAAAAATGGCGTTTTTTTGAAGTATTTAATTGCATCTAACTCAAACATGCAGTGTCCTGTTAACCGGCATTAATATACATTTTAGTCACAATATTGATCTTAACCTAATGATATACAGTTTACATAGATGAGACAATCCATTGCTCCACAGCGCCCCCTGGAAATTTTGAATGGGACCCAAAAAATTTAACTTTGTCAAAAACTTTTGAAATTTGGCATGGACATCCCTATCTCCATACTGAACAAAAAGGTCAATGAGAACATACCTCTATTTGCAAGTGTGTTGCCATGGCAACAACCGACATTTCTCATTGAAATACATGGGTTTTGGTTAACTGGGATAAAAAAAATGTACTTTGTCGATTTGTCGTGGACTCGTGAAAAAATTCACAGGGGCCTTATTTGTGATGGGGCACAACGTGAGAAAGTCACATGACTGTAGCTTTTATGGTTTAGCAGAAAAATAATGGGTCGAAAAAAAATTTCCATTATTAGGCCCGAGCCGGAGACAACGTCCCGGCGAGGGACTCATTAAAACCGCGTCCGAAACGGGGAAAATGGCAAAAATCAAGTGGTTAACACGCCCCGACATGCCAGTGAGTGGTGTCAAAAATTAGAACTCGCCAAGCTCTAATTGTCACCGAAGACCGCGAAAAAAAATAATGAAAGACGACTCGATAGCGCCACCTCAAACTTTGATTTTCATTGGGCCTATGGGAGCCCGACTCGGAAAAAAGTCGACCGAAAAATCTGAAACTCGCATCAAAAAATAGAACATGTCGGGACATGACAAAAATGATATTATGGCCCCGCCCTAAAATGTACAGGAAGTCGGCCATATTGGATCAAACCCGGTGATGACAAAAGCGCACACCCTCACATTCAGGATATCTCCTCGCACAGTTTTCATCACAAAACACTTCAAATTTGGCCAAAACCCACTAAACCCATGTGAGATTAAAGATCATCAATTATATTTGAATATGACTTTGGGTGTGGTCATGGTGAATTTTATACAAAATCGCAAATTTTTGGAATATTTCGATAAAATATTTCTCTTTCACAAATGTTTTGTTGGGAAAACGCTAATACAGCGTTTATGCACATTTGTGAGCTGAACACAGTGATATGCAAATCATGGCTTTATCTCACAAATTGACTCTCTAGCGCCCTCTTCAAATTTCATTTTCAAAAATTCATAGAAGACAAGCGATTCGTCATGGACTTGTGAAAAAATTCACAGGGGCCTTATTTTTGTGATGGGGCACAATGTGAGAAAGTCACATGACTGTACCTTTTATGGTTTAGGAGAAAAATAATGGGTCGAAAAAAAATTTCCATTATTATTATTCTTCTTATTATTTTTGCGGCCGGATTGAAGCCATATTTGACCCCCTGAACGTTAACGAAAAACTCAATTTTATTGGACCCCAAAATTCAAGACTGGTGAAAAAATTTTTTTTTTGAAGTTTGTTTGTAAAAATATTCAAAAATGACACGCTAGCGCCCCCTAACAACCCCCATTCATTTTTTTGCAAAGTTTTTCATAGACATTTGAAATTTGGTACATCCATCCATCTTTCAATACTGAACAAAAAAGCCAATGAGAACATACCTCTATTTGTAACTATGTTGCCGTAGTAACGTCATAAATGTGTCATTGAATGAATGGGGTTCAGAGTACTGGACTTTGTTGTCGACTAAATAGATGCTCTGCACTAACCAACTATTACCTAAAATTCAAGATTGGTGACAAAAATGTGTAATTTGATGTGAAAAAAAATGTATGTTGCAAAATGACTCAGTAGCGCCACCTCAAAGTTCAAAATACATTAAGTCAATGACAGACCTTTTTCATCGTAGACAAATGAAATTTGGTAGAACCATAGAACATGTCAACAGAAGTAAAAAATTATATTATGACCCCACCCTAAACCCTACAGGAAGTCGGCCATTGTGGGCGGAACCCCATTTTTTTGAAATTTTAACTCACACGTTTGAATTTTTTACGCCATGGATTTTCATTGAAAAAACTTGAAAATTGGACAAAATAAACTAGGCCCATGTGGGAGTAAAGGCGACAAACTTGGATTTTTCTAACTTATAAAATGTCGGCGTGGCCATCCTGCAAAGAAAAAAGCTATTTTTGAAGTATTTAATCGCATGTAAACTCAAATATACAGTGCTCTGTTTCCCGGAATTAATATACATTTTGCTCAAAATTATGTTCTGAACGCATAGATATACAATTTACATATGTGTCATGGGGTTCAGAGTACTGGACTTTGTTGTCGACTAAATAGATGCTCTGCACTAATCCAACTATGACCTAAAATTCAAGGTTGGTGAAAAAATGTGTAATTTGATGTGCAAAAAAATTAATTTTTCAAAATGACTCAGTAGCGCCACCTCAAAGTTCAAAATACATTACGGCAATGAGAGACCTTTTTCATCGTAGACAAATGAAATTTGGTAGAACCATAGAACATGTCAACAGAAGTAAAAAATTATATTATGACCCCACCCTAAACCCTACAGGAAGTCGGCCATTGTGGGCGGAACCCCATTTTTTTGAAATTTTTAACTCTCACGTTTGGATTTTTTTACGTCATGGATTTTCATTCAACAAACTTGCAAATTCGTCTAAATAAACTAGACCCATGTGGGATTAAAGGCGACTTACTTGGATTTTTCTAAGTCATAAAATGTGGGTGTGGCCAACATGCGAAGAAAAATGGCGTTTTTTGAAGTATTTAATTGCATCTAACTCAAACATGCAGTGTCCTGTTAACCGGCATTAATATACATTTTAGTCACAATATTGATCTTAACCTAATGATATACAGTTTACATAGATGAGACAATCCATTGCTCCACAGCGCCCCCTGGAAATTTTGAATGGGACCCAAAAAATTTAACTTTGTCAAAAACTTTTGAAATTTGGCATGGACATCCCTATCTCCATACTGAACAAAAAGGTCAATGAGAACATACCTCTATTTGCAAGTGTGTTGCCATGGCAACAACCGACATTTCTCATTGAAATACATGGGTTTTGGTTAACTGGGATAAAAAAAATGTACTTTGTCGATTTGTCGTGGACTCGTGAAAAAATTCACAGGGGCCTTATTTGTGATGGGGCACAACGTGAGAAAGTCACATGACTGTAGCTTTTATGGTTTAGCAGAAAAATAATGGGTCGAAAAAAAATTTCCATTATTAGGCCCGAGCCGGAGACAACGTCCCGGCGAGGGACTCATTAAAACCGCGTCCGAAACGGGGAAAATGGCAAAAATCAAGTGGTTAACACGCCCCGACATGCCAGTGAGTGGTGTCAAAAATTAGAACTCGCCAAGCTCTAATTGTCACCTAAGACCGCAAAAAAAAATAACGAAAGACGACTCGGTAGCGCCACCTCAAACTTTGATTTTCATTGGGCCTATGGGAGCCCGACTTGGAAAAAAGTCGACCGAAAAATCTGAAACTCGCATCGAAAAATAGAATATGTTGGAACATGACAAAAATGATATTATGGCCCCGCCCTAAAATGTACAGGAAGTCGGCCATATTGGATCAAACCCAGTGATGACAAAAGCGCACACCCTCACATTCAGGACATCTCCTCGCACAGTTTTCATCACAAACACTTCAAATTTGGCCAAAACCCACTAAACCCATGTGAGATTAAAGATCATCAATTATATTTGAATATGACTTTGGGTGTGGTCATGGGGAATTTTATACAAAATTGTAAATTTTGGATTATTTCAATAAAATATTTCTCGTCCACATATTTTTTGTTGGGAAAACGCTAATACAGCGTTTATGCACATTCGTAAGCTGAACACAATGATATGCAAATCATGGCTTTATCTCACTAATTGACTCTCTAGCGCCCTCTTCAAATTTCATTTTCAAAAATTCGTAGCAGACAAGTGATTTGTCGTGGACTTGTGAAAATATTCACAGGGGCCTTATTTGTGATGGGGCACAATGTGAGAAAGTCACATGACTGTGGCTTTTACGGTTTAGGAGAAAAAAAATGGGTCGAAAAAAAATTTCCATTATTAGGCCCGAGCCGGAGACAACGTCCCGGCGAGGGACTCATTAAAGCCGCGTCCGAAACGGGGAAAATGGCAAAAATCAAGTGGTAAACACGCCCCGACATGCCAGTGAGTGGTGTCAAAAATTAGAACTCGCCAAGCTCTAATTGTCACCTAAGACCGCAAAAAAAAATAACGAAAGACGACTCGGTAGCGCCACCTCAAACTTTGATTTTCATTGGGCCTATGGGAGCCCGACTTGGAAAAAAGTCGACCGAAAAATCTGAAACTCGCATCGAAAAATAGAATATGTTGGAACATGACAAAAATGATATTATGGCCCCGCCCTAAAATGTACAGGAAGTCGGCCATATTGGATCAAACCCAGTGATGACAAAAGCGCACACCCTCACATTCAGGACATCTCCTCGCACAGTTTTCATCACAAACACTTCAAATTTGGCCAAAACCCACTAAACCCATGTGAGATTAAAGATCATCAATTATATTTGAATATGACTTTGGGTGTGGTCATGGGGAATTTTATACAAAATTGTAAATTTTGGATTATTTCAATAAAATATTTCTCGTCCACATATTTTTTGTTGGGAAAACGCTAATACAGCGTTTATGCACATTCGTAAGCTGAACACAATGATATGCAAATCATGGCTTTATCTCACTAATTGACTCTCTAGCGCCCTCTTCAAATTTCATTTTCAAAAATTCGTAGCAGACAAGTGATTTGCCGTGGACTTGTGAAAAAATTCACAGGGGCCTTATTTGTGATGGGGCACAATGTGAGAAAGTCACATGACTGTGGCTTTTACGGTTTAGGAGAAAAAAAATGGGTCGAAAAAAAATTTCCATTATTAGGCCCGAGCCGGAGACAACGTCCCGGCGAGGGACTCATTAAAGCCGCGTCCGAAACGGGGAAAATGGCAAAAATCAAGTGGTAAACACGCCCCGACATGCCAGTGAGTGGTGTCAAAAATTAGAACTCGCCAAGCTCTAATTGTCACCGAAGACCGCGAAAAAAAATAACGAAAGACGACTCGGTAGCGCCACCTCAAACTTTGATTTTCATTGGGCCTATGGGAGCCCGACTCGGAAAAAAGTCGACTGAAAAATCTGAGACTCGCATCAAAAAATAGAACATGTCGGGACATGACAAAAATGATATTATGGCCCCGCCCTAAAATGTACAGGAAGTCGGCCATATTGGATCAAACCCGGTGATGACAAAAGCGCACACCCTCACATTCAGGACATCTCCTCGCACAGTTTTCATCACAAACACTTCAAATTTGGCCAAAACCCACTAAACCCATGTGAGATTAAAGATCATCAATTATATTTGAATATGACTTTGGGTGTGGTCATGGGGAATTTTTATACAAAATAGCAATTTTTTGGAATATTTCAATAAAATATTTCTCTTTCACACATTTTTTGTTGGGAAAAACGCTAATACAGCGTTTATGCACATTTGTGAGCTGAACACAATGATAAGCAAATTATGGCTTTATCTCACAAAATGACTCTCTAGCGCCCTCTTCAAATTTCATTTTCAAAAATTCGTAGAAGACAATCGATTTGTCGTGGACTTGTGAAAAAATTCACAGGGGCCGAATTTGTGATGGGGCACAATGTGACAAAGTCACATGACTGTAGCTTTTATGGTTTAGGAGAAAAAAAAAGGGGAAAAAATGAGTTTCCATTATTATTATTAGGCCCGAGCCGGAGACAACGTCCCGGCGAGGGACTCATTAAAACCGCGTCCGAAACGGGGAAAATGGCAAAAATCAAGTGGTAAACACGCCCCCCGACATGCCAGTGAGTGGTGTCAAAAATTAGAACTCGCCAAGCTCTAATTGTCACCGAAGACCGCGAAAAAAAATAACGAAAGACGACTCGGTAGCGCCACCTCAAACTTTGATTTTCATTGGGCCTATGGGAGCCCGAGTCGGAAAAAAAAAGTCGACGTAAAAATCTGAAACTCGCATCAAAAAATAGAACATGTCGGGACATGACAAAAATGATATTATGGCCCCGCCCTAAAATGTACAGGAAGTCGGCCATATTGGATCAAACCCGGTGATGACAAAAGCGCACACCCTCACATTCAGGACATCTCCTCGCACAGTTTTCATCACAAACACTTCAAATTTGGCCAAAACCCACTAAACCCATGTGAGAGTAAAGATCATCAATTATATTTGAATATGACTTTGGGTGTGGTCATGGTGAATTTTATACGAAATTGCAATTTTTGGAATATTTCGATAAAATATTTCTCGTTCACACATTTTTTGTTGGGAAAACACTAATACAGCGTTTATGCACATTTGTGAACTGAGCACAATGATATGCGAAACATGGTGTTATCTCACAAAAATGACTCTCTAGCGCCCTCTTCAAATTTCATTTTCAAAAATTCATAGAAGACAATCGATTTGTCGTGGACTTGTGAAAAATTCACAGGGGCCTTATTTGTGATGGGGCACAATGTGAGAAAGTCACATGACTGTAGCTTTTATGTTTAGGAGAAAAAAAAAAGGGGGAAAAAATTATTATTATTATTATTATTATTATTATTATTATTCTTTTTGGTTGCCAAATTGACGCCATTTTTGACCCCCTAAACGTAAAAAAAAAAGTCCATTTTATTGGACCCAAAATTCAAGGTTGGTGAAAAATTAATTATTTTTATGGGCAAAAAAATTAATGTATCAAAATGACTCAACAGCGCCACCTCAAAAAAATCAAAAAACATTACGGCAATGACAGGCCTTTTTCATCGTAGACAAATGAAATTTGGTAGAATCATAGAACATGTCAAGACAAGTAAAAAATTATATTATGACCCCACCCTAAACCCTACAGGAAGTCGGCCATTGTGGGCGGAACCCCATTTTTTTGAAATTTTAACTCTCACGTTTGGATTTTTTACGCTGTGGATTTTTATTCAGGAAACTTGGAAATTGGTGAAAATGAACTAGACCCACGTGGGATTCCAGTCTCCTACCTTGGATTTTTCTACGTCATAAATTGTGTGCGTGGCCAGCCTGCCAAAAAAAAAGCTCTTTTTTAAAGTATTAAATCGTACGTAACTCAAACATGCAGTGTCCTATTTCCCGGCATTAATATACATTTTGTTCAAAATCTTCATCTGAGTGCATACATATACAATTTACATAGGTTAGACATTACATTGCTCCACAGCGCCCCCTTGAACTTTTGAATGGGACCAAAAAAATTACTTTGTCATAAACATTTGAAATTTGACAGGGACATGTGGCTTGACATACTGAACAAAAAAGCCAATGAGAACATACCTCTATTTGTAACTATGTTACCGTGGTAACCGTGGAAATGGTCAGAAATGTGTCATTGAAATGAATGGGGTTCAGAGTACTGGACTTTGTTGTCGACTAAATAGATGCTCTGCACTAATCCAACTATGACCCAAGATTCAAGATTGGTGAACAAATGTGTAATTTGATGTGCAAAAAAAATTAATGTTTCAAAATGACTCAGTAGCGCCACCTCAAAGTTCAAAATACATTACGGGCAATGAGAGAGACCTTTTTCATCGTAGACAAATGAAATTTGGTAGAACCATAGAACATGTCAAGACAAGTAAAAAATTGTATTATGACCCCACCCTAAACCTACAGGAAGTCGGCCATTGTGGGCGGAACCCCCATTTTTTTCAAATTTTAACTCTCACGTTTGGATTTTTTACGCCATGGATTTTCATTCAACAAACTTGCAAATTGGTCAAATTGAACTAGACCCATGTGGGATTAAAGACGAGTCACTTGGATTTTTCTAAGTCATAAATTGTGGGTGTGGCCAGCCTGCCAAGAAAAAAAGCCATTTTTTGAAGTACTAAATCGTACGTAACTCAAACATGCAGTGTTCTATTTCCCGGCATTAATATACGATTTGTTCAAAATCTTGTTCTGAATGCATGGACATACAATTAAAAATTTTTAAACATTATATTGCTCCACAGCGCCCCCTTGAAAATTTGAATGGGACCAAAAACATTTTACTTTTTCAAAAACATTTGAAATTTGGCATGGACATCCCTATCCCCATACTGAACAAAAAAGCCAATGAGAACATACCTCTATTTGCAACTATGTTACCGTGGTAACGTCATAAATGTCTCATTGAAATGAATGGGGTTCAGAGTACTGGACTTTGTTGTCGACTAAATAGATGCTCTGCACTAATCCAACTATGACCCAAATGTCAAGGTTGGTGAAAAAAATGTGTGTTTTGATGTGGAAAAAAAATTAATGTTTCAAAATGACTCAATAGCGCCACCTCAAAGTTCAAAATACATTACGGCAATGAGAGACCTTTTTCATCGTAGACAAATGAAATTTGGTAGAACCATAGAACATGTCAAGACAAGTAAAAAATTATATTATGACCCCACCCTAAACCCGACAGGAAGTCGGCCATTGTCGGCGGAACCCCATTTTTTTGAAATTTTAACTGTCACGTTTGGATTTTTTACGCTGTGGATTTTCATTCAAAATATGTGAAAATTGGTCAAAATAAACTAGACCCATGTGGGATTAAAGCCAACTCTCTTGGACTTTTTTTAAGTCATACAATGTGGGCGTGGTCAGCCTGCCAAGAAAAAAGCAGTCTTTGAAAGTATTAAATGGTACGTAACCCAAACATGCAGTGTCTTATTTCCCGGCATTAATATACGTTTTTTTCACAATGTTAAACTGAACGCAACGACATACAATTTACATAAATCGGACGTTACATTGCTCCACAGCGCCCCCTTGAACTTTTGAATTGGACTGAAAAAAATTACTTTGTCATAAACATTTGAAATTTGGCATGCACATCTGCCTTGACATACTGAACAAAAAAGCCAATGAGAACATACCTCTATTTGCAACCATGTTACCGTGGTAACGTCATAATGTGTCATTGAAATGAATGGGGTTCAGAGTACTGGACTTTGTTAGAGACTAAATACATGCTCTGCACTAATCCAACTGTGACCTAAAATTCAAAGTTGCCAAAAAATTTATAATTTTAATGTGGAAAAAAATTAATGCTTCAGAATGACTCAATAGCGCCACCTCAAAGTTCAAAATACATTACGGCAATGAGAGACCTTTTTCATCGTAGACAAATGAAATTCGGTACAACCATAGAACATCTCGAGACAAGTAAAAAAATATATTATGACCCCACCCTAAACCCTACAGGAAGTCCGCCATTGTGGGCGGAAACCGATTTTTTTGAAAATTTAACTCTCACATTTGGATTTTTTGCGCCCTGGATTTTCATTCAAGAAAATTGCAAATTGGAGCAAATGAACTAAACCCATGTGGGATAGAAGTCAACTCACTTGGATTTTTCTAAGTCATAAAATGTGGGTGTGGCCAGTCTGCAAATGAAAAAGCTATTTTTTGAAGTATTTCATTGCATGTCACTCAAATATGCAGTGCTGTATTTCCCGGCATTAATATACATTTTTCTCAAAATTATGTTCTGAACGCATAGATATGCAATTTACATAGGTCACATTATACATTGCTCCACAGCGCCCCCTGGAAATTTTGAATGGGACCCAAAAAAATTAAACTTTTTCAAAAACATTAGAAATTTGGCATGGACATCCCTATTCCCATACTGAACAAAAAAGCTAAGCACAACATACCTCTATTTGCAAGTGTGTTGCCATGGCAACGACCGACATTTCTCATTGAAATACATGGGTTTTGGTTAACTGGGGTGAAAAAAAAAACTTTGTCATAGACCATCGAAATTTGGTACATATATTCCACTCTTCATACTGAACAAAAAAGCCAATGAAGACATACCTCTATTTCGAACCATGCAGGCGTGAAAATGTCATAAATGCTCTCATTGGAATGAATGGAGTAGTATTACTCAGTCGCCGTTTTTGGTGGGAGGGGCGATGTAAGCGGGAACGAGAGGCGGGAACGAGAGGCGGGAACGAGAGGCGGGAACGAGAGGCGGGAACGAGAGGCGCGAACTCCGCGGTGGCGCGAACTCCGCGGTGGCGTGAACCCTGCGGTTGCAAGGGTGGCGAGGGCCTTTATCACTGCTTGCAGTTTTAATTAGGCCCGAGCCGGAGACAACGTCCCGGCGAGGGACTCATTAAAACCGCGTCCGAAACGGGGAAAATGGCAAAAATCAAGTGGTTAACACGCCCCGACATGCCAGTGAGTGGTGTCAAAAATTAGAACTCGCCAAGCTCTAATTGTCACCGAAGACCGCGAGAAAAAATAACGAAAGACGACTCAATAGCGCCACCTCAAACTTTGATTTCATGGGGCCTATGGGAGCCCGACTCGGAAAAAAGTCGACCCAAAAATCTGAAACTGGCATCATAAAATAGAACATGTCGGGACATGACAAAAATGATATTATGGCCCCGCCCTAAAATGTACAGGAAGTCGGCCATATTGGATCAAACCCGGGAACGACAAAAGCGCACACCCTCACATTCAGGACATCTCCTCGCACAGTTTTCATCACAAACACTTCAAATTTGGCCAAAACCCACTAAACCCATGTGAGATTAAAGATCATCAATTATATTTGAATATGACTTTGGGTGTGGTCATGGGGAATTTTATACAGAATAGCAATTTTTGGAAAATTTCAATAAAATATTTCTCGTCCACACATTTTTTGTTGGGAAAACGCTAATACAGCGTTTATGCACATTTGTGAGCTGAACACAATGATATGCGAAACATGCCTTTATCTTACAAAATGACTCTCTAGCGCCCTCTTCAAATTTCATTTTCAAAAATTCATAGAACACAATCAATTTGTCGTGGACTAGTGAAAAAATTCACAGGGGCCTTATTTGTGATGGGGCACAATGTGAGAAAGTCACATGACTGTAGCTTTTATGGTTTAGGAGAAAAATAATGGGTCGAAAATCAGTTTCCATTATTATTATTCTTCTTCTTCTTATTATTATTATTATTTTGGTCGCGACTTCAAATCCATTTTTGACCCCCTGAACGTTAACGAAAAGTCAATTTTATTGGACCCAAAATTCAAGACTGGTGTGAAAAATTAATTATTTTGATGGTCAAAAAAAAATTACACTTTTCAAAATGACTCAATAGCGCCACCTCAAAAATCAAAATACATTACGGCAATGACAGACCTTTTTCATCGTAGACAAATGAAATTTGGTAGAACCATAGAACATGTCAAGACAAGTCAAAAATTATATTATGACCCCACCCTAAACCCTACAGGAAGTCGGCCATTGTGGGCGGAACCCCATTTTTCTGAAATTTTAACGTTCGTGTTTGGATTTTTTACGCCGTGGATGTACATTCAAGAAACTTATAAATTGGTCAAAATGAACTAGACCCATGTGGGATTACAGCCGACTCATTTGGATTTTTCTAAGTCGTAAAATGTGGGTGTGGTCAGCTTGCAAAGAACAAAGCCATTTTTTGAAGTTTAAAATTACGCGTAACTCAGACATGCAACGTCCTATTTCCCGGCATTAATATACATTTTGTTCAAAATGTTGGTTTGAACGCACAGATATACAATTTACATAAGTCAGATTTTTACATTGCTCCACAGCGCCCCCTTGAACTTTTGAATGGGACCGAAAAAAATTACTTTGTCGTAAACATTTGAAATTTGACAGGGACATGTGGCTTCACATACTGAACAAAAAAGTCAATGAGAACATACCTCTATTTGTAACTATTTGTAACTATGTTAACGTGGTAACCGTGGAAATGGTCATAAATGTGTCATTGAAATGAATGGGGTTCAGAGTACTGCACTTTGTTGTCGACTAAATAGATGCTCTGCACTAATCCAACTATGACCCAAAATTCAAGGTTGGTGAAAAATTTTGTATTTTGATGTGCAAAAAAAATAATGTTTCAAAATGACTCCATAGCGCCACCTCAAATTTCAAAATACATTACGGCAATGAGAGACCTTTTTCATCGTAGACAAATGAAATTTGGTAGAACCATAGAACATGTCAAGACAAGTAAAAAATTATATTATGCCCCCCCCCCTAAACCCGACAGGAAGTCGGCCATTATGGGCGGAACACAATTTTTTTGAAATTTTAACGTTCACGTTTGGATTTTTTTACCTCCATGGATTTTCATTCAACAAACTTGCAAATTGGTCTAAATAAACTAGACCCATGTGGGATGAAAGGCGACTCACTTGGATTTTTCTAAGTCATAAAATGTGGGCGTGGCCACATGCGAAGAAGAAAAACTGCGTTTTTTGAAGTATTGAATTGCACCTAACTCAAACATGCAGTGTCCTGTTAACCGGCATTAATATACATTTTGGTCACAATGTTCATCTGAATGTAATGATATACAGTTTACATAGCTGAGACAATCCATTGCTCCACAGCGCCCCCTTGAAATTTTGAATTGAACCCAAAAAATTTTACTTTTTCAAAAACATTTGAAATTTGGCATGGACATCCCTATTCCCATACTGAACAAAAACGCCAATGAGAACATACCTCTATTTGCAAGTGCGTTGCCACGGCAACGACCGACATTTCTCATTGAAATACATGGGTTTTGGTTAAATGGGATGAAAAAAAATCACTTTGTCACAGATCATCAAAATTTGGTACACATATTCCACTCATCATAATGAACAAAAAAGTTAATGAAGACATACCTCTATTTCCAACCGTGTAGGCGTGAAAATGTCATAAATGCTCTCATTGGAATGAATGGAGTAGTATTACTCAGTCGCTGTTTTTGGTGGGAGGGGCGATGTAAGTGGGAACGAGAAGCGGGAACGAGAAGCGGGAACGAGAAGCGGGAACGAGAAGCGGGAACGAGAAGCGGGAACGAGAAGCGCGAACTCCGCGGTGGCGTGTACCCCGCGGTCGCAAGGGTGGCGAGGGCCTTTATCACTGCTTGCAGTTTTAATTATTCTTATTCTTATTTTCCTCGCGACAATGACTCAATTTTTGACCCCTTGAACGATAACGAAAACTCAATTTTATTGGACCCAAAATTGAAGACTGGTGAAAAATTTATGATTTTCATGGGAAAAAAATTACACTTTTAAAATGACTCAATAGCGCCACCTCAAAAATCAAAATACATTACGGCAATGAGAGACCTTTTTCATCGTAGACAAATGAAATTTAGTAGAACCATAGAACATGTGAAGACAAGTAGAAAATTATATTATGACCCCACCCTAAACCCTACAGGAAGTCGGCCATTGTGGGCGGAACCCACTTTTTTCTCTATTTTAACTCTCACGTTTCGATTTTTTACGCCATGGATTTTCATTCACCAAACTTGGAAATTGGTCAAAATGAACTAGACCCATGTGGGAGTAAAGGCGACTCACTTGGATTTTTCTGAGTCATAAAATGTGGGTGTGGTCAGCCTGCAAAGAAAAAAGCCATTTTTTAAAGTTTTAAAATGCGAATAACTGAGACATGCAGCGTCCTATTTCCCGGCATTAATATACGTTTTGTTCAAAATCTTGATCTGAGTGCATAGATATAACATTTACACAAGTCAGACATTACATTGCTCCACAGCGCCCCCTTGAACTTTTGAATGGGACCAAAAAAAATTACTTTGTCATAAAGATTTGAAATTTGACATGGACATGTGGCTTGACATACTGAACAAAAAAGCCAATGAGAACATACCTCTATTTGTAACTATGTTACCATGGTAACGTCATAAATGTGTCATTGAAATGAATGGGGGTTCAGAGTACTGGACTTTGTTGTCGACTAAATAGATGCTCTGCACTAATCCAACTATGACCTAAAATTCAAGGTTGGTGAAAAAAATGTGTAATTTGATGTGCAAAAAAAAATAATGTTTCAAAATGACTCAGTAGCGCCACCTCAAAGTTCAAAATACATTACGTCAATGACAGACCTTTTTCATCGTAGACAAATGAAATTTGGTAGAACCATAGAACATGTCAAGACAAGTAAAAAATTATATTATGACCCCACCCTAAACCCTACAGGAAGTCGGCCATTGTGGGCGGAACCCCATCTTTTTGAAATTTTAAATCTCACGTTTGGATTTTTTTACGCTGTGGATTTTCATTCAAAATATGTGAAAATTGGTCAAAATAAAACTAGACCCATGTGGGATTAAAGACAACTTTCTTGGATTTTTTTAAGTCATAAAATGTGGGCGTGGTCAGCCTGCCAAGAAAAAAGCAGTATTTGAAAGTATTAAATGGTACGTAACTCAAACATGCAGTGTCTTATTTCCCGGCATTAATATACGTTTTGTATACAATGTTAAACTGAACGCAACGACATACAATTTACATAAATCGGACGTTACATTGCTCCACAGCGCCCCCTTGAACTTTTGAATTGGACTGAAAAAAATTACTTTTTCAAAAACATTTGAAATTTGGCATGTACATCCCTATCACCATACTGAACAAAAAAGCCAATGGGAACATACCTCTATTTCCAAGTGTGTTGCCATGGCAACGACCGACATTTCTCATTGAAATACATGGGTTTTGGTTAAATGGGAAGAAAAAATATTTACTTTGTCATAAACCATTGAAATTTGGTACACATATTCCACTCATCATACTGAACAAAAAAGCCAATGAAGACATACCTCTATTTCCAACCGTGCAGGTGTGAAAATGTCATAAATGCTCTCATTGGAATGAATGGAGTAGTATTACTCAGTCGCTGATTTTGGTGGGAGGGGCGATGTAAGCGAGAACGAGGGGCGCGAACTCCGCGGTGGCATGTACCCCGCGGTCGCAAGGGTGGCGAGGGCCTTTATCACTGCTTGCAGTTTTAATTATTATTATTATTCTTATTATTTTGGTTGCCAAATTGAAGCCATTTTTGACCCCCCCTGACGTTAACAAAAAGTCCATTTTATTGGACCCCCAAAATTCAAGGTTGGTGAAAAATTTATTATTTTAATGTGCAAAAAAATTCACATATCAAATTGACTCAATAGCGCCACCTCAAAAATCAAAATACATTACGGCAATGACAGACCTTTTTCATCGTAGACAAATTAAATTTGGTAGAACCATAGAACATGTCAAGACAAGTAGTAAAAAATTATATTATGACCCCACCCTAAACCCTACAGGAAGTCGGCCATTGTGGGCGGAACACCATTTTTTTTTTATTTTAACTCTCACGTTTGAATTTTTTACGCCATGGATTTTCATTCTACAAACTTGGAAATTGGTCAAAAGGAAGTAGAGCCATGTGGGATTAAAGGCGACTGTCTTGGATTTCTTTATGTCATAAAAATGTGGGTGTGGCCAGCCTGCCAAAAAAAAAAACATTTTTTGAAGTATTAAATTGCGAATAACTGAGACATGCTGCGTCCTATTTCCCGGCATTAATATACGTTTTGTTCAAAATCTTGATCTGAGTGCATAGATATAACATTTACATAAGTCAGTCATTACATTGCTCCACAGCGCCCCCTTGAACTTTTGAATGGGACCAAAAAAAATTTACTTTGTCAAAAACATTTGAAATTTGGCATGGACATCTGGCTTAACATACTGAACAAAAAAAGCCAATGAGAACATACCTCTATTTGTAACTATGTTACCGTGGTAACGTCATAAATGTGTCATTGAAATGAATGGGGTTCAGAGTACTGGACTTTGTTGTCGACTAAATAGATGCTCTGCACTAATCCAACTATGACCTAAAATTCAAGGATGGTGAACAAATGTGTAATTTGATGTGCAAAAAAATTACTGTTTTCAAAATGACTCAGTAGCGCCACCTCAAAGTTCAAAATACATTACGGCAATGAGAGACCTTTTTCATCGTAGACAAATGAAATTTGAAACAATCATAGAGCATGTCAAGACAAGTAAAAAATTATATTATGACCCCACCCTAAACCGACAGGAAGTCGGCCATTGTGGGTGGAACCCCATTTTTTCTTAATTTTAACTCTCACGTTTTGAATTTTTTTACGCCATGGATTTTCATACAACAAACTTGCAAATTAGTCAAATAGAACTAGACCCATGTGGGATTAAAGACGAGACACTTGGATTTTTCTAAGTTATAAAATGTGGGTGTGGCCAGCCTTGTGAGAAAAAAAAGCCATTTTTTGAAGTATTAAATCGTACGTAACTCAAACATGCACCGTCCTATTTCCCGGCATTAATATACGATTTGTTCAAAATCTTGATCTGAATGCATAGACATACAATTTAAAATGTTTAGACATTATATTGCTCCACAGCGCCCCCTTGAAAATTTGAATGGGACCAAAAAAATTTTACTTTTTCAAAAACATTGAAATTTGGCAAGGACATCTCTATCACCATACTGAACAAAAAAGCCAATGGGAACATACCTCTATTTCCAAGTGTGTTGCCATGGCAACGACCGACATTTCTTATTGAAATACATGGGTTTTGGATAAATGGGAAGAAAAAATATTTACTTTGTCATAAACCATTGAAATTTGGTACACATATTCCACTCATCACACTGAAACAAAAAAGCCAATGAAGACATACCTCTATTTCCAACCGTGCAGGTGTGAAAATGTCATAAATGCTCTCATTGGAGTGAATGGAGTAGTATTACTCAGTCGCTGTTTTTTGGTGGGAGGGGCGATGTAAGCGGGAACGAGAAGCGCGAACTCCACGGTCGCGTGAACCCCGCGGTCGCAAGGGGTGGCGAGGGCCTTTATCACTGCTTGCAGTTTTAATTAGGCCCGAGCCGGAGACAACGTCCCGGCGAGGGACTCATTAAAACCGCGTCCGAAACGGAGAAAAATGGCAAAAATCAAGTGGTTAACACGCCCCCGACATGCCAGTGAGTGGTGTCAAAAATTAGAACTCGCCAAGCTCTAATTGTCACCGAAGACCGCGAAAAAAAATAATGAAAGACGACTCGATAGCGCCACCTCAAACTTTGATTTTCATGGGGCCTATGGGAGCCCGACTCGGAAAAAAGTCGACGTAAAAATCTGAGACTCACATCAAAAAATAGAACATGTCGGGACATGACAAAAATGATATTATGGCCCCGCCCTAAAATGTACAGGAAGTCGGCCATATTGGATCAAACCCGGTGATGACAAAAGCGCACACCCTCACATTCAGGACATCTCCTCGCACAGTTTTCATCACAAACACTTCAAATTTGGCCAAAACCCACTAAACCCATGTGAGATTAAAGATCATCAATTATATTTGAATATGACTTTGGGTGTGGTCATGGGGAATTTTATACAAAATCGCAATTTTTTGAATATTTCGAAAAAATATTTCTCTTTCACACATTTTTTGATGGGAAAACGCTAATACAGCGTTTATGCACATTTGTGAGCTGAACACAATGATATGCAAATCATGGCTTTATCTCACAAAATGACTCTCTAGCGCCCTCTTCAAATTTCATTTTCAAAAATTCGTAGAAGACAATCGATTTGTCGTGGACTTGTGAAAAAAATTCACAGGGGCCTTATTTGTGATGGGGCACAATGTGAGAAAGTCACATGACTGTAGCTTTTATGGTTTAGGAGAAAAAAAAAAAATGGGTGGAAAATGCGTTTCCATTTATTATTATTATTCTTATTTTCCTCGCGACTTCAAAACCATTTTTGACCCCCTGAACGTTAACGAAAACTCAATTTTATTGGACCCAAAATTCAAGTCTGGTGAAAAATTAATTATTTTGATGGGCAAAAAAATTAATGTTTTAAAATGACTCAATAGCGCCACCTCAAAAATAAAAAAACATTACGGCAATGAAAGGCCTTTTTCATCGTAGACAAATGAAATTTGGGAGAACCATAGAACATGTCAAGACAAGTAAAAAATTATATTATGACCCCACCCTAAGCCCTACAGGAAGTCGGCCATTGTGGACGGAACCCCATTTTTTGGAAATTTTAACTCTCACGTTTGGATTTTTTACGCTGTGGATTTTCATTCAAGAAACTTCCAAATTGGGCAAAAAAGGAACTAGACTCATGTGGGATTCCAGTCTCCTACCTTGGATTTTTCTAAGTCATAAATTGTGGGTGTGGCCAGCCTACCAAAAAAAAAGCTCTTTTTTAAAGTATTACATCGAACGTAACTCAAACACGCAGTGTCCTATTTCCCGGCATTAATATACATTTTGTTCAAAATCTTGATCTGAGTGCATAGATATACAATTTATAGAGGTTAGACATTACATTGCTCCACAGCGCCCCCTTGAACTTTTGAATGGGACCAAAAAAATTACTTTGTCGTAAACATTTGAAATTTGGCATGGTCATGTGGCTTGACATACTGAACAAAAAAGCCAATGAGAACATACCTCTATTTGTAACTATGTTACCATGGTAACCGTGGAAATGGTCATAAATGTGTCATTGAAATGAATGGGGTTCAGAGTACTGGACTTTGTTGTCGACTAAATAGATGCTCTGCACTAATCCAACTATGACCCAAAATTCAAGGTTGATGAAAAAATCTGTATTTTCATGTGCAAAAAAATTAATGCTTCAAAATGACTCACTAGCGCCACCTCAAAGTTCAAAATACATTACGTCAATGACAGACCTTTTCCATCGTAGACAAATGAAATTTGGTAGAACCATAGAACTTGTCAAGACAAGTAAAAAATTATATTATGACCCCACCCTAAACCCTACAGGGAGTCGGCCATTGTGGGCGGAACCCCATTTTTTTGAAATTTTAACTCTCACGTTTGGATTTTTTACGCCATGGATTTTCATTAAAAAAAACTTGAAAATTGGTCAAAATGTACTAGGCCCATGTGAGATTAAAGACGACTCACTTGGATTTTTCTAAGTCATAAAATGTGGGTGTGGACAACATGCGAAAAAAAAATGCGTTTTTTGAAGTATTACATTGCATCTAACTCAAACATGCAGTGTCCTAACCGGCATTAATATACATTTTGGTCACATTGTTCATCTGAATGTAATGATATACAGTTTACATAGCTGAGACAATTCATTGCTCCACAGCGCCCCCTTGAAATTTTGAATTGGACCCAAAAAATTTTACTTTTTCAAAAATATTTGAAATTTGGCATGGACATCCCTATTCCCATACTGAACAAAAAAGCCCAAGGGAACATACCTCTATTTCCAAGTGTGTTGCCATGGCAACAACCAACATCTCTCTTTGAAATACATGGGTTTTGGTTAACTGGGATGAAACTATTTACTTTGTCATAAACCATTGAAATTTGCTACACATATTCCACTCATCAAACTGAACAAAAAAGTCAATGAAGACATACCTCTACTTCCAACCGTGCAGGCGTGAAAATGTCATACATGCTCTCATTGGAATGAATGGAGTAGTATTACTCAGTCGCTGATTTTGGTGGGAGGGGCGATGTAAGCGGGAACGAGAGGCGCGAACTCCACGGTGGCATGTACCCCGCGGTCGCAAGGGTGGCGAGGGCCTTTATCACTGCTTGCAGTTTTAATTAGGCCCGAGCCGGAGACAACGTCCCGGCGAGGGACTCATTAAAACCGCGTCCGAAACGGGGAAAATGGCAAAAATCAAGTGGTTAACACGCCCCGACATGCCAGTGAGTGGTGTCAAAAATTAGAACTCGCCAAGCTCTAATTATCACCGAAGACCGCGAAAAAAAATAACGAAAGACGACTCAGTAGCGCCACCTCAAACTTTGATTTTCATTGGGCCTATGGGAGCCCGACTCGGAAAAAAGTCGACTGAAAAATCTGAGACTCGCATCAAAAAATAGAACATGTCGGGACATGACAAAAATGATATTATGGCCCCGCCCTAAAATGTACAGGAAGTCGGCCATATTGGATCAAACCCGGTGATGACAAAAGCGCACACCCTCACATTCAGGACATCTCCTCGCACAGTTTTCATCACAAACCAATTAAATTTGGCCAAAACCCACTAAACCCATGTGGGATTAAAGATTATCAATTAAATTTTGAATATGACTTTGGGTGTGGTCATGGTGAATTTCAACTAAATCACAAATTTTTGAATATTTCAATAAAATATTTCTCGTTCACACATTTTTTGTTGGGAAAACGCTAATACAGCGTTTATGCACATTGTGGGGCTGAACACAATGATATGCAAATCATGGCTTTATCTCACAAAATGGCTCTCTAGCGCCCTCTTCAAATTTCATTTTCAAAAATTCGTAGAAGACAAGTGATTTGTTGTGGACTTGTGAAAAAATTCACAGGGGCCTTATTTGTGATGGGGCATAATGTGAGAAAGTCACATGACTGTAGCTTTTATGGTTTAGGAGAAAAAAAATGGGTCGAAAATCAGTTTCCATTATTATTCTTCTTCTTCTTCTTCTTCTTTCTTATTATTATTATTTTGGTCGCGACTTCAAATCCATTTTTGACCCCTGAACGTTAACGAAAACTCAATTTTATTGGACCCAAAATTCAAGTCTGGTGAAAAATTAATTATTTTAATGTGCAAAAAAATTTATGTGTCAAAAAATGACTCAACAGCGCCACCTCAAAAATCAAAAAAACATTACGGCAATGACAGACCTTTTTCATCGTAGACAAATGAAATTTGGTAGAACCATAGAACATGTCAAGACAAGTAAAAAAATTATATTATGACCCCACCCTAAACCCTACAGGAAGTCGGCCATTGTGGGCGGAACCCCATTTTTTTTTTGAAAGTTTAACATTCACGTTTGGATTTTTTACGCCATGGATGTACATTCAAGAAACTTGGAAATTAGTCCAAATGAACTAGACCCATGTGGGATTGAATGCGACTCATTTGGATTTTTCTAGGTCATAAAAAGTGGGCGTGGTCAGCCTGCTAATAAAAAAGCAATTTTTTTAATTTTTAAAAAGCGCGTAACTCAGACATGCGGGGTCCTATTTCCCGGCATTAATATACGTTTTGTTCAAAATGTTGAACTGTAAGCACGGACATACAATTTACATAAGTCAGATATTACATTGCCCCACAGCGCCCCCTTGAACTTTGGTTTTCATGGGGCCAATGGGAGCCCGACTCGGAAAAATGTCGACCTAAAAATCTGAAACTCACATCAAAAAATAGAACATATTGGGACATGACAAAAATGATATTATGACCCCACCCTAAAATGTACAGGAAGTCGGCCATATTGGATCAAACCCGGGAATGACAAAAGCGCACACCCTCACATTCAGGACATCTCCTCGCACAGTTTTCATCACAAACCAATTAAATTTGGCCAAAACCCACTAAACCCATGTGGGATTAAAGATTATCAATTAAATTTTGAATATGACTTTGGGTGTGGTCATGGTGAATTTCAACTAAATCACAAATTTTTGAATATTTCAATAAAATATTTCTCGTTCACACATTTTTTGTTGGGAAAAAAACGCTAATACAGCGTTTATGCACATTTGTGAGCTGAACACAATGATATGCAAATCATGGGGCTTTTTCTTACAAAACGGCTCTCTAGCGCCCTCTTCAAATTTCATTTTCATAAAATTCATAGAAGCCAATCGATTTGTCGTGGACTTGTGAAAAAATTCACAGGGGCCTTATTTGTGATGGGGCAGAATGTGAGAAAGTCACATGACTGTAGCGTTTATGGTTTAGGAGAAAAATAATGGGTGGAAAATCAGTCTCCATTAATATTCTTCTTCTTTATTATTTTGGTCCAGGCCATTTTTGACCCCCTGAACATTAACGAAAACTCAATTTTATTGACCCAAAATTGAAGGTTGGTGAAAAAATGAGTATTTTGAAGTTTGTCAGCAAAAATATTCAAAAATGATACACTAGCGCACCCTTACAACCCCCATTCATTTTTGGCAAAGTTTTTCATAGACATGTGAAATTTGGGACAGTCACCCACCTTTCAATACTGAACAAAAAAGCCAATGACAACATACCTCTATCTACAACTATGTTACCGTGGTAACGTCATAAATGCGTCATTGAAATGAATGGGGGTCAGAGTACTGGACTTTGTTGTCGACTAAATAGATGCTCTGCACTAATCCAACTATGACCTAAAATTCAAGGTTGGTGAAAAATGTATTATTTTAATGTGGAAAAAAATTAATACTTCAAAATGACTCAATAGCGCCACCTCAAAGTTCAAAATACATTACGGCAATGACAGACCTTTTTCATCGTAGACAATCGAAATTTGGTAGAACCATACAACATGTCAAGACAAGTAGAAAATTATATTATGACCCCACCCTAAACCCGACAGGAAGTCGGCCATTGTGGGCGGAACCCCATTTTTTTGAAATTTTAACGTTCACGTTTGGATTTTTTACGCCGTGGATTTTCATTCAAGAAACTTATAAATTGGTCAAAATGAACTAGACCCATGTGGGATTAAAGTCGAGTCACTTGAATTTTTCTACGTCATAAAATGTGGGTGGGGCCAGCATGCAAAGCAAAACGGCGTTTTTTCTAGTATTAAATTGAATCTAACTCAAACATGCAGTGTCCTGTTAACCGGCATTAATATACCTTTTGGTCACATTGTTCATCTGAATGTCATGATATACATTTTACATAGATGAGACAATCCATTGCTCTACAGCGCCCCCTTGAAATTTTTTATGGGACCTAAAAAATTTTAGTTTTTCAAAAACATTTGAAATTTGGCATGGACATCCCTATCCCCATCCTGAACAAAAAAGCCAATGAGAACATACTTCTATTTGCAAGTGTGTTGCCATGGCAACGACCGACAGTTCTCATTGAAATACATGGGTTTTGGTTAACTGGGATGAAAAAATGTACTTTGTCATTGACCATCGAAATTTGGTACACATATTCCACTCATCATACTAAACAAAAAAGTCAATGAAGCCATACCTCTATTTCAAACCGTGCAGGCGTGAAAATGTCATAAATGCTCTCATTGGAATGAATGGAGTAGTATTACTCAGTCGCTGATTTTGGTGGGAGGGGCGATGTAAGCGGGAACGAGAGCCGCGAACTCCGCGGTGGCATGTACTCCGCGGTCGCAAGGGTGGCGAGGGCCTTTATCACTGCTTGCAGTTTTAATTAGGCCCGAGCCGGAGACAACGTCCCGGCGAGGGACTCATTAAAACCGCGTCCGAAACGGGGAAAATGGCAAAAATCAAGTGGTAAACACGCCCCGACATGCCAGTGAGTGGTGTCAAAAATTAGAACTCGCCAAGCTCTAATTGTCACCGAAGACCGCGAAAAAAAAATAACAAAAGACGACTCGGTAGCGCCACCTCAAACTTTGATTTTCATTGGGCCTATGGGAGCCCGACTCGGAAAAAAGTCGACGTAAAAATCTGAAACTCACGTCAAAAGATAGAACATGTCGGGACATGACAAAAATGATATTATGGCCCCACCCTAAAATGTACAGGAAGTCGGCCATATTGGATCAAACCCGGTGATGACAAAAGCGCACACCCTCACATTCAGGACATCTCCTCGCACAGTTTTCATCACAAACACTTCAAATTTGGCCAAAACCCACTAAACCCATGTGAGATTAAAGATCATCAATTATATTTGAATATGACTTTGGGTGTGGTCATAGGGAATTTTATACAAAATCGCAATTATTTGAATATTTCAATAAAATATTTCTCGTTCGCACATTTTTTGTTGGGAAAACGCTAATACAGCGTTTATGCACATTTGTGAGCTGAACACAATGATATGCAAATCATGGCTTTAACTCACAAAATGGCTCTCTAGCGCCCTCTTCAAATTTCATTTTCAAAAATTCGTAGAAGACAATCGATTTGTCGTGGACTTGTGAGAAAATTCACAGGGGGCTTATTTGTGATGGGGCACAATGTGAGAAAGCCACATGACTGTAGCTCTTATGGTTTAGGAGAAAAAAAATAGGTCGAAAAAAAATTTCCATTATTATTATTATTCTTATTATTATTTTTACGGCCGCTTTGAGGCAATTTTTGACTCCCTGAACGTTAACGAAAACTCAATTGTACTGGACCCAAAATTCAAGACTGGGGAAAAATGTATTATTTTGATGGTCAAAAAAATTACACTTTCAAAATGACTCAATAGCGCCACCTCAAAAATCAAAAAACATTACGGCAATGACAGACCTTTTTCATCGTAGACAAATGAAATTTGGTAGAACCATAGAACATGTCAAGCCAAGTAAAAAATTATATTATGACCCCACCCTAAACCCTACAGGAAGTCGGACATTGTGCCCGGTAACCCATTTTTTTGAAATTTTAACTCTCACATTTTAATTTTTTACGCCATAGATTTTTATTTTCGAAACTTGGAAATTGGTCAAAATCAACTAGGGCCATCTGGGATTATAAGCAACTTCCTTGGATTTTTTTACGTCATAAAATGTGGGTGTGGCCAGCCTGCAAAGAAAAAACCCATTTTTTGTACTTTTAGATTGCAAATAACTCAGACATGCAGGGTCCTACTTCCCGGCATTAATATACGTTTTGTTCAAAATGTTGTTTTGAACGCATAGACATACAATTTACATAAGTCAGACATTAAATTGCTCCACAGCGCCCCCTTGAAATTTTGAATGGGACGGAAAAAAACTTACTTTGTCATAAACATTTGAAATTGGGCAAGCACATCTAGCTTGACATACTGAACAAAAAAGCCAATGAGAACATACCTCTATTTTTAACTATGTTACCGTGGTAACCGTGAAAATGACAATAAATGTGTCATTGAAATGAATGGGGTTCAGAGTACTGGACTTTGTTGTCGACTAAATAGATGCTCTGCTGTAATCCAAATATGACCTATAATTCAAGGATGGTGAAAAAATATGTATTTTCATGAGCAAAAAAATTCATGTTTCAAAATGACTCAATAGCGCCACCTCAAAGTTCAAAATACATTACGGCAATAACAGACCTTTTTCATCGTAGACAAATGAAATTTGGGAGCACCATAGAACATGTCAAAACAAATAAAAAATTATATTATGACCCCACCCTAAACCCTACAGGAAGTCGGCCATTGTGGGCGGAACCCAATTTTTTCCAAATTTTAAATGTCACATTTGGATTTTTTACGCCATGGATTTTCATCCAACAAACTTGCAAATTGGTCAAAATTAACTAGACCCATGTGGGATTAAAGGCGACTCACTTGGATTTTTCTAAGTCATAAAATGTGGGTGTGGCCAACATGCGAAAAAAAACAGCGTTTTTTGAAGTATTAAATTGCACCTAACTCAAAAATGCAGTGTCCTGTCAACCGGCATTAATATACGTTTTGGTCACAATCTTAATATAAACCTAATGATATACAGTTTACATAGCTGAGATAATCCATTGCTCCACAGCGCCCCCTTGAAATTTTGAATGGGACCCAAAAAATTTTACTTTTTCAAAAATATTTGAAATTTTGCATGGACATCCCTATCACCATACTGAACAAAAAAGCCAATGAGAACATACCTCTATTTGCAAGTGTGTTGCCATGGCAACGACCGACATTTCTCATTGAAATACATGGGTTTTGGTTAACTGGGATGGAAAAAAAAAACATTGTCATAGACCTGTCAAATTTGGTACACATATTCCACTCATCATACTGAACAAAAAAGCCAATGAAGACATACCTCTATTTTCAACCGTGCAGGTGTGAAAATGTCATAAATGCTCTCTTTGGAATGAATGGAGTAGTATTACTCAGTCGCTGTTTTTGGTGGGAGGGGCGATGTAAGTGGGAACGAGAAGCGGGAACGAGAAGCGGGAATGAGAAGCGCGAACTCTGCGGCTGCGTGTACCCCGCGGTCGCAAGGGGTGGCGAGGGCCTTTATCACTGCTTGCAGTTTTAATTAGGCCCGAGCCGGAGACAACGTCCCGGCGAGGGACTCATTAAAACCGCGTCCGAAACGGGGAAAATGGCAAAAATCAAGTGGTTAACACGCCCCGACACACCAGTGAGTGGTGTCAAAAATTAGAACTCGCCAAGCTCTAATTGTCACCGAAGACCCGCGAAAAAAAATAACGAAAGACGACTCGATAGCGCCACTCTCAAACTTTGATTTTCATGGGGCCTATGGGAGCCCGACTCGGAAAAAAAGTCGACGTAAAAATCTGAAACTCGCATCAAAAAATAGAACATGTCGGGACATGACAAAAATGATATTATGGCCCCGCCCTAAAATGTATAGGAAGTCAGCCATATTGGATCGAACCCGGTGATGACAAAAGCGCACACCCTCACATTCAGGACATCTCCTCGCACAGTTTTCATCACAAACACTTCAAATTTGGCCAAAACCCACTAAACCCATGTGAGATTAAAGATCATCAATTATAATTTGAATATGACTTTGGGTGTGGTCATGGGGAATTTTCTACAAAATCACAAATTTTGGAATATTTCGATAAAATATTTCTCTTTCACACATTTTTGTTGGGGAAAACGCTAATACAGCGTTTATGCACATTTGTGAGCTGAACACAATGATATGCAAATCATGGCTTTATCTCACAAAATGACTCTCTAGCGCCCTCTTCAAATTTCATTTTCAAAAATTCGTAGCAGACAATCGATTTGTCGTGGACTTGTGAAAAAAATTCACAGGGGCCTTATTTGTGATGGGGCACAATGTGAGAAAAGTCACATGACTGTAGCTTTTATGGTTTAGGAGAAAAAATAATGGGTCGAAAATCAGTTTCCATTATTATTATTATTCTTATTATTTTCCTCGCGACTTCAAAACCATTTTGACCCCCTGAACGTTAACGAAAACTCAATTTTATTGGACCCAAAATTCAAGTCTGGTGAAAAATTAATTATTTTGATGGGCAAAAAAATTAATGTTTTAAAATGACTCAATAGCGCCACCTCAAAAAAAAAAAAACATTACGGCAATGACAGGCCTTTTTCATCGTAGACAAATGAAATTTGGTAGAACCATAGAACATGTCAAGACAAGTAAAAAATTATATTATGACCCCACCCTAAACCCTACAGGAAGTCGGCCATTGTGGGCGGAACCCACTTTTTCCAATATTTTAACTCTCACATTTGGATTTTTTACGCTGTGGATTTCATTCAAGAAACTTCCAAATTGGGCAAAAGGAACTAGACCCATGTGGGATTCCAGTCTCCTACCTTGGATTTTTCTAAGTCATAAATTGTGGGTGTGGCCAGCCTACCAAAAAAAAAGCTCTTTTTTAAAGTATTACATCGCACGTAACTCAAACATGCAGTGTCCCATTTCCCGGCATTAATATACATTTTGTTCAAAATCTTGCTCTGAGTGCATACATATACAATTTATAGAGGTTAGACATTACATTGCTCCACAGCGCCCCCTTGAACTTTTGAATGGGACCAAAAAAATTACTTTGTCATAAACATTTGAAATTTGGCATGAAGATGTGGCTTGACATACTGAACAAAAAAGCCAATGAGAACATACCTCTATTTGTAACTATGTTACCGTGGTAACCATGGAAATTGTCAGAAATGTGTCATTGAAATGAATGGGGTTCAGAGTACTGGACTTTGTTGTCGACTAAATAGATGCTCAGCACTAATCCAACTATGACCCAAAATTCAAGGTTGGTGAAAAAATCAGTATTTTCTTGTGCAAAAAAATTAATGCTTCAAAATGACTCGGTAGCGCCACCTCAAAGTTCAAAATACATTACGGCAATGACAGACCTTTTCCATCGTAGACAAATGAAATTTGGTAGAACCATAGAACTTGTCAAGACAAGTAAAAAATTATATTATGACCCCACCCTAAACCCTACAGGAAGTCGGCCATTGTGGGCGGAACCCCATTTTTTTGAAATTTTAACTGTCACGTTTGGATTTTTTACGCCATGGATTTTCATTCAAAAAACTTGAAAATTGGTCAAAATGTACTAGGCCCATGTGGGATTAAAGCCGACTCACTTGGATTTTTCTAAGTCATAAAATGTGGGTGTGGCCAACATGCGAAAAAAAATTGCGTTTTTTGAAGTATTACATTGCATCTAACTCAAATATGCAGTGTCCTGCTAACCGGCATTAATATACATTTTGGTCACATTGTTCATCTGAATGTCATGATATACAGTTTACAGAGCTGAGACAATTCATTGCTCCACAGCGCCCCCTTGAAATTTTGAATTGGACCCAAAAAATTTACTTTTTCAAAAAAATATTTGAAATTTGGCATGGACATCCCTATCTCCATACTGAACAAAAAAGCCCAACGGAACATACCTCTATTTGCAAGTGTGTTGCCATGGCAACGACCGACATTTCTCATTGAAATACATGGGTTTTGGTTAACTGGGATGAAAAAAACTACTTTGTCACTGACCATTGAAATTTGGTACACATATTCCATTCATCATACTGAACAAAAAAGTCAATGAAGACATACCTCTATTTCCAACCGTGTAGGCGTGAAAATGTCATAACTGCTCTCATTGGAATGAATGGAGTAGTATTACTCAGTTGCTGTTTTTGGTGGGAGGGCCGATGTAAGCGGGAACGAGAGGCGCGAACTCCGCGGTGGCGTGTACCCCGCGGTCGCAAGGGTGGCGAGGGCCTTTATCACTGCTTGCAGTTTTAATTATTCTTATTATTATTATTTTTACGGCCGCTTCAAAGCCATTTTTGACCCCCTGAACGTTAACGAAAACTCAATTTGATTGGACCCAAAATTCGAGGTTGGTGAAAAATTTATTATTTTAATGTGCAAAAAAATTAATGTGTCAAAATGACTCAACAGCGCCACCTCAAAAATCAAAAAACATTACGGCAATGACAGACCTTTTTCATCGTAGACAAATGAAATTTGGTAGAACCATAGAACATGTCAAGACAAGTAAAAAATTATATTATGACCCCACCCTAAACCCTACAGGAAGTCGGCCATTGTGGGCGGAACCCCATTTTTTTGAAATTTTCAATCTCACATTGGATTTTTTTACGCTGTGGATTTTCATTCAAGAAACTTGCAAATTGGTCAGAATGAACTAGACCCATGTGGGATTACAGTCTCCTACCCTGGATTTTTCTAACTCATAAAATGTGGGTGTGGCCAGCCTGCCAAGAAAAAAGTCATTTTTTGAAGTATTAAATGGTACGTAACTCAAACATGCAGTGTCCTATTTCCCGGCATTAATATACATTTTGTTCAAAATCTTGATCTGAGTGCATACATATACATTTTATAGAGGTTAGACATTACATTGCTCCACAGCGCCCCCTTGAACTTTTGAATGGGACCAAAAAAATTACTTTGTCATAAACATTTGAAATTTTGGCAGGGACATGTGGCTTGACATACTGAACAAAAAAAGCCAATGAGAACATACCTCTATTTGTAACTATGTTACCGTGGTAACCGTGGAAATGGTCAAAAATGTGTCATTGAAATGAATGGGGTTCAGAGTACTGGACTTTGTTGTCGACTAAATAGATGCTCTGCACTAATCCAACTATGACCCAAAATTCAAGGTTGGTGAAAAAATGTGTGATTTGATGTGCAAAAAAAATTAATGTTTCAAAATGACTCAGTAGCGCCACCACTCAAAGTTCAAAATACATTACGGCAATGAGAGACCTTTTTCATCGTAGACAAATGAAATTTGACACAATCATAGAACATGTCAAGACAAGTAAAAAAATTTATTATGACCCCACCCTAAACCCTACAGGAAGTCAGCCATTGTGGGCGGAAACCCCATTTTTTTGAAATTTTAACTCTCACATTTGGATTTTTTACGCCATGGATTTTCATTCAACAAACTTTCAAATTGGTCAAATTGAACTAGGCCCATGTGGGATTACAGCCGACTCACTTGAATTTTTCTAACTCATAAAATGTGGGTGTGGCCAGCCTGCCAAGAAAAAAGCCATTTTTTGAAGTATTAAATTGTGCGTAACTCAAACATGCAGTGTCCTATTTCCCGGCATTAATATACGATTGTTCAAAATCTTGTTCTGAATGCATGGACATACAATTAAAAATTTTTAAACATTATATTGCTCCACAGCGCCCCCTTGAAAATTTGAATGGGACCAAAAAAATTTTACTTTTTCAAAAACATTTGAAATTTGGCATGGACATCCCTATTCCCATACTGAACAAAAAAGCCAAAGGGAACATATATCTATTTGCAACTATGTTACCGTGGTAACGTCATAAATGTGTCATTGAAATGAATGGGGGTTCAGAGTACTGGACTTTGTTGTCGACTAAATAGATGCTCTGCACTAATCCAACTATGACCCAAAATTCAAGGTTGGTGAAAAAATTCGTATTTTGATGTATAAAAAAATTTATGTTGCAAAATGCCTCAGTAGCGCCACCTCAGATTTCAAAATGCATTACGGCAATGACAGACCTTTTTCATCGTAGACAAATGAAATTTGGTACAAACATAGAACATGTCAAGACAAGTAAAAAATTATATTATGACCCCACCCTAAACCCTACAGGAAGTCGGCCATTGTGGGCGGAACCCCATTTTTTATTTATTTTAACTATTACATTTGGATTTTTTACGCCATGGATTTTCATTCAAGAAACTTACAAATTGGTCAAAATGAAATAGGGCCATGTGGGGATAGAGAGGCGACTGTCTTGGATTTTTCAACGTCATAAATTGTGGGTGTGGCCAGCCGTCAAAGAAAAAAGCCTTTTTTTTTTTATATTAAAATGCCCATAACTCAGACAGACAGGGTCCTATTTCCCGGCATTAATATACGTTTTGTTCAAAATGTTGATATGAACGCAACGACATACAATTTACACAAGTCAGAAATTACATGGCTCCACAGCGCCCCCTTGAACTTTTGAATTGAACTGAAAAAAATTACTTTGCCATAAACATTTGAAATTTGACATGGCCATCTAGATTGACATACTGAACAAAAAAGACAATGAGAACATTCCTCTATTTGCAAGTGTGTTGCCATAGCAACGACCGACATTTCTCATTGAAATACATGGGTTTTGGTTAACTGGGATGACAAAAATTTACTTTATCATAGACCATCGAAATTCGGTACACATATTCCACTCATCATGCTGAACAAAAAAGTCAATGAAGACATACCTCTATTTCCAACCGTGCAGGTGTGAAAATGTCATAAATGCTGTCATTGGAATGAATGGAGTAGTATTACTCAGTCGCTGATTTTGGTGGGAGGGGCGATGTACGCGGGAACGAGGGGCGCGAACTCCGCGGTGGCGTGTACCCCGCGGTCGCGTGAACCCCGCGGTCGCAAGGGTGGCGAGGGCCTTTATCACTGCTTGCAGTTTTAATTAGGCCCGAGCCGGAGACAACGTCCCGGCGAGGGACTCATTAAAACCGCGTCCGAAACGGGGAAAATGGCAAAAATCAAGTGGTTAACACGCCCCGACATGCCAGTGAGTGGTGTCAAAAATTAGAACTCGCCAAGCTCTAATTGTCACCGAAGACCCCGAAAAAAAAATAAAAGAAACGAAAGACGACTCGATAGCGCCACCTCAAACTTTGATTTTCATTGGGCCTATGGGAGCCCGACTCGGAAAAAAGTGAATCTAAAAATCTGAAACTCGCATCAAAAAATAGAACATGTCGGGACATGACAAAAATGATATTATGGCCCCGCCCTAAAATGTACAGGAAGTCGGCCATATTGGATCAAACCCGGATAATGACAAAAGCGCACACCCTCACATTCAGGACATCTCCTCGCACAGTTTTCATCACAAACACTTCAAATTTGGCCAAAAGCCACTAAACCCATGTGAGATTAAAGATCATCAATTATATTTGAATATGACTTTGGGTGTGTGGTCATGGCGAATTTATACGAAAATTGCAATTTTTGGATTATTTCAATAAAATATTTCTCTTTCACACATTTTTTTGTTGGGAAAAAACGCTAATACAGCATTTATGCGCTTTTGTCAGTGCTGAACAAAATGATATGCAAATGAAGACGTTTTCTCACAAAATGACTCTCTAGCGCCCTCTGCAAATTTAATTTTCAAAAATTCGTAGAAGACAATCAATTGATTTGTCGTGGACTTGTGAAAAAAAATCACACAGGGGCCTTATTTCTGATGGGGCACAATGTGAGAAAGTCACATGACTGTAGCTTTTATGGTTAGGAGAAAAATAATGGGTCGAAAAAAAAATTTCCATTATTATTCTTCTTCTTCTTATTATTATTATTATTTTGGTTGCCGGATTGAACCAATTTTTGACCCCCTGAACGTTAACCAAAACTCAATTTTATTGGACCCAAAATTCAAGGTTGGTGAAAAATTTATTATTTTAATGTGCAAAAAAAATTAATGTATCAAAATGACTCAACAGCGCCACCTCAAAAATCAAAAAACATTACGTCAATGACAGGCCTTTTTCGTCGTAGACAAATGAAATTTGGTACAACCATAGAACATGTCAAGACAAGTAAAAAATTATATTATGACCCCCCCTAAACCCTACAGGAAGTCGGCCATTGTGGGCGGAAGGCCATTTTTTTTTGAATTTTAACTCTCACGTTTGGATTTTTTACGCTGTGGATTTTCATTCAAGAAAACTTGCAAATTGGTGAAAAATGAACTAGGCCCATGTGGGATTACAGTCTTCTACCTTGGATTTTTCTAAGTCAGAAATTGTGGGTGTGGCCAGCCTGCCAAAAAAAAAAGCTTTTTTTTTTTCAAGTATTAAATGGTATGTAACTCAAACCTGCAGTGTCCTATTTCCCGGCATTAATATACATTTTGTTCAAAATCTTGATCTGAGTGCATACATATACAATTTACATAGGTTAGACATTACATTGCTCCACAGCGCCCCCTTGAACTTTTGAATGGCACCAAAAAAATTACTTTGTCATAAACATTTGAAATTTGGCATGGACATGTGGCTTGACATACTGAACAAAAAAGCCAATGAGAACATACCTTTATTTGTAACTATGTTACCATGGTAACCGTGGAAATGGTCAGAAATGTGTCATTGAAATGAATGGAGTTGAGAGTACTGGACTTTGTTGTCGACTAAATAGATGCTCTGCACTAATCCAACTATGACTCAAAATTCAAGGTTGGTGAAAAAATGTGTATTTTAATGTGAAAAAAAATTAATGCTTCAAAATGACTCAGTAGCGCCACCTCAAAGTTCAAAATACATTACGGCAATGAGAGACCTTTTTCATTGTAGACAAATGAAATTTGGTAGAACCATAGAACATGTCAAGACAAGTCAAAAATTATATTATGACCCCACCCTAAACCCTACAGGAAGTCGGCCTTTGTGGGCGGAACACCATTTTTTTTTTTATTTTAACTCTCACGTTTGGATTTTTTACGCCATGGATTTTCATTCAACAAACTTGCAAATTCGTGTAAATAAACTACACCCATGTGGGATTAAAGGCGACTCACTTGGATTTTTCTAAGTCATAAAATGTGGGTGTGGCCAACATGCGAAGAAAAACAGCATTTTTTGAAGTATTGAATTGCAACTAACTAAAAAATGCAGTGTCCTGTCAAACGGCATTAATATACATTTTGGTCACAATACTGATCTGAACCTAATGATATACAGTTTACATAGATCAGACAATCCATTGCTCCACAGCGCCCCCTGGAAATTTTGAATGGGACCCAAAAAATTTTACTTTGTCAAAAACTTTTGAAATTTGGCATGGACATCCCTATCCCCATACTGAACAAAAAAGCCAATGAGAAAATACCTCTATTTGCAAGTGTGTTGCCATGGCAACGACCGATAGTTCTCATTGAAATACATGGGTTTTGGTTAACTGGGATAAAAAAATGTACTTTGTCATTGACCATTGAAATTTGGTACACATATTCCACTCATAACACTGAACAAAAAAGCCAATTAAAACATACCTCTATTTCCAACCGTGCAGGTGTGAAAATGTCATAAATGCTCTCATTGGAATGAATGGAGTAGTATTACTCAGTCGCTGTTTTTGGCGATGTAAGCGGGAACGAAAGGCGCGAACTCCGCGGTCACATGAACCCCACGGTCGCAAGGGGGGCGAGGGCCTTTATCACTGCTTGCAGTTTTAATTCTTATTCTTATTATTCTTATTCTTATTTTAGTCGCGACTTCTAATCCATTTTTGACCCCCTGAACGTTAACGAAAACTCAATTTTATTGTACCCAAAATTCAAGGTTGGTGAAAAATTCATTATTTTGATGGCCACAAAAATTAATATTTCAAAATGACTCATTAGCGCCACCTCAAAAATCAAAAAACATTACGGCAATGACGGACCTTTTTCATCGTAGACAGATGAAATTTGGTAGAACCATAGAACATTTCAAGACAAGTAAAAAAATATATTATGACCCCACCCTAAACCCTACAGGAAGTCGGACAATGTGGGCGGAACCCCATTTTTTTGAAATTTTAACTCTCACGTTTGGATTTTTTACGCGGTGGATTTTCTTTCCAAAAACTTGCAAATTGGGCAAAAGGAACTAGACCCATGTGGGATTAAAGGCGACTCACTTGGATTTTTCTAAGTCATAAAATGTGGGTGTGGCCAGCATGCAAAGAAAAAAGCTCTTTTTTGAAGTATTAAATCGTACGTAACTCAAACATGCAGTGTCCTATTTCCCGGCATTAATATACATTTTGTTCAAAATCTTGATCTTAATTGATAGATATACAATTTAAATTTTTTAGACATTACATTGCTCCACAGCGCCCCCTTGAACTTTTGAATGGGACCAAAAAATTTACTTTGTCCTAAACATTTGAAATTTGACAGGGACATGTGGCTTCATATACTGAACAAAAAAGCCAATGAGAACATACCTTTATTTGGAACTATGTTACCATGGTAACCGTGGAAATGGTCAAAATGTGTCATTGAAATGAATGGGGTCAGAGTACTGGACTTTTGTTGTCGACTAAATAGATGCTCTGCACTAATCCAACTATGACCCAAAATTCAAGGTTGGTGAAAAAATGTGTATTTTGATGTGCAAAAAAAAAAATAATGTTTCAAAATGACTCGGTAGCGCACCTCAAAGTTCAAAATACATTACGGCAATGACAGACCTTTTTCATCGTAGACAAATGAAATTTGGTACAACCATAGAACATGTCAAGACAAGTCAAAAATTATATTATGACCCCACCCTAAACCCTACAGGAAGTCGCCCATTGTGGGCAGAAACCCCATTTTTTTTTAAATTTTTAACTCTCACGTTTGGATTTTTTACCGCCATGGATTTTCATCAACAAACTTGCAAATTGGTCAAAATGAACTAGGCCCATGTGGGATTAAAGGCGACTCACTTGGATTTTTCTAAGTCATAAATTGTGGGTGTGGCCAGCATGCAAAGAAAAACAGCGCGTTTTTTGAAGTATTGAATTGCAACTAACTAAAAAATGCAGTGTCCTGTTAACCGGCATTAATATACATTTTGGTCACAATCTTAATATAAACCTAATGATATACAGTTTACATCGCTGAGATAATCCATTGCTCCACAGCGCCCCCCTGAAATTTTGAATGGGACCCAAAAAATTTAACTTTTTCAAAAATATTTGAAATTGGCATGGACATCCCTATCCCCATACTGAACAAAAAAGCCAATGAGAACATACCTCTATTTGCAAGTGTGTTGCCATGGCAACGACCGACATTTCTCATTGAAATACATGGGTTTGGTTAACTGGGATGAAAAAAATTTACTTTGTCATTGACCATTGAAATTTGCTACACATATTACACTCATAATACTGAAAAAAAAAAGCCAAAGGAAACATACCTCTATTTCCAACCGTGCAGGTGTGAAAATGTCATAAATGCTCTCATTGGAATGAATGAAGTAGTATTACTCAGTCGCTGATTTTGGTGGGAGGGGGCGATGTAAGCGGGAACGAGAGGCGCAAACTCCGCGGTGGCGTGTGCCCCGCGGTCGCAAGGGTGGCGAGGGCCTTTATCACTGCTTGCAGTTTTAATTAGGCCCCGAGCCGGAGACAACGTCCCGGCGAGGGACTCATTAAAAACCGCGTCCGAAACGGGGAAAATGGCAAAAATCAAGTGTTAAACACGCCCCCGACATGCCAGTGAGTGGTGTCAAAAAAAAATTAGAACTCGCCAAGCTCTAATTGTCACACCGAAGACCCCGAAAAAAAATAACGAAAGACGACTCGATAGCGCCACCTCAAACTTTGATTTTCATGGGCCTATGGGAGCCCGACTCGGAAAAAAGTCGACGTAAAAATCTGAGACTCACATAAAAAAATAGAACATGTCGGGATTGACAAAAATGATATTATGGCCCCGCCCTAAAATGTACAGGAAGTCGGCCATATTGGATCAAACCCCGGTGATGACAAAAGCGCACACCCTCACATTCAGGACATCTCCTCGCACAGTTTTCATCACAAACACTTCAAATTTGGCCAAAACCCACTAAACCCATGTGAGATTAAAGATCATCAATTATATTTGAATATGACTTTGGGTGTGGTCATGGTGAATTTTAAACAAAATTGCAATTTTGGGAATATTTCAATAAAATATTTCTCGTCCACACATTTTTTTGTTGGGGAAAACGCTAATACAGCGTTTATGCACATTTGTGAGCTGAACACAATGATATGCAAATCATGGCTTTATCTCACAAAATGACTCTCTAGCGCCCTCTTCAAATTTCATTTTCAAAAATTCATAGAAGACAATCGATTTGCCGTGGACTTGTGAAAAAATTCACAGGGGCCTTATTTGTGATGGGGCACAATGTGAGAAAGTCACATGACTGTAGCTTTTATGGTTTAGGAGAAAAAAAATAGGTCGAAAAAAAAATTTCCATTATTATTATTATTATTCTTATTATTATTTTTACGGCCGCTTTGAGGCCATTTTTGACTCCCTGAACGTTAACGAAAACTAAATTGTACTGGACCCAAAATTCAAGACTGGTGAAAAATGTATTATTTTGAGGGTCAAAAAAATTACACTTTCAAAATGACTCAATAGCGCCACCTCAAAAATCAAAATACATTACGGCAATGACAGACCTTTTTCATCGTAGACAAATGAAATTGGTAGAACCATAGAACATGTCAAGACAAGTAAAAAATTATATTATGACCCCACCCTAAACCCTACAGGGAGTCGGCCATCGTGCCCGGTAACCCATTTTTTTGAAATTTTAACTCTCACATTTGGATTTTTTACGCCATGGATTTTTATTCTAGAAACTTGGAAATTGGTCAAAATCAACTAGGGCCATCTGGGATTATAAGCAACTTCCTTGGATTTTTTTACGTCATAAAATGTGGGTGTGGCCAGCCTGCAAAGAAAAAAACAATTTTTTGTAGTTTTAGATTGCAAATAACTCAGACATGCAGGGTCCTACTTCCCGGCATTAATATACGTTTTGTTCAAAATGTTGATTTGAACGCAACGACATACAATTTACATAAGTCAGACATTAAATTGCTCCACAGCGCCCCCTTGAATTTTGAATGGGACGGAAAAAAAAACTTACTTTGTCATAAACATTTGAAATTGGGCAAGCACATCTAACTTGACATACTGAACAAAAAAGCCAATGAGAACATACCTCTATTTTTAACTATGTTACCGTGGTAACCGTGGAAATGGTCAGAAATGTGTCATTGAAATGAATGGGGTTCAGAGTACTGGACTTTGTTGTCGACTAAATAGATGCTCTGCACTAATCCAACTATGACCTAAAATTCAAGGATGGTGAAAAAATATGTATTTTCATGAGCAAAAAAATTTATGTTTCAAAATGACTCAATAGCCGCCACCTCAAAGTTCAAAATACATTACGGCAATGACAGACCTTTTTTCATCGTAGACAAATGAAATTTGGTAGAACCATAGAACATGTCAAGACAAGTAAAAAATTATATTATGACCCCACCCTAAACCCTACAGGAAGTCGGCCATTGTGGGCGGAACCCAATTTTTTCCAAATTTTAAATGTCACTTTTGAATTTTTTACGCCATGGATTTTCATTCTAGAAACTTGGAAATTGGTCAAAATGAACTACACCCCATGTGGGATTAAAGGTGTTTGTCTTGGATTTTTTTTTGTCATAAAATGTGGGCGTGGTCAGCCTGCCAAGAAAAAAGCAATTTTTTTAAAGTTTTAAATTGCGAATAATTGAGACATGCAGCGTCCTATTTCCCGGCATTAATATACGTTTTGTTGAAAATGTTGATCTGAACACAACGACATACAATTTACATACATCAGACATTACATTGCTCCACAGCGCCCCCTTGAACTTTTGAATGGGACCAAAAAAATTACTTTGTCAAAACCATTTGAAATTTGGCATGGACATCTGGCTTCACATACTGAACAAAAAAGCCAATGAGAACATACCTCTATTTGCAACTATGTTACCGTGGTAACATCATAAATGTGTCATTGAAATGAATGGGGTTCAGAGTACTGGACTTTCTTGTCGACTAAATAGATGCTCTGCACTAATCCAACTATGATCCAAAATTCAAGGTTGGTGAAAAAATGTGTAATTTGATGTGCAAAAAAAATAATGTTTCAAAATGACTCAGTAGCGCCACCTCAAAGTTCAAAATACATTACGGCAATGACAGACCTTTTTCATCGCAGACAAATGAAATTTGGTAGAACCATAGAACATGTCAAGACAAGTAAAAAATTATATTATGACCCCACCCTAAACCCTACAGGGAGTCGGCCATCGTGCCCGGTAACCCATTTTTTTGAAATTTTACTCTCACATTTGGATTTTTTACGCCATGGATTTTTATTCTAGAAACTTGGAAATTGGTCAAAATCAACTAGGGCCATCTGGGATTATAAGCAACTTCCTTGGATTTTTTTACGTCATAAAATGTGGGTGTGGCCAGCCTGCAAAGAAAAAAAAACAATTTTTTGTAGTTTTAGATTGCAAATAACTCAGACATGCAGGGTCCTACTCCCGGCATTAATATACGTTTTGTTCAAAATGTTGATTTGAACGCAACGACATACAATTTACATAAGTCAGACATTAAATTGCTCCACAGCGCCCCCTTGAAATTTTGAATGGGACGGAAAAAACTTACTTTGTCATAAACATTTGAAATTGGGCAAGCACATCTAACTTGACATACTGAACAAAAAAAGCCAATGAGAACATACCTCTATTTTTAAACTATGTTACCGTGGTAACCGTGGAAATGGTCAGAAATGTGTCATTGAAATGAATGGGGTTCAGAGTACTGGACTTTGTTGTCGACTAAATAGATGCTCTGCACTAATCCAACTATGACCTAAAATTCAAGGATGGTGAAAAAAATATGTATTTTCATGAGCAAAAAAATTTATGTTTCAAAATGACTCAATAGCGCCACCTCAAAGTTCAAAATACATTACGGCAATGACAGACCTTTTTCATCGTAGACAAATGAAATTTGGTAGAAGAACCAGAGACATGTCAAGACAAGTAAAAAAATTATATTATGACCCCACCCTAAACCCTACAGGAAGTCGGGCCATTGTGGGCGGAACCCAATTTTTTCCAAATTTTAAATGTCACTTTGAATTTTTTACGCCATGGATTTTCATTCTAGAAACTTGGAAATTGGTCAAAATGAACTACACCCATGTGGGATTAAAGGTGTTTGTCTTGGATTTTTTCTCTGTCATAAAATGTGGGCGTGGTCAGCCTGCCAAGAAAAAAGCCATTTTTTTAAGTTTTAAATTGCGAATAATTGAGACATGCAGCGTCCTATTTCCCGGCATTAATATACGTTTTGTTGAAAATGTTGATCTGAACACAACGACATACAATTTACATACATCAGACATTACATTGCTCCACAGCGCCCCCTTGAACTTTTGAATGGGACCAAAAAAATTACTTTGTCAAAACCATTTGAAATTTGGCATGGACATCTGGCTTCACACATACTGAACAAAAAAGCCAATGAGAACATACCTCTATTTGCAACTATGTTACCGTGGTAACATCATAAATGTGTCATTGAAATGAATGGGGTTCAGAGTACTGGACTTTCTTGTCGACTAAATAGATGCTCTGCACTAATCCAACTATGACCCAAAATTCAAGGTTGGTGAAAAAAATGTGTAATTTGATGTGCAAAAAAAATTAATGTTTCAAAATGACTCAGTAGCGCCACCTCAAAGTTCAAAATACTTTACGGCAATGACAGACCTTTTTCATCGCAGACAAATGAAATTTGGTAGAAACATAGAACATGTCAAGACAAGTAAAAAATTATATTATGACCCCACCCTAAACCCTACAGGGAGTCGGCCATTGTGGGGCGGAACCCCATTTTTTCTTAATTTTAACTCTCACGTTTGAATTTTTTACGCCATGGATTTTCATACAACAAACTTGCAAATTGGTCAAATAGAACTAGACCCATGTGGGATTAAAGACGACTCACTTGGATTTTTCTAAGTTATAAAATGTGGGTGTGGCCAGCCTTGTAAGAAAAAAGCAATTTTTTGAAGTATTAAATCGTACGTAACTCAAACATGCAGCGTCCTATTTCCCGGCATTAATATACGATTTGTTCAAAATCTTGATCTGAATGCATAGACATACAATTTAAAATTTTTAGACATTATATTGCTCCACAGCGCCCCCTTGAAAATTTGAATGGGACCAAAAAAAATGTACTTTTTCAAAAACATTTGAAATTTGGCTTGGACATCCCTATCACCATACTGAACAAAAAAGCCAATGGGAACATACCTCTATTTCCAAGTGTGTTGCCATGGCAACGACCGACATTTCTCATTGAAATACATGGGTTTTGGTTAAATGGGAAGAAAAAATATTACTTTGTCATAAACCATTAAATTTGGTACACATATTCCACTCATCATACTGAACAAAAAAGCCAATGAAGACATACCTCTATTTCCAACCGTGCAGGTGTGAAAATGTCATAACTGCTCTCATTGGAATGAATGGAGTAGTATTACTCAGTCGCTGTTTTTGGTGGGAGGGGCGATGTAAGCGGGAACAAGAAGCGCGAACTCCACGGTCGCGTGAACCCCGCGGTCGCAAGGGTGGCGAGGGCCTTTATCACTGCTTGCAGTTTTAATTAGGCCCGAGCCGGAGACAACGTCCCGGCGAGGGACTCATTAAAACCGCGTCCGAAACGGGGAAAATGGCAAAAATCAAGTGGTTAACACGCCCCGACATGCCAGTGAGTGGTGTCAAAAATTAGAACTCGCCAAGCTCTAATTGTCACCGAAGAAAGACCGCGAAAAAAAAAACGAACGAAAGACGACTCGGTAGCGCCACCTCAAACTTTGATTTTCATTGGGCCTATGGGAGCCCGACTCGGAAAAAAGTCGACCGAAAAATCTGAAACTCGCATAAAAAAATAGAACATGTCGGGACATGACAAAAATGATATTATGGCCCCGCCCTAAAATGTACAGGAAGTCGGCCATATTGGATCAAACACGGGAACGACAAAAGCGCACACCCTCACATTCAGGACATCTCCTCGCACAGTTTTCATCACAAACACTTCAAATTTGGCCAAAACCCACTAAACCATGTGAGATTAAAAGATCATCAATTATATTTGAATATGACGTTGGGTGTGGAAATGGCGAATTTTATACAGAATCGCAATTTTTGGAATATTTCAATAAAATATTTCTCGTTCACACATTTTTTGTTGGGAAAACGCTAATACAGCGTTTATGCACATTTGTGATCTGAACACAATGATATGCAAATCATGGCTTTATCTCACAAAATGACTCTCTAGCGCCCTCTTCAAATTTCATTTTCAAAAATTCGTACAAGACAATCGATTTGTCGTGGACTTGTGAAAAAAATCACAGAGGCCTTACTTGTGATGGGTCACAATGTGAGAAAGTCACATGACTGTAGCTTTTATGGTTTAGGAGAAAAAAAATAGGTCGAAAAAAAATTTCCATTATTAGGCCCGAGCCGGAGACAACGTCCCGGCGAGGGACTCATTAAAACCGCGTCCGAAACGGGGAAAATGGCAAAAATCAAGTGGTTAACACGCCCCGACATGCCAGTGAGTGGTGTCAAAAATTAGAACTCGCCAAGCTCTAATTGTCACCGAAGACCGCGAAAAAAAATAACGAAAGACGACTCGGTAGCGCCACCTCAAACTTTGATTTTCATTGGGCCTATGGGAGCCCGACTCGGAAAAAAGTCGACCGAAAAATCTGAGACTCGCATCAAAAAATAGAACATGTCGGGACATGAAAAAAATGATATTATGGCCCCGCCCTAAAATGTACAGGAAGTCGGCCATATTGGATCAAACCTGGGAACGACAAAAGCGCACACCCTCACATTCAGGACATCTCCTCGCACAGTTTTCATCACAAACACTTCAAATTTGGCCAAAACCCACTAAACCCATGTGAGATTAAAAATCATCAATTATATTTGAATATGACTTTGGGTGTGGTCATGGTGAATTTTATACAAAATAGCAATTTTTGGAATATTTCAATAAAATATTTCTCGTCTACACATTTTTTGTTGGGAAAACGCTAATACAGCGTTTATGCACATTTGTGATCTGAACACAATGATATGCAAATCATGGCTTTATCTCACAAAATGACTCTCTAGCGCCCCCGTCAAATTTCATTTTCAAAAATTCATAGAAGACAATCGATTTGTCATGGACTTGTCTAAAAAAATCACAGGGGCTTATTTGTGATGGGGCACAATGTGAGAAAGTCACATGACTGTAGCTTTTATGGTTTAGGAGGAAAAAAATGGGAGGAAAAAAAATTTCCATTATTATTCTTCTTCTTCTTCTTATTATTTTGGTTGCCGGATTGAAGCCATTTTTGACCCCCTGAACGTTAACGAAAACTCAATTTTATTGGACCCAAAATTCAAGGTTGGTGAAAAATTTATTATTTTGATGGTCAGAAAAATTAACATTTCAAATGACTCAGTAGCGCCACCTCAAAAATCAAAATACATTACGGCAATGACAGACCTTTTTCATCGTAGACAATTTAATTTGGTAGAACCATAGAACATGTCAAGACAAGTAGAAAAATGATATTATGACCCCACCCTAAACCCGACAGGAAGTCGGCCATTGTGGGCGGAACCCCATTTTTTTGAAATTTTAACTCTCACGTTTGGATTTTTTATGGCATGGATTTTAATTCAACAAACTTGCAAATTTGGTCAACATGAACTAGAACCTTGTGGAATTATAGCTGACTGTCTTGGATTTTTCTACATCTTAAAATGTGGGCGTGATCATCCTGCAAAGAAAAAAGGCATTTTTTTAAGTTTTAAATTGCGTGTAACTCAAACATGCAGTGTCCTATTTCCCGGCATTAATATACATTTTGTTCAAAATGTTGATCTGAATCCATAGATATACAATGTACATAAGTCAGACATGACATTGCTCCACACAGCGCCCCCTTGAACTTTTGAATGGGACCAAAAAACATTACTTTGTCAAAAAACATTTGAAATTTGACGCAGACATCTAGCTAAACATCCTGAACAAAAAATCCAATGAGAACATACCTCTATTTATAAGCATGTTACCGTGGTAATGTCATAAATGTGTCATTGAAATGAATGGGGTTCAGAGTACTGGACTTTGTTGTCGACTAAATAGATGCTCTGCACTAATCCAACTATGACCTAAACTTCAAGGTTGGCGAAAAAAATGTGTAATTTGATGTGCAAAAAAAATTAATGTTTCAAAATGACTCAATAGCGCCACCTCAAAGTTCAAAATACATTACGGCAATGAGAGACCTTTTCATCGTAGACAAATGAAATTTGGTAGAACCATAGAACATGTCAAGACAAGTAAAAAATTTATTATGACCCCACCCTAAACCCTACAGGAAGTCGGCCATTGTGGGCGGAACCCCATTTTTTGGAAATTTTAACGTTCACGTTTGGATTTTTTACGCCGTGGATTTTCATTCAAGAAACTTATAAATTGGTCAAAATGAACTAGACCCATGTGGGATTAAAGATGACTCATTTGGATTTTTCTAAGTCATAAAATGTGGGCGTGGTCAGCCTGCTAATAAAAAAAGCAATTTTTTTTACTTTTAAAAAGCGCGTAACTCAAACATGCAGGGTCCTATTTCCCGGCATTAATATACGTTTTGTTCAAAATGTTGACTGAACGCACGGACATACAATTTATATAAGTCAGATATTACATTGCTCCACAGCGCCCCCTTGAACTTGATTTTCATGGGGCCTATGGGAGCCCAACTCGGAAAAAAGTCGACCTAAAAATCTCAAACTCAGGTCAAAAAAATAGAACATGTCGGGACATGACAAAAATGATATTATGGCCCCGCCCTAAAATGTACAGGAAGTCGGCCATATTGGATCAAACCCGGGAACGACAAAAGCGCACACCCTCACATTCAGGACATCTCCTCGCACAGTTTTCATCACAAACACTTCAAATTTGGCCAAAAACCCACTAAACCCATGTGAGATTAAAGATCATCAATTATATTTGAATATGACTTTGGGTGTGGTCATGGTGAATTTTATACAAAATAGAAAATTTTGGAATATTTCAATAAAATATTTCTCTTTGACACATTTTTTGTTGGGAAAACGCTAATACAGTGTTTATGCACATTTGGGAGCTGAACACAATGATATGCAAATCATGGTGTTATCTCACAAATTGACTCTCTAGCGCCCTCTTCAAATTTCATTTTCAAAAAATTCATAGAAGACAATCGATTTGTCGTGGACTTGTGAAAAAATTCACAGGGGCCTTATTTGTGATGGGCCACAATGTGAGAAAGTCACATGACTGTAGCTTTTATGGTTTAGGAGAAAAATAATGGTTCAAAAATGAGTTTCCGTTATTCTTCTTCTTCTTTATTATTTTGGTCCAGGCCATTTTTGACCCCCTGAACATTAACGAAAACTCACTTTTATTGGACCCAAAATTGAAGGTTGGTGAAAAATTTGTTATTTTGAAGTTTGTTAGCAAAAATATTCAAAAATGACACGCTAGCGCCCCCTTACAACCACCATTCATTTTTTGGCAAAGTTTCTCATAGACATGTAAAATTTGGGGACATCCACCCACCTTTCAATACTGAACAAAAAAGCCAATGACAACATACCTCTATCTACAACTATGTTACCGTGGTAACGTCATAAATGTGTCATTGAAATGAATGGGGTTCAGAGTACTGGACTTTGTTGCCGACTAAATAGATGCTCTGCACTAATCCAACTGTGACCTAAATGTCAAGGTTGGTGAAAAAATGTGTAATTTGATGTGCAAAAAAATTAATGTTGCAAAATGACTCAATAGCGCCACCTCAAAGTTCAAAATACATTACGGCAATGACAGACCTTTTTCATCATAGAAAAATGAAATTTGGTAGAACCATAGAACATGTCAAGACAAGTAAAAAATTATATTATGACCCCACCCTAAACCCTACAGGAAGTCGGCCATTGTGGGCGGAACCCCATTTTTTTGAAATTTTAACTCTCACGTTTGGATTTTTTAAGCCATGGATTTTAATTTAAAAAAATTGAAAATTGGACAAAGTGAACTAGACCCATGTGGGATTAAAAGCCACTCCCTTAAATTTTTCTAAGTGATAAAATGTGGGTGTAGCCAACATGCAAAGAAAAATGGCGTTTTTTCAAGTATTAAATTGCACCTAACGCAAACATGCAGTGTCCTGCTAACCGGCATTAATATACATTTTGGTCACAATGTTCATCTGAACCTAATGATATACAGTTTACATAGATGAGACAATCCATTGCTCCACAGCGCCCCCTGGAAATTTTGAATGGGACTCCCAAAATTTTACTTTTTCAAAAACATTTGAAATTTGGCATGGACATCCCTATTCCCATACTGAACAAAAAAGCCAAAGAGCACATACCTCTATTTGTAAGTGTGTTGCCATGGCAACGACCGATATTTCTCATTGAAATACATGGGTTTTGGTTAACTGGAATGAAAAAAAAAAACCTTTGTCATGGACCATCGCAATTTGGTACACATATTCCACTCATCACACTGAACAAAAAAGCCAATGAAGACATACCTCTATTTCCTACCGTGCAGGTGTGAAAAATGTCATAAATGCTCTCATTGGAATGAATGGAGTAGTATTACTCAGTCGCTGTTTTTGGTGGGAGGGGGCGATGTAAGCGGGAACGAGAGGCGCGAACTCCGCGGTCGCGTGAACCCCGCGGTCGCGTGAACCCCGCGGTCGCAAGGGTGGCGAGGGCCTTTATCACTGCTTGCAGTTTTAATTATTATTCTATTCTTATTATTTTTAACGGCCGCTTTCAGGCCATTTTTGACCCCCTGAACGTTAACGAAAACTCAGTTTTATTGGACCCAAAATTCAAGGTTGGCGAAAAAATTTATTATTTTGATGTTAAAAAAAAATTAATATTTCAAATTGACTCAACAGCGCCACCTCAAAAATCAAAAAACATTACGGCAATGACAGACCTTTTTCATCGTAGACAAATGAAATTTGGTAGAACCATAGAACATCTCAAGACAAGTAAAAAATTATATTATGACCCCACCCTAAACCCTACAGGAAGTCGACCATTGTGCCCGGTAACCCATTTTTTTGAAATTTTAACTCTCACATTTTAATTTTTTACGCCATGGATGTTACATTCTAGAAACTTGGAAATTGGTCAAAATCAACTAGGGCCATCTGGGATTATAAGCACTCATTTATTGGATTTTTTTACGTCATAAAATGTGGGTGTGGCCAGCCTGCAAAGAAAAAAAACTATTTTTTGTAGTTTTAAGATTGCAAATAACTCAGACATGCAGGGTCCTACGTCCCCGGCATTAATATACGTTTTGTTCAAAATGTTTGATTTGAACGCATAGACATACAATTTACATAAGTCAGACATTAAATTGCTCCACAGCGCCCCCTTGAAATTTTGAATTGGACGGAAAAAAAAATTACTTTGTCATAAACATTTGAAATGGGCAAGCACATCTAGCTTGACATACTGAATAAAAAAGCCAATGACAAACATACCTCTATTTTTAACTATGTTACCGTGGTAACCGTGAAAATGACAATAAATGTGTCATTGAAATGAATGGGGTTCAGAGTACTGGACGTTGTTGTCGACTAAAATAGATGCTCTGCAGTAATCCAACTATGATCTATAATTCAAGGATGGTGAAAAAATATGTATTTTCATGAGCAAAAAAATTCATGTTTCAAAATGACTCAATAGCGCCACCTCAAAGTTCAAAATACATTACGGCAATGACAGACCTTTTTCATCGTAGACAAAGGAAATTTGGGAGAACCATAGAACATGTCAAAACAAAAAAAAAATTATATTATGACCCCACCCTAAACCCCACAGGAAGTCGGCCATTGTGGGCGGAACACCATTTTTTTCCAATTTTAAATGTCACTTTTGAATTTTTTTTACGCCATGGATTTTCATTCTAGAAAAACTTGGAAATTGGTCAAAATGAACTACACCCATGTGGGATTAAAGGTGTTTGTCTTGGATTTTTTTCTGTCATAAAATGTGGGCGTGGTCAGCCTGCCAAAAAAAAAAAGCCATTTTTTTAAGTTTTAAATTGCGAATAACTGAGACATGCAGCGTCCTATTTCCCGGCATTAATATACGTTTTGTTGAAAATGTTGATCTGAACGCAACGACATACAATTTACATACATCAGACATTACATTGCTCCACAGCGCCCCCTTGAAAATTTGAATGGGACCAAAAAAATTACTTTTGTCAAAACCATTTGAAAATTTGCATGGAACATCTGGCTTCACATACTGAACAAAAAAGCCAATGAGAACATACCTCTATTTGCAACTATGTTACCGTGGTAACATGATAAATGTGTCATTGAAATGAATGGGGGTTCAGAGTACTGGACTTTGTTGTCGACTAAATAGATGCCCTGCACTAATCCAACTATGACCCAAAATTCAAGGTTGGTGAAAAAAATGTGTAATTTGATGTGCAAAAAAATTAATGTTTCAAAATGACTCAGTAGCGCCACCTCAAGTTCCAAAATACATTACGGCAATGACAGACCTTTTTCATCTTAGACAAATGAAATTTGGTAGAACCATAGAACATGTCAAGACAAGTAAAAAAATTATATTATGACCCACCCTAAACCCTACAGGGAGTCGGCCATTGTGGGCGGAACCCATTTTTTCTTATTTTAACTCTCACGTTTGAATTTTTTACGCCAGGATTTCATACAACAAACTTGCAAATTGGTCAAATAGAACTAGTTCCATGTGGGATTAAAGACGACTCACTTGATTTTTTCTAAGTATAAATGTGGGTGTGGCCAGCCTTGTAAGAAAAAGCAATTTTTTGAAGTATTAAATCGTACGTAACTCAAACATCAGCGTCCTCGGAAAAAAGTCGACAATGAAAATCTGAGACCTCGCATCAAAAATAGAACATGTTCGGGACTGACAAATGATATTATGGCCCCGCCCTAAATGTACATGAGTCGGCCTATATTGGATCAAACCCTGTGATGACAAAGCGCCATACACCCTCACATTCAGGACATCTCCTCGCACAGTGTTTCATCCAAACACTTCAAATTTGGCCAAAAACCCACTAAACCCGTGAGATTAAAGATCATCAATTATATTTGAATATGACTTGGGTGTGGTCATGGCGAATTTTTAATACAGAATCGCACTTTTTTTTTGGAATATTTCATGAAATTTTCTCGTTCACAACATTTTTTTTGTTGGGAAAACGCTAATACATCGTTTATCCACATGTGGCTGAACAACAATGATATGGCAAATCATGTGTTAGCTCACAAATGACTCTCTAGCGCCCTCGTCAAATTTCATTTTCACAAAAAATTCGTACAGACAATCGATTTGTCGTGGA
>JAIEZT010000382.1:0-57597 GCA_019594935.1 Periophthalmus modestus | reverse complement strand
ATGCACACTGCTGGGGAAGCGGCGGGCTGATATGTGTAGCTCTCTGAATCGAGGTTCTTGCATTCAATCTGGAACAAAGATTGGGAAAAGGTGAAATGTCATGATGAATAGATCTGAATCTGATTGGTCGATAGCATTACAGCAGTGGAACAAAGATGAGAAAATCAAGTTATGTGAAGTCCAAGTTGAAAGAAAAGCAATACGACGCACAGTAAGTAAATCATGGATGTATTTTGGCTGGTTTCAACCTTTTGTGAGTGGACTTATGGCCATATCCGCACTGCCCCCTCCAGCAGAACAGCATTTCTCCCCTAAAAGCACAATGTAGAATACAAACTGCTTAGTTTGCCTGACAGGGACCTGCAGCTTGCAAAACTAGCTGGATATTTTTGTGATGATTTTTTCCATCCATCCTATTTTATCAGGGTTTATCCAGGACCGGTTTGCGGGCGAGCAATCTAGCAGGGCACCCCAGGACTTCCCTCACCCCCAGACACATCTCCAACCTCCTCGGTGGGACCCCAAGGCGTTCCCAGGGCAGCGCCGAGAGACATAGTCCCTGCCGTATGTCCTGGGGTTCTTCCAATGAGACATGCCTGAAACATCTCCCCAGGAGGGGGACCAGTGGCATCCGGGACAGATGCCCGAGCCACCTCAGCTGGTGCCTCTGATGTGGAGGAGCAGCGGCTCTCTAATCCGAGCTCCTTCGTGTGAGACCGAGCCCCTCAACGTTATCTTTAAGGAAAGCACCCAGCCAACCTGCAGAGGAAATCCATTTCAGATGCTTGTATCCACATCTTGTCCTTTCGGTCATGGACCCAGAGCTCATGACCATGGGTGAAGGTAGGAAACATAGATTGACCGATAAATCGAGAGCTTTGGCCTTTTGACTCAGCTCCTTCTTTACTTAACACAGTCCAATACAGCGACCACATCACTGAGGAACACTGAATCAGACTGTCAATCTCAGCTTCATTCCTTCCCTCACTCATGTAATTTTTTTTCCTATTTTCAAATCATCCCATTTGTCTCAGTTCAAAATCAGCTTTTTCAACTACTACTATCACCTTATCGTATAGTAGGAACAAATATTTTTGGGCCCGCAGTGCTACAATTGCTTTATAAGAGGTGTGGACCTTGGGGTATTTTTGTTATAATAGGATAACATTTGAGCTGTAAAAGGCTGACTGAGGATGACTGAATTGTTAAACATAATTCATCAGGCTTGCAAAGGAAATTCACGGCGATCTAGAAAGGTGGTGCCCCTCTTCCACTGTCCTTAGCTGCTCATGTTTCAGCTACTTAAATGAATATCCTGCTCCGAGTCAACTTCATAAACTCGATGATTCCTCTCTTCCTTTGAATACTAAAAATCAAACACAATATTGATCTTTAAAAAAAAAAAAAAAAAATTAGTGCATTAGATATTTTGATCTATCAATATAGTGGTAATCTTTTTTATAAGCAAAATTTTCTCACATTTTCTTTTTTCCAGCTAATTCTGCTTGAATTTTGATCATTTTACAAAAAACTTGGCTTTTTGGCTTTTCTTTTAGTGTCAGATGTACAGATGTACAAAGCTTAATAAATGCTAAGGGTATAGTTTCAACTTTAAGTAAAAGATTTTGGACTGAGGAAGTCAACAATATTAAACCTTGTAAATGTGAAGGCTTAAGTCCCCATAGTGCCTCCAAGCTACACTACTTTGCAAAACTATCTAGTATTACTATATCTTGCTAAAATAATACTTGTAACATGTGACCTATTTGATTTCTATTTTGAGAACTGTTGGATGTTGATGTAGGATTTTTCTCTTCATGTTTAATTTTTTCAAAAGACACAGGCCTTTCTTCACATTGCCACAGGGATGTTTTTGTTAAGAACCAAAGAATCTTATTAACTTTGGACATTCTTTGAAAAACCAAGTCCCTATGCGCTGCCCACCACACGATAATCTGCTTTAAAGATTGAAGTGTTTATCATAGCGTCAGGCCAGTGTGAAGTATTTGCATGCAGATGGGACTTCTAATCTCAGGTTGTATATTTCTAAACAAACAATAAATAAATTTATTATAATCTATGTTGACCACTTAGATGTTTCATAAGTCTTTCTCAGAACAGATAGGGAAAATAGCACATGGACGCTGGCCCCAATATAAATGCTAATGCAGTCAAGATAAGTAATTATCACATGCAAGATTTGCGAGTTCAGAAACATGAAGAATCCATCTTGTCCACACGACACACACCAGTGTCAATTCAACTCAGCGGAGGCAGTATTTGTAGCTCTTAGAAATACTTAAGCTTGCAGTGCATCAAAAGTGTGTATTTCCCTTTATATTATGAAAAATCAGTTGCACACATCATGGTCATTGGCATTCTGTCTATGCAGCCATAGACCTCTGAATAGCCTCTCGGTTTCCTGAGGTTCAGAATACCCGCTTCTCCAATACGCTGAGTTTGAGGTCGCTGATTACATCTCTGTTTCTGAGAAATAAATGAGTGAAGCGCAAACTGAGAGAAGTTTGATTTTGTTCAAAGCACTACATTATTGTGTCTCCTTTAGGGTTGGGCTTGCCAGGATGTTAATAGGTGTGAAATCACTCATTAGGGGGCTGAATGACTTTGCTAAGTAGGACTCTGGCACAGTGCACAACTCAGAGTAGCTCAATAGACCTAGACTACAAACAGAAACTGTAAACAATAGATGTTTGAGTTTCAGTGTAGCTACCTCCTCCTTTCAGATAGATATAAGGCAGTGTCCATCAGAACTCTGGACCAGGACTGAAGAAGCAGCCTGGATGAGCAGCGAAACATCTTCACTCCTACAATGTTTTGTGCAGCTGACAGATTTTATTTTTCTTTGCTGTGGATCAGACCTGGGGACGACTGAGGGATTTGTACTGATCGAATTTGGTTCGGGGTCACACATATTCTGTGGGGCCATACCACTAACACACCAGCACCACTGCACAGTCACTAATTCCTTGTGCATCGTTGCCTAAACTAAACATATTTAATTACCATTCAACCACAAGAGATAAGATACAAACAGTCCAAGATGTGCTGTGTCAGAGGTTGTCTAATAGATGCACCACACACCTTTGAATCCAAAGAAATCACAGGTTCAGACTAAGAACTGCACTTTGAAATTGACACTGCACTATCACTTACAATATGTAGTTACACTTATTTTATTCCAAATGTTTGTTTGCGGTGTTTGGTTGTATGTTAAGGCAGTAAAAGTTGAATGAGGTTTTTGATGTGTGTGGTCTGCAAGTCTCTGTGCAGGATTTTTCTTTGTTCACGTCTAGGACATCACTCTAACAGCAGTATGTTTTTGCGGTGACAGTCTCTGAGGGTTTCCGTGGTGACAGCATCCCGTGTCACCTTGGCAGCAGTTGCCGGGTGATGGACCGTGTTGTCGAGTGGACTAAACTTGTTGATACTGGCGCAGCGGGTTGCCAGTATGGGCCCTACTGTTGGTCTGCACTGTCAGAAAACTTTTTACAAGGGCAAGAACTTATTACCTCACTTGCCTTGACAAAGATAATTTGAAAAGCCAGTGATGAGTTTCATACTATAAATTTCAGATTTAAATGAAGCTTCAAAAAGGATCTGGGACAATTATAATTTAGTTTTGCCTTTGTGTCTTCAGTACAAATATGGCTTTGATGGGTTTCAGCTTCCTGTTATATGGTGCCATTTTGAGGATGATTGATGAATTAAAAAAAAAAACCCACCATATTTTGTTTTGAATTGTTAATTGCCATGGCAACTGTCAGTGTGCTGTTTAATATACTTTACTTGAAAGAACTACAATTAATATCTTCACAGGAGTCAGCTGCCAACTTTGAACTATGCTTTGAGAAAATAAGTCTGCTGCGTGCATCTGATATTAACTGTGAAGCAGGAAGTGCACTGTTAGCATGCTGATGTTTGTTAGCTTTACTGTCACTATAAACCAAACTCTGGTCTCTGAAAGTTGTGAAAAGCGCTTATAAACTCATCTTGGTGAATAAATAGGATGCTCGGGATGCATTAGGCACGTGAACAATACATGTTTTTCACTTTGTTCTACCATAAAAATCAGGTAATCTGGTTTTATAATTTGCCAAACTAGACAAACCCTTGTGTCTAGACTTGTTTGGTCTACACTCTAGACAGTCAAAAAACTGTTTGGAGAGAGGGGGATAAACCAGCACTGAGATGGATGGCCATAATTATGCCCAAGGAAGAGGGACATCTATTTTCGCTTAAGTATTTAATCAGGCTGGTGTGTAAACAAAGAGATGAATGGGAGACAAGGCAAAGTGATTTAAGCAATAATAGAAATCCCGCTGGACTGAGCAGCGTGTGAAGGCCCAGTGAGTGGTTGTGAGTCTGAGGCATTACGCTCTGCTGGCTCTTGTCTAAAAATAATAACGCCAAGTATAGGTCAGGGACTCAGACATGGAAAAAAAGATTTTGTCATAAAAGTAGCAAAAAAAAGAGACAATTCTTAAACGTGCTAGCATGCAAATCAATTCAATTGTTAGTAGTTAGCAGTGCATGGAGAAATTGAATCGGACAAGGAAAAGACAGCACATTACTTAAGCAGCTGGTTAAGAAATAAACCTACTTCTTGTGCATAAGTAAGGAATCAGAGCAAAATATTCAAGACAGCAAATTGAGCTCGTGATTGACTATAACAAGTCAAGATGTGAGAACTTCAAAACAGCTCCATATGTGATTACCAACTGGTTTTATTGTGAAGAAATATTTACAGTTGTCCCTCCCTATATCTCATTTTTTTTTATAGCATATGAACGTGCATTGTGTTCTGCGTCCTGATTGGCTAAGCGACTGTAGACCATTGTCCATCACTCTCTCCTCGGTGCCATGTCTCCTGTACAGGACAGAATGTGTTCAGCCAAATTTAACATAGATGTTCGATCGCAGTGTGACTCTTAAGTGCTGTATGTTTGCAAATTTTCTCCCCGACAAAACCCACAATGTCGATGAAACGTTCTGCACCGACAAAGGCACCTGCGGGTTTTACAGCCTTACCATATGTAATAATTGTAAAAAATAAAGCTGACTACTTCGCGGATTTTGCCTATTGCGGGTTATTTCAGGACGTAAACCCCGTGAAAAACGAGGGACCACTGTATTACATAAAAAAGTCAGTTTAAGATAATATCTATGAGCTTTATTTACACAAATATTAGCATAGGCTCAGTATCATGGTCGAAGAACTTACGAACAAACGAACAACTTATAGGTGATTGATTATTGAGGTATTGGTAAAAATACAAAAGTTTTAATTTCTCAATGTAAAACGAGTGATACCCTGAAACCTTCTTCATATTAAAGCTACTTAAACACTCATATAGACCAGCAAGTTTGAAAGGGCCTGTACCTGATTTGATTTAAATAAAACATGTTAACATATGAAATCAAACATATAAACTATTCAATTTACATAGTATTTTCTCAGGTAACTAATAAAAAGCTACAGCAGGGTCACCTTTATTTGCTTTTAATCATGTTATAGTAGTTCCCCCTCACGATTTACTCACCCAAAGTTGTAGTGATTCATGCATGTTTGAATAATCTTATTTTCAAGAAGTCACTTTAGATAGATATTGTGATTTAAAATGTGCAAATTATAACAATATATGGGTGTCATAGATTATAACTATGTAGCAGACATCATAGTTCGTCTTTTGAACATAATTCCTCTAGACTGTATAAAGCTTAAGTAAATTGATTGGACATTTATGGACTTCAGACCGTGGGCGTCTCAGTCACCTGTTCACGGTGAAGTGCTCCGAGTTCGAGTGCAGAAAAGGCACAGCATAAAAAAAACACATTTCAGGAGAAGGTGCAGATGGACTGGAGAGGGCGGATAAAGTGTGTCTTAAGTCGTGGACACATGAAGTAGTGAAAATATCAGCCTTTATATCACCATGACAACGACAGAGCATCCTCTCCACACAAAATACGAGTAAAACTTCAAGATAAACCCTGGTATGGCCAGAGAGTGGAAGCTCAAAGCTCATTTTATAAATACACAAGGATCTTGCCACATGTCATATAGAAGAAGGTGCTGCATGTTCAATTGAATTTTATTTATACAGCGCATTTAAAATACAATTCAAGTTGCCCAAAGTGCTTCACATAAATCACAATAAACAAAAAAAACCCAAAAAACAGATATACATAAAATACAACACACAGGCAAATAAAACACGAAGATATCCTACCTACGTTGAACCAAATTCCAGGAAGAAGAGGTGATAGACGCCAAAACACACTTAACATTGCAGAAATAAAAAAAAAAACAAAAAAAAAAAAACACGAAGAGCATTGTGGAGCTTAGAGATGGATGGTATGTCTCATTCTGACTCTAAATTAACCTTGATGATAAATAAAAAAGCTCCTACACAATAGAAGCATTTAAAAAGAGGTATAAAACAAGACTTTTTGAAAATTACAGGACTCAGGAATGATTCATACGACCTGCTGTGGTTTGTAGTTTTTCTTTTGTACATATTGAGTCATATGTTGTAGAACTGATGCTGCTTTTCTTCTTGTGCATTATTAATAATTAGGATTAGGCATTATAAGTCATTTTTACTTCAGCCTAAACAGTCATGATAGAAATGTTAAGTACAACCTTATACAAGTTGAATAATGTTTGATTTTGAATGTGATGACTGAACAAAGTGCTACTACTACTAAATAATGTGGACACTAATAACCAGACAAAAGACAGACATAAACTATGCTGAGGGACTGTGTCTGTGCTGCACAAATCTTTAGCTTTTTGCGCACATTTAAATGACTAAATTTCCCCTTAAACTCACACAAGCACAATGTCAGTCTCCTTTAAATGAAATAAAATCATAAGTCTTGTGGTTTTTAGCTCCCACATAGCTGATTAGCCCTGCGCAAACTATCACTTTTTTTTGCAAAGTCTATGGAGAAAATGAACGATACACTTCCTGTCGAGCTCAGTACTGCACCTAAACCAGCCAAGCAAATCACATTTATTCCCAACATATGGTCACATTGTTCCCCTCATGCCCTGACTCTATAGTGAACCGTACATACATATTGCAGTACAGTGGGACGTCTATAGGGGCTCCTCCGCTTTGTACTCAGATCAGACTCCGCAGTACACACACTCACCTCCCCGAGCTCTCCGGATCGAGGGGAGCCTTCAGTAGTTCAGATGAGGCCTTTGAGTTCCAGGTGAAATCTCCCTGGGGTGGATATGAACCAGCATGAATGAGAAGCAGCTCCAGTCTGTGGGCTGTACCGCCTCGGGCCTGCCTCCATCTCCGTCATGTACGCCGTGCGATGGAAGGCCCGACTTCACCTGCTCCCCTGCGGAAAGACTCAAAGAAATGCTAATGGCTTTACCCTGCAAAATAATGTTGACTAAGTATATTGCTGTTTTGCCAATTGAGAAACAGTCTATTCAAATAAGAGAATGGATTTCTTTGTGGAAGGTTTGTTAATATTTTATGAAGTAGTCTCAATAGTTGGAGAGGGTAGGATTCTTGTATTGCTTGGCTGGAGTTATCCATAAATATCAGTCTAATGAATAAACAAGTGGTGGTGGTGGTGAAAAGTTGAATAAAGTTAGAAATGATTGGGTCAACACTACGATCTCAGAATTTTATCTTTCCAACTACAAAATGTCTTATGTTTTACAACCTTAAAGGCTTCATTACTTTGTACCTAATAGTGAGAGAGGAGACGTTTATGCAGAGACTTAACCTCTGTATAATCTCATATACAGACACCCTAGGAAGTTTTCGTTCACAAATCTCATCCAGCATGTTAGTTTGATTAACTGATTTTGTGAAACCTCAGGCAAGGCCACTTATGAGGGTGGAAAAAAACTCTTTACTCTTAAGCGCTCTTTAATTTTGGCAATACTAGATTCAGGGAGTGCGCATAACAGTGGATGAGAAGGGCTTGTGGTATTCTGTCTTTTATTTTAGCTGGATTCCAATGAGATCAGGGGCCATGACAACAGCAAAAAAAAAAAAAAAAAAAAAAAAAACAACCAAAAGAACAACTGGGCTTCACCGATCACAACACACCAGTTTTGCACTGAATAGCCCGATCCAACACACTTTGCACAACATTTGAAAGCATTTCCAGGCGTATGGCTCTTATTTGATCCTCGATATTTATTGTCTGAGGTTTATTCACAAACACTTTTTCTTTAAGATAGCCCAACAGGAAGAAGTCGGGACTAGTCAGGTCTGTGGAGATCACATACTGCCCCCTGTCTTTGAAAACCACTTATTATTCCTTTAATGGGATTTACACTTGGGGCATCTCTGGTATTAAAATGTCGAAGGTAACACCGCTGGGTTTCTGAATTTGACCCATGTGACTCAAAGTACTACTGTACAATGAGGGTTCATTCCTCGGTCCTATATTTGCTCATATTAATGTCGGAAGGGTAGTTCTAAATGCTCTGAAAAAATAAAATAAAAATATTTAGAAACAAAAGAGTTATGAAGTTTTTTTCAACTGTCAGTGACTTTTGGGCCACCCTGTACATACCATGCTATGTCTTGGTTTGTCTTATCACCACTGTATATGGTCACTATGTTTAACCAGTATCACTACATTTACAATTTAACAAATTAACACCGCTTATGTGAAATACTATTTTATATTTTTTACTCTTAAAGTACATTTTTGAAACGGGTACTTAAATACTTTTACTTAAGTAGATATTTTCATGTGATACTTTTACTTTAGTAACTTTTACCTATGTATCTGTTCTTTTTACCTAAGTAACACAATTGAGTACTTAATCCACCACTGGTTATAATTCACTTTTTTATTTTATGGCAGAAATATTATCCCTGATGTTTCCCTTCTGCTGCGACTGGATTGAACGAATGTCTCGAAGCGCTATATTTTTCCTGTTTATCCGAAGTATCACAATTTTGGTTCAGAGCAGAGAAAGACACAAAGCATGAGCAGTTCATTCCAATTACTGCCATCTGGATAACGCTCTCATGACAGTATCGCATTGCTAACACGTGCCCTTTCGCTAGCTCCAATCAATTAAGCCTAAATCATCATTTCGCTCCACTAATTAGCTTTAGCAGATTAGCACTTATTACGGTGAAATGCATTATATTTGCTATTTCCTCTTCCCCCCTTTTAACCATTCCCCAGACTGTATCTAAAATGGGAAGTGCGCAATTGAATTAAAATGTTATATTAATTAGACAAATTAAAGTGATTCAATTAATGAGTGAGTTATGGGAGAGTGTGCAAGGTTTCTCTGGGTATGACAAGGGCTTCTCATGGGATAAGGTTTATTAATAATATTGAGGATTTGAGCGTCTTGGCAGAGGGAGGTAATTTGTCACTGTCAGTAACCCAGAAAAGCTGTACTCCAGGGGAACTCACTCAGAAAAGAAAGGCCTGAATCTGAATAGGAGATGACTGCTATGTTGAAATGTGCTGCGCTGAATGAGCCAAGAACCTTTACAAATGTTGGTATCTTTTACTGCGATAACTTTCCAAATGCACCGGTGAGCCAAAACATTACGACCATTGGCTGAAGTGGAGATCGAGAATTGTCTGTTCCTCGTAGGTCCTGTGTGTAAGTGACACGCAGCATTTGGGACAAGCATGTTGCATTAACCGATGACATTTTAGTTAAGACTCTCAATGTCACTCCCTAGTTGGGCTCAGAAATGGTCCGAAGTCTGACCTCTGATTAAAACGTCTTTGAAAAAGGATCCACTTTGTCTCTCCCTTCAGTCCGATGAGTTAAGAAAATGATTGTGGTTGTGGCTGCGTCTGCTTCAAAAGAAAGTGATTCGAATTATCAATCATGAAGGCGAAAAGTCCTTAAATTCAAAGACCTTGACAGTAGAAGAAACATTCCTGTGTGCTGTTTGCCCACTCCTCACTCAGGCACAGAGGGTTTTCAGTGGCTGGTGTTGGGCTGTGGAAAGGTCATGCCCAAACTGTGGCCCGAGGACCAAATTCGGCCCTCGGAACAATTTTTCTTGGCCCTGAAGCTTCAAGGTGAATTGGCCCACGTTACTTTAAGCATTACTTTTTACTGTACATTTCTGAAAATCTACTTAAATGTCAAATATTTAATGTGTCCCATTGAGGATGTAATTAAAGGTCTAGTGGTTCAGTTTAACTTGTAATAATAACACAGATTTGAAGTATTCACTATATTGGTGACTAGTCTATGGCCCTCAGTCAGCTTTGTCTGTGTTTTTATTTGTGGTCCTTAATGAAAAAAGTTTGGACACTCCTGCTCTAGCTCTATTCAGTTGAAAAAAATCTTGCTCAACAAAGTGGATATTATGTTGTCACCTTATCTCAATGACTGGTTGTTTTCAGTTTGTTAAAAGGATATGATTTGATGTGTTTTTAAAGTAGATGTATGATGTTTTTAAATTGTGTATAGTAGAGGACCTAGTACACTCCCCTGTGGTACTCCCTTGTTAAGGCAATGTTAATGCCGCTGTCAATATATCGCTATAGTTATACTGCCTTCAAATGTAACGCAAAGTTATGAGACTAGAAACTAGAAATAGAGGCTATGAAATAAGCTGATGATCTGACAGTTGGGGGTCTTAGCCTGCAGTGTTTAGCTAGTACAGCTATCTGTGTACTGGTAAGGCTTTTTCACATTCACCGCCCCAAAATCTGCTACACATGACTATACAAAAAATAAATAAATGAAGAAAAAAAAAAAAAATCTGTCAGATACGCATATACAAAAATCTAAGGATTGGTGATATTTCCATAGTTTTTAAAATATATTGATACTTCAGTGTGATGTAAACCCAGACAGTGAAGGCCAGTCAATATTATTCAGCTCACTGATCTGCATAATGTCTTTAGAATGGAAATCTGGATCTGCACTCAGACATTAGCTTTAAGGAATAAATTATCTTGTAAATGGTTCATCTACAGTCAAGTCGAGAGTATTTCGTTAATGGGAAAGTTGGCAGAAGTGACGAGCTGAAAAAGTGTCTTGTGTCTTGTTTTTAATACTAGTTGCAAATTGCATTAATAATTACTTTTGCAGATAGATTTGGTGCTGATGAAGGTACCATAATATTCTAATTTTGTATTGATATGGATACTTTTTTGTTTAATAAATAGATTTTAAATAACTGTATGCCGATGTCTTACCGCATCATGGTTTCATACTGCGGGGTTCATACTGGGGTTAACCGCATATAAACGTGAAGAGGTACTTCATTTGCCTTGGCTTTTGTTGGACTGTACCATTATAATACACTGTTGATAAGACAAAATAACCAGTGGTGGATGAAGTACTCAATTGTGTTACTTAACTAAAAGTATCACATGGAAAAATCTACCTAAGTAAAAGTACCTGTTTAAAAATGTACTTTAAGAGTAAAACGTAAAAGTTAAAGTGATAAATGCAGTGATACTGATTAAACAATTATACATACGCTGCCAGGCCAAAAACAAAAGTTGCCACCAAAAAAAAGGTCACACACTCTAATATTTCGTTGGACCTCCTTTAGCTTTAGCTTCTGCAGTGTCACTAGATTTATTTCCATCCAGTGTTGCATTCATTTTTCACCATGATCTTGCATTGATGATGGTCGAGTCTGACGCTGCACAAAACCTTCTCCAGCACATCCCAAAGATTCTCAATGGGGTTAAGGTCTGGACTCTGTGGTGGCCAATCCATGTGTGAAAATGATGTCTCATGCTCCTGAACCACTCTTTTCACAATTTGAGCCCGAAGAATCCTGGCATTGTCATCTTGGAATATGCCCGTGCATCAGGGAAGAAAAAAATCCACTGATGGAACAACCTGGTCATTCAGTATATTCAGGTAGTCAGCTGACCTCATTCTTTGAGCACAGACTGTTGCTGAACCTAAACCTGACCAACTGAAGGAGGCTCATACCCATTTACTTTTTGGCCAAGCACTGTATTTTGGTCAGTGACAAACATACTTTTTCAAAATTTCTTCTGAATCTTGTGTATTTGTTTTGTTTGCGCATAGCCGAAGCTTGAACTCGAAAAACTTTAGTCAATATGTCTGTGTAATCCCTCAGTCGTACAGATCTGATCCACAGTAAAAACTAAAGTTAAATCTGTAAACTGGACAACTTTTTATCCAGCTGACAGATTTAACTTTGGCTTTTACTTTAGTCAAGATGTTAACACAAACATGGTCAAAATAATCCCTCAAATCTTATGAAAAGTACTTTTTACTTTTCAGTTTTGTTCAAAAATGTAGTAACGTAGAAAGTACAAATACTACTCTCAAATGTAGTGAAGTAAAAGCAAAAAGTATCCACTCTAAAATTTCCTGACGTAAAGTACAGATACCTAAACACTCTACTTAAGTACAGTACTTTACTACTTGTACTTTGTTACCTTCCACCACTCTTCACAACAAACGCAATACCTAAAAGTAGTTTATAAAAAGTGTTTCACAAATGTCGAAAAGTTACATTAGAAACCCAAAAATACTTCTCCCAAGGTGACCAAATCATGTTGAAAATGAAATTAAAGCCACAAGAATGCATAATATGTGTTCTTTAACTTCCTAAACTATATTCTGATGTGATGTGCAGTGCATAAAGCCTGATATTTACTTCCAAGAACTTGAGACCACTTGTTTTCAGCTGTCTCCTATTTGCACATTAGCATAATGTAATTCCTGGCGGTGGCTCACCCCGATGCTCTGCCGGTGTTAATCTTGAGCCCTGACAGCGCTCTGTTAATGAATGAGGAGCAGGATAAATACAGACACACTCTTGAGACTGAAGAGGGCAGACTGACAGTCAACAGCCGCCGCACGCCCAGAATATTAACCACACAGAAAGAGATAGGGGGAGAGAGAGGGGACGGGGGCAAATGTGAACGCTGAGGGAAATAGACCACTGAATATGCGAAATCTAAAGGGTGGACCATATTGACTTAAGTGAATGATTTTTGGAGACTTTCAATTTTTTTTTTTTCTTTCACCTTCTTGACACATATCCACTACTTTTTAATTATGTGTGCAAGTAAATGTTTTTGCGTAGATTATGTTTAAAAAAAGATATAGTCAATAATCCTGCAAAGAGACCATATTATGCTATTTTTTATCTATTTTCTGATCTGGTTATAATGTCGTTTTCTCATCACAAACAAACCTGGAGCTGTGTTTTGTTTCGTTCACTCTAATATATATTTAAGCTGTGCTCGGAAAATACTCTGTTCCACCTTGTGATGGGGTAATACAGGAAGTGCTCCATTGTGTTTTTTAAACTCCATACAACTTCACTTCAATCATTTGGATGTCCTGGAATTTGAGAGGGCAGTTAAAGAAGCGATGTTTGTGGAAAAAAAAAAAGGCAATCCTTTCTTGAACAGGAATGGGGGCCTCAAACATCATCTGTCCCCTATCTATAACGCCATCCTCAGACCCAAAGCAAACACAGGAAACAAGGAGAACAATATGGCTAGCCAGGGTGCTTATAGGTATGAAACTTTCATTATGACTTACGCACAGTTAGGGTACAAACTTAGGGTAACACAGAGAGATAGTGGCGTACGCAGACACTGGGGGCAAGGTAGGTTAAGTGTCTTGCCCAAGGACATGAGAAAAGCAGTCTTCAGAGGGAGCTGGAATCACACCTCGAATCTGTGGATATGACCGCTCTACCAATGATGTTGTGTCGAGAGAGCGGGATTCGAACCACCAACCTTCAGATCAGTGGACAAACGGCAACTAATCAACTTTCGCCCCTTGTTGCTATCTTGCCAGATTTAGTATGCGTATGCGATATGGCAAGTGTATTTCATTCAATTTACCGCTCAAGCCTCCAACAGTCCCCTACCAACACTCCGCCTATTATCACTTACCCACAATGCATCACCTCGTTGTGAACTGGAGCCATTTAGCGCGTCCTAATGCTCCTAAAGTGTTTACCAGTGTGTAGCAATGGGCCCGATCAATGGAGCATCCTGTTTCTAAATGCCTCTAAACTTGTCGCGGCCGGTCAGTTCATGCACTTGTAATTCTTTCTTCAGGGGAGAAAAAATCAATGGTGCAATGATTGGTTTCTCCCCTCTTAAATGTCCCATCAGAGCTTCGATTTCACATTTATACACGCCTCTGTGTCACCACTGTTTTTTGGGGTTAAGCAAACTTTTTCATTATGGTAAAGCAGTATAAAATGATGGAATTTATGTTCAAAATTGGAAATGCAATGTCTGTCAACCACATTGTTTTGCAGTTCAACATAAACATCACTGGTTGAGCAGTCAGTCCCAGTGATCCAAAGATTGGTGTGCGACTCCAGCTCCCACAGATGAATGATGTTGTTGTGTCCTTGGGCAAGACACTTCACCCACCTCACCCCCGTGTCTGCGTGGGTGAGGCTGGGCTGCATCAACTATTCTACAAAAAAAGTTTTGTTAAAATATTCTCAAACATAATAATAATAATAATAATAATAATAATAATAATAATAATAATAATAATAATGTCTTGCACTTGTAACGCACTTTACAGGCTTGTTAAACTCACTCCTCCTCATAGTCATTATTCATTCACTTCCACACTTGGTGATTGGTGAGGCTACTATTGTAGCCACAGCTGCCCTGGGGCAGACTGATGGAAGCGAGACTGCCAATCTGCACCATCAGCCCCTCCAACCACCACAAATCATTCACGCACACACCACTTTCATACTAGGCAATGTGGGTGAAGTGTCTTGCCAAGGACACAACTTGGTCCGAGCGGGACTCGATCCTCCGACTTCCAACCAGTGCTCTAACCACTGAGCCACTGTCGCCCCAAATCAATCATCACTGTTTTCAACATACGGAGGAAATATGCCAATTCTTTTGGCTTTTATGGATATACATTGTTATTTGTTGAATCTTTTGTGATGGGAGCACACAGCTCGAGTGACACACATGTTTGGGGTTTACGGATTTGGCGGAACCTTCTATAGACTAACATTAAACTCTCATATTGTCCTGCGGGCCACAAAATATCGTCTTGCAGACCGCAATTGGCCCCCAGGCGAGTTTGAGACTCCTGATATAGAGAAACACATCAGGAACTAAAATGTGAAATGCTTGAACCACAATATTCATACAAGTATACAACTGAAATGTCTACATTAAAGAAAAAACAAAACCAAACACTGTATAACATGTTTAAATGCTCTGTATAATATAGAGTGTACTTTGACTCACTTAGACAATTTTCCCCACACTTCCAACCCATTTGTCTTGTTTATTCCAAAGCAATTATTTCTGTTTAATTGTATGTGTATTCGAGTGAAACTGCTGATTAAATAGCTGCTGAACATATGGCCATTTTCAATTATTTTTTTCTTCTCATTTTTATAACTATCTCGCTCATAGATGCTGAAGTGTGCTGTGAAGTCATTCGAAACAATCAACCAACTTTTTAACGCTTTACAATAATTAGTTGTTTCTCAGGTCTTACAAAAGCATCTGTAAGGATAAACACAGTATGGAAGATTGGTTTCACTTAAATGGCATCGATGCAAAAGTGAATAACAGAGGGTTTATCATTGCACAAAACACATTCATTTACAGAAAGATTGGGAGGTTTTAAGACTCTGGAGAAGAAGTTCGATTTTTTTTGGCCATTATTAAAAGTCAGCTTTGTTTATTTCCAGGAGATTAATATTGAAATCCATTTGTTTTTAATAAAATTGATTTGAAAACTGTGATTGATCTACATGAGGATGAGTGGCGTGACTGACAGGTGGATTAGCCAATCAGGGACACACGTGACTTGAAAAGGTATGGCTGCAGAATCAATGAGTAAAGCACTAAATTCTGTTAATCTGAGGTGAGAGAAATTAGATTTTGTTTGTTAATGATAGGTGACCAATGTGTTGCTGAAAAAACGAATCTGATTGGACGATCATATTTGGTTCTGAAGAATGGAGGGGACGACAACCAGACTGAAAGCCCTCTGTGTAATAAATACAAAAAAATATGTCATCCTGAATTTGCCAGGCGAGAGAAAGTTCTATTGTCCTGCATTTAAATAGTGAGTCATTTGTAAAAGAAAATCTGCAGCTTGCTACCGTGAAATGTCACTGCAAAGAAGCTCGGTCCTCGAAAATAGTCCAGTTCTGTACAATTTAAAGTGAAAACCAAGACACCAGCAAATAGACAGTCCCTTCTTTCACTGTGTGCCGTGGAGCCAACTCTCTTTGATTCGTCTCAGTGGTTGTAACGTCTGCCTCGGTCTAATCACTGGAACCAACATTTATCCAACAAGAAAAGCCACTCATTTGTTTCTGAGGCTGTCGGCTCAGTGTTAGTCAAAGCGTGAGGAGAGACTGTCTCTGGTGAGGGGGAGGATTGGCTCAGATCTAAAGTCTAAAGACACAGTGAGTAGAACTAAACAAGCACAGAGCTGGATATTAAAGAACACATATTATTCATTCTTGTGGCTTTAATTCCCTTTTAAACTTGCTTTTGGTCACCTGGGGATAAGCATTTCCCCATGAATGCTATGCTAATGTGTTCCTTGTGCACACAATTTAACCGTACAATCAGAGCTGGATAGTACTCAGTTATATTTACTCTATTTGCCTGAGTACATTTTTGTAGCTTGGGTCAAATTTGGCCACAGATAATTGCTGCAACCTAAAAGGAACAAACAAAAAAAAATTCAAATTTCAATTCAAAAAGGCCAGAGTGCCACTTCTAACCCCTGCATAGAGATACCTAGTGGATAAATATTGAACTAAAATAAGCCAGAGTGGTAGTGACAAGATGGCCGACCTGTTGAGCTGGAAAACTACCCAAATAAAATCGTCTTCTCAGCAAACCAGCAGTTGGTAAAATTGTGGGGTTTTTTTGTTAATCTTTTTAGTAATAGCTTGCCGAATGTCTAGAAGTATGTTTTATATTCTTTTTGGATAAATTAGCAAGCCCAATGGGTCAAATTTGGCCCTGATCCTAAATTAGTGAATAAAGGGTTAAAATAGAAAAAGTGGGTATTTCAGTGTTCAGTGAACTTAGAGCAGTAATTTAATGCAATGTTCATAAGAAGAAAATGGTTCTTGGGTTCTCCAGGGTTAAGAAATTGTACTTTTCTGTCAGTATACTTTTACTCCTACTTGAGTAACTTCATCTTGGCAATTTTAAATGAGTTGAACTTTTGTGTTTCTTGCAGCGCTCTTTCAGATATGTTTTTTTTTGGTCATGATTTAATGTTTTGTACTTCAAATTACATTAACTTTAATTATAAATCAGATGTTGTGTCCCAACAGTTTTCCTTTAAGTTCCTCTTACTTCAGTAATAATTTTCCCGAATACTTTATTATTATTTTTAAGTAATGTTACTCTTACTCCAGTACAATTTTTGGCAACTCTAGCCGCCTCTGTGTAGAAAGGGCAGTGCTGGTTTATGGCTTAAAAACTGCAGGAGAAATCTGGAGTTTTAACTGTGACGCAACAATCCAAGCAAAATGCAAACGGAGCATTTTGGAGTGCTCAGAGAAGACCACTTTGGATTAATAGATTAATGAAACAAGCATGAATGAAGCTAACAAAATATTACTTCAGGTCTATGGTTAACAACCCTTAGGCCTTTTGCTAATGAGAATAAAGCTACCAGCTAGCATGCTAACACTGTACTTTCTGATTATCCGACAATGAATCACTATATAATTAGATGCAGACAACACTCAGGGATCTCGTTTTGACCTCAGAGCTGCTTTTACAATAAATGTTAAGAATGTCAGCCCAATTAAACAAATAAAACCGCGAGCACATTTTGACTGGAGAACAGCTCAGTGCAGTTGTGTCACGGTGAAGCATTATCTTTGATCGAACAGTGACAGTTACCAATAAATTCCTAAAATATCTTCGGAAAATGTATCCAGAGCTCACACACTCCCGCAACCTCATTAAGGCCTTATCAAAACTCCCACTTATTTTAATGACTTGTCAAACTGTCAGATAAACAACGATGAAGCCAAAACGTTGGAATGAGATGAAGCCGTCTTATTCATGCATCTGATCAAATCTTAATGCATGTTTTTTTTTTCAAAGTTATGACTTTAATTCAAAAAGAGACCACGAACAATGTGGTGCATTGTTTTATAAAAAATGCACAAGATTAGAAAAAACTATCAAGCACAAGCTTTATCCTGCGATGGCATGGAGCTTGCCTGTTTATTCAACTCTTGAAGATTCTACAACTGAGGGAAAAGAAGTTTAGCAATAACCCCGAATTTATACTTAATGTGGGCAGGTTTGAGGCATAGTTTGAGTGGGTTACTTGGAAATTGCCTGGGTGTACACTGACTGCAAGTGCAGGTTCTGGATTCGCTTAGAAAGTCTTTGCAAAAAGTGTATTTTTAACCCAGACACCGCTGTGGTCTGGAGCGGTTTTCAGGTCATTTGACGTGTTATCACATGAACCGTGTGTTTTCACATGAACCTATGTAATAGCTTTGATCAAATGCACATCGCAGCTGGTGCAACAGGCAATCTGCAAGTAACCCGACCTGGACCCGACCTGCAGAATGTGTAAACCCAGTGTTTCACCAACTGCAGTGACCTGCGGTGTGTATTTGACCAAGGCTGTGCGGTGTCTCATGGGTTCATGCAGTAACACATGTCTAATTTCTTTTCAGATTCTTTCTGCAGATCCGCACTTCTTTTTTCTAAAATCTTTAAGTCCACCTATAGACTGAGTATATAAATGGACACAGCTAATCTGCTATCTGCCGCCTTCCAAATAGGCAGTGATCATGGGGGCATTTCTGGCTCCATCAACTCTGTCGCCAAATCACTTTCAATTTAATCTCTGTAACTGCTGCTGTCAGGCTCATCATTTTGGTGTCAAAATGTTCGTATTAACCTGCTCTACACAATCCGCTACTAAACTAGCGGTGTGGGCGGGAAGGGGCATTACCTTCAACATTCTCGCTCCGGATTGGCTCTTTGGTTGCAATGATGCTCATAGTCGAAACTCCTAATATGGAACTCGGCTCCATTCACCCACATAAGTGCTAGCCTCGATGAGCTTCATTTCATGATGTCACACTTGTTTAGTCCACCTCTTTATAGAGTCTATGAGTCTACCATTGTTCTTTCCTTAGAAATCACAAATTCCCACTGCACAGTGGGAACTAAACCAGTACTAAACCAGGAGTAAAGCTGCCACATTCAGTCATGAAGTAGGCATAACTGTGCTCTTGGATGGAAAAAAAAAAATACAGCCCTAATAATAACCCCCCAAAACCCCATCCATGTCTGGTTATTTGTAATATTTACCTATTAAATTGAACAGTAGGGGGCGACCACGCTTCTCCTGCAGCCCTTCAAAAGCTTGTCTATGAAACCAACTCTGTGTGACTAATACAGCTGAGGTAGGATTAACTTTTCCACTCTGAATATCATTGGCCTTAAACCTTTTTTCAATACTCTGTCTCTCACACGTACCATATGCAAATATATGATTTTGAAAATAGAAACTGTTTACGCACATGAAAGGTAGGGCTTATTCCTGCTCGTTTCAGAAAGAATCCAGCCAAAATGTGAGTGAAAATATGTTTTTTTTTCCCCACACATTACCTGACAGATTTTCAAGAATATGTATTTTATGTAGGTTTTAATCAATTGTATTTTTTTTAATAAAGAGTAGACTAAATATAAATCATAAAACTGTCTTTTCTGATCCATGTTACAATGTTTCCTCATCGAAAACCTACCTGCAGTTGTGTTTTGTTTCATTCACACATGTTTAACGCACAAACCCTGCAGAAGAATCAATTTTGTGTAATATAGAACCTTTAAAAGATGTGGAATTATGTCCTAAGTAAAGACACAGTATCTACACAGTCAAATCTATATAACTTTGTAGCCTAGTTAAAGGAGAAGCCTAATTACTGTGAAAGTTGCCTCACCTGTAAATAAATCTCACCTTTTGAATATTTCTGTCTTCCAATTATTTAAAGTTAAAATTATAACCAGATATTACATGCTGACGGTTACTCTTGCAGTTTGTCTGACTTCAGTAAACCTGCTGACTTCACAAATACAATATTGTACTCTTACTTGAGTCATTTGAAGTGAGTACTGAGTCTTACTGAGTACAATGTTTGGCTCCACTACCCACCTCTGCTGTCAAAATGTGTGTGGGACAGGTGAAGCAGGGGTCGGGATTACAGACGCATGGAAGGAAAAACCCCCTGAAAACGAGCAGGCCGAGCACCGACACAACAGCATGACCCTCAGCGTAAGAACGTGGAAAGAGGATACAACCACCCCTTTTCATGTTTACTGTAATAAATCCGAATAAACACTGGTCAGAAGAGGATTATGCGCATTAGAGTGACACTGACTTTTGTGCAGTAGCAAAGTATTTAAATAAGACACATATTTAAATGCAGAGGGGGTTTAAAAAGAGAATGGGATTATTCCAGTAATAACCTGGCCTTTGCTTAATATCTGTCTGTGGTATTCGCTTGCAAAAAGGAAAGAACCCTATAATCACATATAACCTCATATATATACTAGAAAAACAGAACTAGGATACTCATGATGTCATATAGTCGTAGTCGTCAAGTTAACAGCTGCCTTTTCGCTTTTGGTTAGTGAAGATTGGAAATTCCAACACTGAAAGATTTAGATTTTAAATTCCTACAAGGTGGAGGTGTTGCTGTTGCTGATTTATTCTTAATTACAAAACCATTAGACACGGTCAAGATTTTAATGCTATAATTTGGATAATCATCTTGAGAACCAAAGCCCCAATCAGAAAGCATAATGAGCCTCTTATTTAGCCTTTTTCTATGCTAAAGTGCCAGTTTAAACCTGAAAGGACTCCCTCCGATCTGGAATGGTCACTACCTAAACTCCAGCACGAGCAGCGAATCATTAACCAGTGCTAGTGCGGCCTCTGCAGCTCAGTGAGTGAATTCTGGAGGTCCTGAGCTTTCACATGAGGCGTGTTCATATACTGAGAATGAGACAAACTTGTATGTGTCTCTATCTGCAGGTTAAGTGATTAAGCTCAGTTGTGATTGTAATACTTTTATTTTAATAAGAGAGCAGGCTTTATACAGCTCCTTTAAGGTATGGCTATATGTGAAATATCACTTTGAATCTGTGCATTTGATTGGTGTATGGAAAATACTTTTATCCAATTCTTTCAACAGTTGGATTCAACATCTATAATGAGGGGTAACAGAACACGTGATTCTGTGCAGCTTGTTAGTGTTATAGTGTTGTTTTTAAGGATGATGCAAGTGAGGGATTGTTTAGGAAATGTGCACTGTCTCACGTTGAGTTTTGGACATTAGATGATACACGTCTCAAGGTCCTATATGGTTCATGAGAGAAAGACGGGATTCTTTTACACCAGATCCCTTTCCTTAAGCGAGTGTCTGACCTGTGTAAATGTATTGCACCTGTACTTTATCTACAGATGAGTACACTATGTCAGACACGCATACAGTTAAAAGTCAATTAGTCTTGTAGTTAAGGCTTTACTTGACTGCACTTATAGTATCAAATGTATGCTTTCAATTAAACCTAAATAATAATGGACTGTACTGTAATTGCTGTACACTATTATATAAACTAATTAAATATAGTTACCTCATTTCTCATTCTATTTTTTTTCAATTCTTGGTGTTCTGCAGGTGAGATTTTGTTTATAGGACAAAAAAAAAAAATGCTCCAAGAATTGCTCCTTTTCTAATCAGTGCCATTCACACAAAGTTAGGAATGAGCGGTTTGACAATTCATGCAGAGCAGCCGGGCAGATGAGACATGTCTCGGCAATGGATGAGGTGAAAATGAGGAAATAAACGCTGAATTAAAAACCTACAAAAGAAAAAAAAAGTTGGTAGAGCGGGCAACAGGAGAGAGGTAAGAGAAGCTCAAGCACGAGACGACAGGGTGAGGGCACGGAGCAAGATGTATATGGAAGTTCCTAGATGTAGTCGCGTTCACTCAGACATGCTGCCAACACCTGTGGAGCAAACTCCTTGGTCCCTTTCTTTTCCTCTGCTGCGTCTCTAGTGTCATCTTCTGTCTCCTCTGCTCCAAAAGGTCGTCCACACAGAGGTTGTACGTGAGGCAAACTTTGGCCCCAACCTGCGTGTGTCCCAGTTTTTAATTTAGAAAATCTGGTCACCCCAGTTGGAAGAGTTTAATAGGTTAATACCTGTCCATTTTGTTTCCTTTTTGTGTCCATTTGCTCATTTCGTGGAAGCCTGGCAACCCCGCCTGAAGTAAAAAATTCACCTGCTTCAATGTCACATCAATGTCTCCCAAACATTGCTCAAATCTGATGCAACTTGCTCAACTTTAGTTCACAAGTAACGTAGAAGGTCTGGACTTTCCTCTAGCCCATCAGTGAACATGTTTTTAATTGTTTCCTGTACTGTTTTCTGCCTATTTGCGACGCAGCACTTGCCTGGAATCCAGAATCTACACTTCTTCAACACTTTACGAAGATGTGAGTCTAGTCAAATCTCAAATGGGCATGACTGACAGGTGGATTATCCAATCAGGGACACGAATGGTTTGTCTGCATCGGCAACAAAAAAAGAAAAATATCACAGGACGCTAAAAAACATGATGGATTTCTGCAGAAACAATGAGCCAAGCACTAAACTCTGTCAATGTGATTTTATTTGTAAATCATAGGTGACCAATGAGATTCTTCGTTTCACATATGTCCCTGAAAAAAACACTTAAGTTTGAGTTGCTGGTCTGATCTGTGGAGAGGCAAGTCGAGTACATTTTATTGCAGTGGACTTAAAACTCTCTTGTGAGGTCCCAGGTTTGTTTAAAAATGTATTTATTTTAGTCATTTATAGACAAAGAAAACAACTTCCAACGCTTTTGTCTACCTTTATGTCTTCGGTAACAGAACAAACCCGTTGTGTATGTGTTCTACTGATGCATTTCCTCTTTAATCTGGCCTGGCAGAGGGGCCCTGTATTTACTGTCAGTGTGCTCGCCTTGGCTACAATATTTATAGCTTTGGTCCAATCTGTGCCCCATCCGGCTGCAGGGAGAAGATAGGGGCTTCCAGTACAACCACAGAGCAGTGCAGATCACAGCAAGCACAGGAACGATAATAAAATGTTAGAAAACCAGGAGAAATAGGCTTAATACACATAATTAAAGCCACTTAATTAATGTCCATTTGTCCATTCTGTTAAGAGCCTGGCTGCTGCATTTTGAATTAATTCAAAGCTAAAGTTTTTAGAGCACGTGACTAGTGCGGAGTTACAGTAATCTAGCCCTGATGTAACAAATGTATGGATACGTTTTTCTGTATTTTTTAGACTACATTTTTTCTGATTTTGGCAATATTATGCAGGTGTTCTACAGGCTTGGTTTATGTGTGACTGAGAGCTCTTGGTCAAATACGACTCCAAAGTTCCTTACAGTAAAACTGGAGGTTACACTGACACTGTCCAAAGTGACTCTCAGGTGTCAAATACAGAGTCTCTCTTTAAGACGTCATTGGGCTGGTTTTCTTTACACACTGCAATGAATCATGTACCTGTACCCTGTACTTCCTAACAACTGGCATTATGAACATGACGACTTACGGTAACCTGTTATGATCATAAACATGACGCTTCCACTGTATTTGTCTCTCTGGTTTAAAGATTAGCTAACTGACTTTTATTGTTATTGCTCACTCCTTTTTCTGAGCTGGAAATCCTCTTAAACATTAACATGAATGTGTTTTTTTTAAGATTGTACACTCCTAGGTTGTATATTTGTCTAATGACAGACAGGCACTTGCACAGAGGTTAGTTTTGAATAAAAATAAGAATAATTTATTAAAAATGCTTATTAAACTTACTTGGAAATAATATGAAAATAAGAATGTAGTTTTACAACTTTAAGTCAGTATAAAAAAATAGTTAAAAAATACATAAATACAATTGTAGTATCACAATCTTAAATCTTAAAAATTACTTACTAATTGCTTACAGAAAAAAAAAAATCGTTCCTCTGCAAATCATAGTGGCAAAAGTTATAGGGCAAAATGTGAAACTGTTCCTTTAAGACCACAGTGGGAGGAGGACGGGACTTGCCTCTTACCTGGCTCAAAGAACTGTCACTTCAGGTTTACTCGTGGCCTAACAGGTAGGTACAGACTTTTTTAATACTGAGAGTAGTCCTAGTTTATATTGCATCAGGTTTTAAAAACAAACCTGTAGATATAGAGTCAACACGAAGTCATAACCTCTCCATATCACATCATCCTTATATCAGTGTCTGTGTTCTGTTTCAAGTTGTTACTGGTGTTTTCAGATGTTATGGAAGTGGGAAATTTGTGGTGCCTTTAATTGTAGGACCAGTACAACTTTTGTCTCGTCTTTCAGAGAAATGGAGCACAGAGTTGGTCATCCCAGAGCTCTCTCAGGAAGAGTCCTACCACGTTTTCTGCAGCTACAGCAGCACTGATTACCAGTGGACACACGCTCTCATCCAGCAGCTGGAGGACAGGGGCTTGAGGGTGTGTGACCATGAGAGGGACTTCACTGCAGGACGTCCCATCCTGGACAACATGTCTGAGAGCATTCAGGAGAGCCAGAAGGTGCTGCTGATCCTGAGTGCAGAGTTTGTGAGGAGCCGCTGGTGTTTGCTGGAGGCCAACATGTCCATGTTCAGAGACTGTCTGCAGAGGAAGCCCATAGTGCCAGTGCTGCTGCAGCGAGACCTGCAGATCCCTCTGCACTTGGCTCACCTCACCTATCTGGATGTCCACCAGCCAGACTTCACACAGCAGTTACTCCGAGTGCTGTGCACCCCCAACCAGGAAATGCAGGGCTGCACAGTCGTGCCCTACCAGCCCCCATCCCTCTACAACGGCAAGAGCTTGGAGCCACTGTCCCCTGTGAATGAAGAGCAGCTCTGCGAGTTTGACTGTGGAGAGTGGAGTGACACAGTGGTGCCGCAACAGCTTCGTCTGATCATTCAGCAGCCACAGCGCTACACTGAGGCCATGGCAATCATCAACACTGTCTCTCAGACAAAAGTCAAGTATAGGACTTCCAGGTCCCAAGGCATGTACCATGTCTCTTTGCTTGCAAGACTATTTTTCTGTGGTATAATAGTAGGAGTTATTTTTACTACACCAGGTATCCCAGCAACACCAGCAGTACACATTCCAGGTTATGTGTGTATAGTTATAGTGGGACTTTGGGTTTTTTATAAAATTATATCCTTCAGAAAACATGAGCCTGAGCGCATTATGCATGAGCTGAAGAAGGCCATTGGCCAGGCCAACAGCCTCCTGTTTGAGGAGCACGTCCTGATAGGTTCTCAGTCCAACTCTAAACTCCTCCTGGTTTATGTGAGTGTGGAGGGCTGCAGACAGGAGCTCAGTGCTCTGTCCCAGGACCAGGACTTCTTTCATACAGCCATACTGGAGCACTCCTGTGGGTACACCTGCAGTCTCGCTAAAAGGTACTTCCCATTTCAAACCACTTCCAGCTCTAGTCACCTGGAGGGAGGCGTATGCTTCTGTCAGTATGTCACCCATCAGCTCTCAGTGGAAAACACCAGGTTTAGCTGTTGTAAAAAAACATGTAGCCCCATTTTTCAAGTTTTATTTTCCTAAAAATGCAATGCATGCAAATATGAACGTGTGATGTAACCTTTTTGTTTTTGAGAACCTTCCAATGATCTTAATATTGTTTAAGAAAATATTTCAATAAAGACATAACCAAGGTGCTTGTGTGATGTATTACAATAGGAGTAATGTTGAAGTTCAGACATATTGCTTTTTAACATACTTTTGGAAATTAATAATGAAAATATAATGAAGACAGAACACTTTTAAAAATAGGTAAAAACTGATAAAAGTTGATTTTACACAACATATCCCATTTAAAGTAAGTCCGCTGTATTCAAGAGCAAAGAAAATAGCATAAACGAGAACTGTGTCATTAGCTAGGAAATTATTACACAGAGACTGGATGACAAAGATACCGTAAGGCAGCTTCTAGTTCCCCCTGATCGCTCTTAGCCTTTCCTCTTTTGAGCCCTTTCACTCGTCATCAAGGCACAGCCCGGATAACAACTTTTGATATGACTATGAGATACTAAGAGGTCCAAAAACAGTAGCAGGGGCAATACTGACAAAAGTGAATATGTGTTTACACAGATCAATGTTCCTTTCCCCAAGCCCTAACCTTAACCAGAATCTCAAAACCAGGCCCTAACCTTAACCCCAACCCTACAACTGTGGGAACATAGAGTGGTGAGAATATAGAACCCTTCTGGCAAAAAACTGTAGTGTGGAAAGTTTTGAAAAACTACATACATACTGTATTTTTACATCAAGATCCAGTTCATTAGAAAACCTTGTTTGTGGCATCATGGTACTGTTCCTTTAAGTTGACAAAAGGAGGAGGAATTCACCTACATTTCCTGTAATCAGGTTCAAAGTGTCGGCTCCTGTCATTCTTGGTTTATCTGTCCGGCGTCAGGTAGGTGAGTTTTTTCTTTTATAACGAATGAATTCAAATGTTGGAATGTATGTCTTTTTCTAATATTTATTTCATAGCATTGTATTGTTAATGCTAATGATAAGCTATGCTATACTTGCAATGTAAATGTGATGAAATGTGTATTTTTAGTGAGTTCATGTGCCCAGGGACTGCAGAAAGGAGCAGTAGCTAAATTGAGTAGAGATAATCTTTTCTTTTGATTAAGGCATTTGTACACGGTCCCTGACAAATAAAGAAGAAGGGAAAAAAAAGACTAAACATTGCCAAACACAATGTATGTAGAAACTAAATATGACAAGTGTATGGTGCAAGTAAAAAGGTCAAAAAAAGAAAATACATCAAAAGCAGCGTACCTTTAAAATGTGAAAAACGAGCTAATTACGCTAAGCTTTTATGTTTTAATGTTAACTTAATTAAATATATTGTTATTATGTATACACACACACACACACACACACACACACACACACACATATATATATATATATATATATATATATATATATATATATATATATATATATATATTTTTTTTTTATCTATTTAAATGAGTCCTAAATACAGAATCATTGGCAGACGATAATCTGATGAGACATCAACTATTCTTTCTGAATTTAACTTGTAAAGAAAGAGAATGTGCACATTTTACAATACACCTTTTTCCCCCATACAATCTAGATCAGCTATATGAAAAAGCTTTGAAAGTTTACACACAAATCTTCCACTCACCACCATTTTAAATTTTTCAAAGATAATCTGTCGAGTTTTTAAATTTTTTCATTTCTGTAAAATTTGCAAAAACCTGTGTCATCTCTAAAAGCACAGGGTCTGGCTCCATCACCATCACATTAAATACAGAAGCACAGCATCACAAACCACCAGAGCCATAACCAGAGATCCCTGTGAGATGAAGTACCTTGTCAAAATGTTCTGTCTTACAAGGGCTGTGTACAGTGGAACTGTTAATGCTGTAAAGCCAGGAGGGACGCTCCCAGCTTTACAACATTAAAAGGTTGCTTAAATGAGAGGCTAAGACACACACACACACACACACACACACACACACACAAACACACACACCTGTGAGCACAATTCATAAGAACTAAATTCAGCACTTCAGGGTAATACCTGTGTAATACCTAAGTACTTTAGGGTATGTGCAATAGTTTAGGACTTGTTTGGAATACTTAAGCACTTTAGCGTAAGTAACGTACATAACGTATGTAAGCACTGTACGTTATGTGAAATACTTTGAGGACTTTAAGGTATGTGCAATACACAACACAGCACTTTAGGGTATGTGCAAAACATGTTGCCTTATTTTAGGGCAATGCATTGTTGGACATTATAAATAACTGAATTGTAAATGAACGTGTGAGCCTTCGCTGTGTGACTCGTGAGTCTGTGGTGGTGAATCCCTCCTGTCTGCTCCTGCTCTGTGCTCAGATCTGCTGTTGTTTGTATTGTGATTCAAATGTGAGGTTCTTGTTGTCTATGGTCCTAATGTTTGTACTATTGTTTTGTGTTTTATGTATGACTTTTGATGTTGCCATCAGCTTGTACAAGAAAACAAATGGGAATTGACTCAAATCAGGCAAATTTACATATGATCATATGTTCATTAATATTCACTACCTCTTTTCTATAAGTTTGTATAAACATATTTGATTTAGCATACCCAATTACTCACAGATTTTTCAGCTTGTTCTTAATAAAACCTCACTTCTGTCTTTCAGAGAAATGGAGAGCACAGAGTTGGTCATCCCAGAGCTCTCTCAGGAAGAGTCCTACCATGTTTTCTGCAGCTACAGCAGCACTGATTACCAGTGGACACACGCTCTCATCCAGCAGCTGGAGGACAGGGGCCTGAGGGTGTGTGACCATGAGAGGGACTTCACTGCAGGACGTCCCATCCTGGACAACATGTCTGAGAGCATTCAGGAGAGCCAGAAGGTGCTGCTGATCCTGAGTGCAGAGTTTGTGAGGAGCCGCTGGTGTTTGCTGGAGGCCAACATGTCCATGTTCAGAGACTGTCTGCAGAGGAAGCCCATAGTGCCAGTGCTGCTGCAGCGAGACCTGCAGATCCCTCTGCACTTGGCTCACCTCACCTATCTGGAGATACAGCAGCCAGACTTCAGACAGCAGTTACTCCGAGTGCTGTGCACCTCCAACCAGGAAATGCAAGGCTCCTCTGTGGTGTCCTACCAGCCTCCATCCCTCTACAACGGCAAGAGCCTTGAGCCACTGTCTGCTGTCAACGAAGAGCAGCTCATCAACAAGTTTGACTGTGGAGTGTGGAGCGACAGTGTACCTGACCAACTGAGCCTGATCATTCGGCAGCCAGAGCGCTACAGAGAGGCCATTGGAATCATCAACACTGTCTCTCAGACTAAAGTGAGGTTCAGATCATATTGGGCAATAGGAATGTTTGCCCTTGTGTTTGGGTTAGTTATTGTTTCCTTCATGGCAGTAATAGGAATACTAATAAAAATGCCTTTTAGGAACAATACTGAAAATGCTTTTAAAATAGTGGGTATAATATTTTTGATACTAATGGTGCTGGGGTTATTATATAAGATGTTGCTATTCAGAAGGGATGAGATATGCCGTGTTGTGCGAGAGCTGCAGAAGGCCATGGCCAGGCCAACAGCCTCCTGTTTGAGGAGCACATCCTGATAGGTTCTCAGTCACACACTCTAAGCTCCTCCTGGTTATGTGAGTGTGGAGGGCTGCAGACAGGAGCTCAGTGCTCTGTCCCAGGACCAGGACTTCTTTCATACAGCCATACTGGAGCACTCCAATGCGTACACCTGCTGTCTCGCTAAAAGGTACTTTTCCATTTCAAACCACCTCCAGCTCTAGTCACTTGGAGGAAAACCTGTGCTTCTGTCAGTATGTCACCCATCAGCTCTCTGCGGAAAACACCAGGAGGTTCAAGAGTTGTATACCATAGTCTACCAACATGTATTTTTTAAAGGACATTCTGTACTTCTTTTAGCAATCAAATTTACATTTGACTTAAAGCACTTGAGCTGTAAAATAAAAGTCAGCGATAGACTTACTTTAAATTCATACAAAATACAGTAAATTACCTCATAAAAATGTTTATGTTCATAAATATTATTTGTACTCTTTCACTGTCAGACCTTTTATAAGACCAACTTCTAGCCTGCCAGAGGTTTTGCTAATGGAGCTTGTACAGATTAAGTTGCTTACGTATTTTCTTATATTTGGAGTATATTTTTGAACATGAGTATGGAGTATATGTGTATGAGTATGGATGCATGTGCGCATAACATTATTGAAATAAAGGAAATAGTGGTAATAGTCATCAGTCTAAGACAGGTCTGCTAAATTATTAATAGCACATTGACAAATAACTAAAACAAACAGGCAGTATTATGATGGAAAAAATAAAAGCATATCTCATGTACACAAGTCTAAGTCTAAGGTGTTTTATATATTTGATGTGGGTGCAATTGAAACATCTTTTCACAGAATATTCCTGATTTAAAAATCACCCGACACATATCATGTATGTATAATGTGCCATGCTATAAACAGAGTACAGAATCACATGGGTAAACATATAGTAACCAGGACGACTGAGGGATTACACAGACATGGATAAACACAGTAACACTGTACTTTCCATTCAAACCAGCCAAGCCACAAATCACCTTCAAACAAGCTTCTATGTCTGCATGATGTGAGAACTTCTGCAGGACACAGCTGTCCATGTTGTGCCTGAAGTCTGCAATGTAGAGAGTGAAGAGGAAGGGTGCGAGTACAGTCCCCTGTGGGACCCCACACTGCAGGTCAGGAGGTCAGACACACAAACTGAGGCCGGTTTGTGAGATAGTCCAGAAACCACTCTGCCGGGTCAGAATTCACACCAGCCCTCTCCAGCCTGCTTTTTCACCTTTGGGAGTCCTCGTGTGTTCTACAAGATTTTCTGCAACACTTATTATATGTTAAAAAGCTGAATGGTTGAATTAAAAATGACTGCGAGCCAGCCAGGAGTCGAACCTAGAATCTTCTGATCCGTAGTCAGACGCGTTATCCATTGCGCCACTGGCCCACTGACAGATAAGTGGGGTTTCCCACGCTCTTTGGTGACACAAAGAGTGTGAGGGTTGAATTGTTTGGGGGCTTTTCCCCTCCCCCGGCACACAATATGCATCACAGGCAACTTTCTCAGTTTAAAGGGGCAGTGTTGCTCTTGTTTCCACAAAGCAACAATGAGCCCATTCACACATGTGCTACAATACAATAATTAACTAAATGTACCTAATGTTTGACCAGTATAAATAAAGACGTGTTGGGGAGTTATTGTTCATAGTGCATATGAGTTAACTGAACTTTAGGTGTCCTTTGATTTCTCTATGCCCCTTCTGTTTTTTTATTCATGTTGCTTGTGAAGACTGCAGAGCTGCTTTCAGGTCACTTTTCAGATCGTCTTAAACTCTGTCTGTCCTTTTACTTTACATCTTTCAGACTGTGTATGAGTCTCCTGTTTGTGTGGACAAAAACAGTCCCCTCACTGTGTTAAAGAGGGGGTACCTTTTATTTTTTTGAAAATGCTATATTTGCTGAAAAGAATGGGTTGAATTAGTTTTCAGTCCTGTTTTTGGTGGTCCTTGTGCTAAGTTGCTCCCTATTCAGAGCGCTATCACAACAGAATCAGCGTGCATTCTGCTGAGGGCACAGCCAGGATCCTACGCAGTATTTTTTAAAATACTAAGGTAACATGATATTATTTTAGAGTGCCAGATAAGTAAAATGCAACTTAAAGCAAGTCTTACACTTTCCTTTATCTATCTAATCTACCTTTACTGGCTCAAAAGATTAATAAGAAGACACCTGGAATAAGAAGGTCTAAAACATGCAGGACTGCCTTAGATTTCAACCAGGACTGCATCACCAAGAAGTGCCTAACCAGAGCTAGGCAAGAGGCCCAGACAACTATCCAAAACTAAACAGGACTAATTTGTAGGACTTTTAGGTCAGGAATGAAAAACAGATCTAAAATATGCAAGACTAAACCAGGGCTAAATCAGCTCATGCATGACTATATCAGCAAAAAATAAACCTTATGGATAAGAAACAAGACTAAACCAATGACTGATTAGATTTTTGCAGCGTGACATGGATGTGGATGGTAAAAAGCTGCAGATGTTATTGATTTGATGTGGCTGTTAAAGTTCAAGTCTGAGTCTATTATTACCTTTAGATTTCTACCCTGATTTGAAGGTTGTAGAGAGGGAGACTGGAGAAAGTTGTTTTGCATCCACACACTGATCTGTCGGATGCAGTGACAGAGTGAATCCACTGGTCCATATTCACCTGCTGCCAATGAGACATAGATCTGAGTGTCGTCTGCACAGTGGTGATAGGACACGATATTGGTGCGTTTCAAACCATAAACGTAGACCCTCCTAGGCCCTGGCGTGGACAACACCTGGATGTTCAGATGTCAGCTCCAGATATATAATCTGTCAACTGGACAAATGGACGTTTTCGATTGCTAGTGACCACTGCCTTATATCTATCTGCAGGGAGGGGCTAACTACACTGAAACTGTAAACATCTATTGTCTCTAGTTTCAGCTGGAGCTACCCTATTCAGCCCTTAACGACCCTGCTATTGTTCTCATTGTTCTGGGTCTGAGGATGGAGTTGTAGATGGGGGAGAGATTATGTCTCAGGTCATCATTCCTGTTTAAGGAAGGATCCTTCCTTAAACAGGAATGGGGCCTGAGACAGATTAATCAAATAAAGAAATATGAGAAAACTGAACATGATACAAATGTGTATAAGCAGATACACATTCAATTGTATGCAAAATATGAAACAAAATAACTACTATGAAAATTGTATCTAGATCGAGTTTGGCTCTTGTGCCCCTTTGAACCAGTTGCCACTGGTTTGCTGTACAGTTTTGTCATGTCCAAAAGTTAGCAGGTTGTTTAATCTAAAGTTTGTAGTTGTAGATCAGCTGTAGCCTGATAATAGAAACAGGTTCATTAACTTCCCGTTGTAAACTGCAAAACTGAGAAACTCCACTTCTCCAAAGTGTTATTTTACCATAGTCAGCAGCAGCATTTATTTATAATGTACACAAATCAGGATTAAAAAAAAAACTACTTACTAACCATGTCAGTCATCTGCATCCCTACTAAAATGAATAATAATGGTAAATTACATTCGTGTTATATACAGTCAGCAAACCTGTGTGCCTTTAGTCCAAATCCCAATTCTCTTTCGTGCCCCTTCATCTTCCCCTTAGCTTTAGCTCTACCCCTTCCCCTGCCCCTTCAAAATGAGGGTCAAAGTGAGGGGCTGAAAAGTGCAGTGTAGTGTTATTTATGAATATGTTGAATTAATTACATTGTTTATGATAATTATAAAATAACAGCCTGATATAATCATAAAGTATATTGTGATTTTACCAGGCTACATTATTATATTACATAGGCCTATTTAACATAGGCCATATTTAGGTCAAATTATTTAGACTCTTAATAATAATTTGGACTATTAGATTTCATAATCCAGCCATATGACATATTGCAAGATCAATGACAACACACTCTAATGATCAGGCCACTGTATCGACTAGTGAAGATGCTCATGAACTTAGAGAGATACTTCAGTTAGGCGTATTTTATTTAGGCTTATTTTATTTAGTTAAACAAGCGAAATGACAAAACAAAAGACCCCACAATGAACCGTTTTCATGCCATATTGTATCTTTCTCTTTACTTCATTGGTTCTTCTGTCTCTGCTCCTCTGTGCACGAGTCTGAGTCGGACGCACAGTGGGGAAGGAGAGTCTGTCCCTCTGTGAAGCCCTTTTGCTCACACCACTGCTGTCCCCATTTTCTGCAGCTCAACAGTGAGGAGAGAGGGGCCCTGTCCCTGTGCAAGTCCCCTCCCTTCATTGAAGCTCTTGTCCCACTCACAGCAGTGAGAGGCAGTCTCCATCATGTGGTGCTTTGACATCAAAGAATTGCCTCACAACACCGGTGATATGTGGCGTAAATGTGAAATAATATACAACTTGCATCTATTCTTCTGGTAAAGTTTGTAAACTCTACAGTGGCGGAGCAGGTGGATTGCGGTGTGTGCTTTGGAAAATGCAACTGGATATGCGACAATTTGAAACATACAACTATTCCACTTAGAGCTGATTAGAGGAGTGCAAAGTGAACAAAAACAGTAAAGAATAATATTATGTCCTTATAAATGTCATTAAGTGCTTATTGATGACATTTCACAGTTTATTTCGCCAGCACATTTCCTTGTTTCTTCAAACTCCTCCTGCCCCTTGGTTTGAAGTGGGCAAGGGGCTCAGAGGTAGAATTGGGATTGGCCTTAGTGTGTGGGGAAAGTCCTGTGTCCTGGTGTAACCAGGTAGCATTGCTGATTACTTTACTAAATTAATATATATTATATAGAAAATAATACACTAAAATACACAGCTCTGCTACATACCTACATCAATCTGAACTACTATGGGAATTTTCAAGAAGCTGCATACATAGATTCCATACATATTTTGTAGTCGGTCTTTAAACACCCTCCTCTCAATATTCTTCCAGTGGTTCATCCACTGTATCTCTGAACCAACAAGGCTCCAATTACAGCTGCCACTCACCTCCTCACACATACAGGATTGTACCAGTACACACTGACAAATGCTCTGAGGAAACCCAGAGGGCTTAAACATGATTCAGAAACTATAAAACCCAGGAGGTGAGAAAGGCTGAATTACAGGACAAAAAAACAAAAAAAAAACAACAAATGTATTGTATTTACATGCTGCTGTGGGGCAATGGTGACCATTTCCATTGTAAGGAAATAGACTGAAATAAAAATGACAGTGTGTAGGAGTTTTCTTATACTCTTTTTCCTTCTTCTGTCACACCTGTGTGCACCTGACACCCACTCAGGTCAGCAATGCTCTTTCTGATGGAGATGAACAATATTATAGCCAGTCGGTGCCAATATCTATAATAGACTGCAGAAATAATGAAGGAATACACTATTATGAATATTGTCTATTTCACCTACTTCATTTCTGTGGCCTGGAAGTCTGATCAACAACCAACAATATCACCTCCATTGGTGACAATATTCAGATGTCATTTCAGTGATTATAAGTGAATGAAAATTGGATATTTTATGCTACTTATTAGCTGTTATATATATATATATATATATATATATATATTATATATATATAATATATATATATATATATATATATATATATATATATATATATATATATATATATATATATATATCATCATATTACATAAGTCTTGTGCTTGAGGCTCCAGTTAAAGCTTTTGGTAGTGCATCACTGACTGGGTTGATGTCCTTGTTCTGCATTATTCATGACTATATAATTTATCATCTGGAGTAAATCTGCATATCTTTCACTCATGCCATGGTATAATTAAGTATAATAAATAGTTTCACCTGGAATAGCAGCCTCTAGAGTCCAGAGCAAATATTTTATTAATGTAACATTTATCTAAAGCATAATGAATGACAATGCAGCTTGAGTCGTGCTGGAGAACACTTGGCTGGCTAGTCCAGAATGATCTCTCTCTGTACTACTCTGTTTATACAGATGGATCAGTCTTGTCACCATGGCCCTCTGTCATGTCTCAAGCTGGATTTGCACAATCGGATTTGTTTGTTTCAGTGTGTTCAGTTTGTTTATTTCAGTGACATGTGAAACGAAGGAGCTCATTGGTCCCCTATCATTTACAGATAAAAAATCTCTCACTTCAGATTAAACCTCATTTTACTGCTTCACTCACTGATTCTACTAAAATACTCAATATTTTCCTGTCCATCCAGCCATTTTCTTCTACTTTATCTGGAGCTGGGTCACGCGGAGGCAGCAGTCAAAGCAGAGACTTTTCTTTCCACACACACTTCCTCCAGCTCTTCTGGGAGGATCCTGAGGTGTTCCCAGACCAACCAAGAGACACAGTCTCTCCATCGTGTCCTGGGTCTTCCCCAGAGCCTCTTTTCAGCGAAAAATACCTGGAACACCTCTCTAGGGAGGCACACAGAAGGCATTCAGAGAAGATACCCGAGCCACCTCAGATGGCTCCTCCTGATGTGAAGGTGCAGCGGCTCTACTCCAAGCTCCTTTTGTGTAACTAAGCTCCGCACCCTATCTCTAAGGGAGTGCCCAGCCACCCTGCAGAGGAAAGTAATTTATGTATCTGCAATCTTGTCCTTTCAGTCATTACCCAAAGCTCATGACCATACTTGAGGGTTGGATTGTAGATTGACCAGTAAATCGAGAGCTTTGGCTTTCAACTCAACTCCTTCTTTACCACAAAACCCGACCGATACAGCAACCGCACTTCTGCAGATGATACTCCGATCTGCCTGTCAATCTCATGCTCCATCCTTCCCTCATTTGTGAACAAGACCCGCTGCTAACCTCCCTGATTTGATGAAGCCATCAGGACGATATCATTTACAAACAGCAGAGATAAGATCTTGTGGTCCTCGAACCGGACCCCATGAAATGACAAATGTGGAAAAGCTGAGGATAGGGATGGAGCATATCATGTTTCTGAAAGAGATCACAGAACAGAATATCCATAGTAATATGAAGGCTTTCTCAGTATTACAGTGTACGGAGTGCCGAGTGGACATTATTGTGTTACCAGCGATCAGGTTAAAGGAGACCTGAACAGCAGCTGTACAGACTCAGACTTAAGTCATTAGATTGAAGAGTAATTCATTTGTGCTGTGATGCATCCTTCCCTGTGACTCTAGGTGCAGAGATCAGCTTTCAGAAGAGCATGAGGAGCCTGGAGGAGCACACACACATTACACTTGTATGGAACTGTGAAGTGCTCTAATGGACAACAGATTCAGAGAAGATCCAGTTTCAAGATGGCCGACACCAGTTTGTGCAGTTTTATCCAGCTCACTCTAAAACTACTCAACTACACTGGCCAAATTGTGACATTCAGTTATTGGCATATTACAATAATGTCCTGTGCTGCTGTATTAATCTAGCAACTACGGCCACTCATACTGTAATGTTTATTTCAAACCCATTTTTCCTACAAGCATTTTCTCAGCACATCTGTCCAGCATAACACAAATAAATTGAAAAGTGCTTAAAACTATCGGGTTGAATAATTAAAACGTTCTTAATGCGTAAGGTGCAAAGTGAGGAATAAGTTTGGACCATTTACAGCACCTCTAAGTGAAGATACAGTTGGCTAAAAAACATTTTTACAATAAAGCTGTGGTCCAAGAGTACACAGTATAGTATTTTATGAAACTCAAGTAGATGTAAGAGTAACCTGGTGTAACAAATGATTTCTAATTTTAAGTTAATGCAACTGAAAGACCAAAACATTAGCGTGATAGTAATAGTAGTGATGTAACTTTCTGGAGATGGAAAGTCACCTGCAAGATTCCATGTAAATAGAAAGTTAAAAACCATACATTCTCTATGGAGGTAGATGGAGGTTTGTGGAGATGCAAGTTAGGATGTTAGGTTTGGGCTCCTTTTTTTCCCCCTTGTGTTCCTCAATTCTCTATTTTTTTTTCTTTTTTTGGTGTTTAAATCCTAAGTTATTTCTATTTTTTTTCCTGTATATTTTTGTTAGTTTACATTATCCCTGTTATTTGTAGATATATACAATTTTCGTATAGTTTTTTTGTGTTTGCTCCGGTCTGGGGGTTTTCGTTTCGTGCGCAGGAGCCTTTAAATGTCGTGAGCCCCGCGTCCTCGCTCTCTGCCCTCCTCTCTACGCCGGTCTCCTCTTCCTTGCACCAGAGCATGTCCTCGACGCTCTCTGGGTCCGGCGCTGCTCCCTGCTGGTGAATCCCTGCTGTGTAATATAGCTTTTTTGTTAGCTTAGCTTTTTTTTGTTTGGCCTGGTGGGTCATCTTGTTTTTGTTCTTTATTTTCTATAGGGACAGTTTATGGGTTTATGAGTTTTCACCTGTTTTTCTTTTTTGACAAAAAATGAAGCCTTAAAGAGTAAATGCCCTTTGTTTCTCTTTGTCTTTATGTTTGATCCATTTGGGGTCGTGACATAGGACACATGATTTGCTTTCTTTAGTGCAATTTACATATCCATAATGAAAAAAAAGAAAACAAATGCTTTTAACTCAGTCTGTTTTTTGTTTTTTTTGTTTGAGTGTTACGATTCCAGTCTGTCTTGCCTTTCTGCACTGTTTTCCCCCTCCCTTCTGTGTCTGAGCCTGGAGCTGGGCGGAGATTTGGGCTCCTCCTGTGCACACCTTCACCTAATCAGCAAATCAAGCTGCACCTGGGAAGGACAAAGAGCCAGGACCTGACACTCGGCGGCAGATCGTCCGCATATCCATTGTGGTCCAACTCTGCTTGGCTCAGTTTCATGATTTTGCTCTTTGTGACTCGTTCTAAGTTGGATATTTTTGCTCCTCGTCATATCGCGCTTCCCCGGACCCTGCTCTCCACGACCGGTACAAATCTCACCTCTTCTGACCCAGCTCACCTCTACCTGTAGAGACCTCGCTGCTCACGTTCTACTCCAGGACCACGGGAAACATCCCACTCTCAACTCAACTCCCTGATTGATCTACTTTCATTTGCACATTTAAAACTGTTAATAAACATTGTTAAAACTATTCCCCGAGAGTCTGTCTCTTTGGTCCCTCCATCCATCGTTACGACACCAAGTTACTGTACTTTAAATAATACATAAAATCAGGTATTTTCCAAGGATAGCCTACAAAACTAAGAGACAAAATTATATCCGAACGAGCTTTGCAAGAAAAACAAATGTTCAAATTATTTATTATTGTCAACATAACGCTCTGCAAACGTTTCTCCGCGAGGACAATTTTATGTAGATGTCACTCCAATAAATGAATAAATGTACTTGAGGAAATGTAACTGTTGCTCTCCTCTTCATCCTCCTCTGCCTGATGGAACGCTCTGCCAAAGGGGCCCGTTTTCCCTCAGGAGTCAGAAAGAGTGGTTGGAGAAAATGCTTGTTCAGCTCAAAATCATATTTAACTTTTTATTTAATCTATTCTCTTCTTATAGAGCACATCTCAGGAGAAGACATCCACAATCTCATTATGTGCTCCTGTGAATTATCACTGGGGGCACAGTGGAGAGTTTGATTCAATTAGGGTTGAACATAATTATTAAATAATTATTTTTAGTTTTCAATTATTGTCCCTTGAAGTAGCGTATGTCTTTGTGTGTTGTTAGGATTTTCCTGTCCATTAGAACATGTTTGGTGAGCTTTACTCAAACATGTATGAATGAATGAAAATGCAACTTTGAGTTGAGATAATTATGATGGAAAGCAGTTATAACAAGGTTAAAAGGTAATTTAATATACCTATATGTATTCTGTTTCCTAATAAAGGCAAATAAAACAAAATATACAGTTATTTGAAGGCAGCTTTAATGAAAGAATGTTTTTTATTGTCGACCAAGTTAGAATTTCATGTTTGGTTCATCACCACATAAAAACAGCACAAGGATGTCAAAAGCTTAGAAGCAGTGGCCTAAGCCTCTTTTCCATTGGCACGATTCGCTTGGAACTGCCTTGGCAGAGGTCAGTTTGGTGTTGCCACCTGCAGCCGGGTTGTGTTTCCATCCTCTGAGCGTGGCTCTATGTAAGATGCTGATGTCACCCAAACACGGTAATAAATAACGTTTAACTCAGCAATTCAGAGAAAGATTTCTAATTTTAGGGTGCTGTGAGATATGACTAAAACTAAAGTAAACTCAAAATTACCTGCAGTTTATTAGCTTTATCAGCTTTTTTTGTATTTATTTCACGTCTCTACACTACTACGCCATGTTTTTAACGTCTCTTTAAGTAATGCATTAACTATGGCTAAAATTCGATGTATTATGCACTGGAAATATGTATATTTTTTCTTGATGGGAGTGTTGTGCATCGATAAACAGGAAATAGCTGTTGGATTAGTTTTGCAAAGCATATAATAAAGTTATAGGAGGACTTGGTAAGTGCTTTTGGACTGCTCATGATCCCTTCAGTTTTGTTGGAAAATGCTGGATTCACTCAGGTAGTGAGGATAGAAAAAATGGCACGACTTATGGACAAGTACAGGGTGGCCCAAAAGTCACTGACACTTTTAAATCTTCAATAGCTCCTATAATTCTTAAGTTATACTCACCAAATTTTAGCAGTAGGTAAACTGAACCTTCTGAGATTTTTGGCAATATATACAGTTATAATTGTTCACTTACACTTGAACTTATCACTACTTAAACTAAGTAAAAATGAAAAAATGAAAAAGTTTTTTAAGTGTCCACCATTTTTGGTTTCACACTGAACAGCCGATCCAACACAGGGGGCAATATGAGACCTAGTTAGGTCTCGTACTGCCCCCTGTCTTTGAAAATGACTTATTATTCCTTCAATGACATTTACGCTTGGGGCATCTCTGGTATTAAAATGTCGATGGTAACACAGCTGGGTTTCTGAATTTGACCCATGTGACTCAAAGTACCACTGTACAATGAGGGTTCATTCCTCGGTGCTATATTTGCTCATATTAATGTCGGAAGGGTAGTTCTAAATGCTCTGAAAACATACAATAAAAATATTTAGACTTTAGGGCCACCCTGTACAATATATACAGTGGAACTGAAGGCCTGGGTCTCACCACTGCTGCTAATTTGCATCACGTGTCTTTCAAATGTCCCCATGCAAAAAGTCTAGGATCATTTCAAGCAATATATACAACACCTTTTACCTGAGATAAATAAGAGTTTAGTGATTAGGGGAGGACAGTGTTGTGATGGGATTGGAAGCCAGGCTATTTCCTGCGTGCAATGACCTGAAGAAAATGATCCAGTGCAAGATTGAACGGCAGCCAGATTTGTTTCATTCTGAATATAGCTGGAGCTCAGAGGTGACAGTACATTTTTTATATCCACCCTCAGTGTTTATGTGCTTGACATTGTTTCTTTCCTCTTTCTGTTTTATTGTCCTCCATCTAACTCTATCACTTTTCCACCACCATTTGAGGCTTAGTGCACCAGTCGGCTCTGTGTGTGATGTGCTGTTGTGCTGCCGTCCGATATGAGCCATTTCACGCTGCACTGGTGATGTGTGTGAGAGGAGACAGAGGAGACACACACGCTCCAATACAAGCTCCGATAGAGGCTCCACCAGGCTGCTGCGAGAGAGAGGACTCATGCAGCTCTTTATAATGATATGGGAAAAGGAGGAAACTAACTTTTTGAAGACTACAATCATTTACCTTTTCTAGGAATGGCATAGCAATGGCACATCTGCATCTCTCAACCTTCTCCTCACACTAAGTGCTTTTGTCACACGGGTGTGGCTTTCACTATATGCGTGAAGTTGAAAGGACCTCCTTAAATTAGGATTCTATTGAGCAGGACCCTACACATCACTAGGAAAATGCTATGCTGAGTGAAGCTCTATTTTGTGAGACTGGAAACAACTGTACTAGTGTGGCATCTTGTAATACGTATAATGAAGAATTTGTTCAATAGTGTCAGACTGTTCAAGGTTGTGGAAATTGACCCCCAATCTCAAGGTTTCGAGCTGTCAAAAGATCTAAGAGAGTAGTCCACCACTATTGGTGTCGACTTTTATGAAAAAGTGTGATTTTATGAATGCCCTGAAAAGTGCACTGGAACCAGATCCCTCAAACCAGAAAAGATGGATGTTGTTTGCCAGTTCATTGCATAATCATTGTGGAGAAGGGTTTTACTGGTCCTTTTCATCAAGATGTTGCTCTCAGATTGTCCACAAATGCATGGCATTAGGTCATACTTCACTTAGTCTTCAACAGGCAACAGTAAAACTAGGCCATCCATCTGTCTCTGTATCCAGTTCAATGTTAACGTGTCGTAAGCTGGACGGCCCCCGTGACACGGTTCCGGATAAGAGGAAGAAGATGGATGGATGGACAAACCTTCTAACATTTATAGAAGTGTCAGCACTGGTGTCACTGGGTCATTTAACTAACAATTGTGGCAGCATTTTATTTGTAAGATGAATATGAATTAGCTGTCCATTGGATTTGATTACATTTTACAAGTCATATCTGTGAGTGAAAGTGACCTAGGTGGTGTAGCAGCCGTCTCACCAAAAGTTAGCAACGATGACTGTTTCAGTTTTTACAAAGATAACTGTGCAATACTGTAGTGCTAACTAATTTGCACATAAAACATACTGTATACATTACATGAGTTACATGTATGCATGCAAATGTGCCCATGTGCTCAAAATCAAACTGAACAAACTCTCTGACACAAGCCCATTTCCTCGCATCATCTTTGATTGTGGGCCAGTAGGATACAGCATTAAGAGTGCTTTTCTGTTTGGGGTAATTATGGCACTTTGTCAATATGCATGTCTTTTTGTTGTCATACATTATCACAAGTCTAATTAATAGTTTAGGCCAACATAGAAGAGTCTGTGGTCTATGAAGTAAAGAGGAAAATTTGTATTTGGAACACTGGTATGAGGAAAATACAGCAGACATGTCAGACTCAGGCCCGTGGGCCAAATTTGGCCCAAGAGATCATTTCAAATATGTATTAGAGCTGGCCCACCAGTCGCCGTACCTGTATAGCGCATGCCCCTCTAATATTACGAATCCCAGAATGCTTTGCAGACCCGGCCCCCATCATTTCTATTGACACTCATTAGCATCTGCTATCTGTCGCCTCACTCAAATTTAATCCACTCCTTCTGAAAAACTTGCAGATGTTGAAATTTTTCAATAAATATTTAGTTTGTTATCTTAGTCACAGTTTTTAATTTTGTCCCTCTGTGATTTTGAGTTTGTCACCCCTGCTCTACATTAAGTTAACCTGAAGTGAAAAGTGCTGTACCTAATATCTACTGTGTTAAAAATGTGAAAAACAGAACTAGTTTTTAAACATATCTGTGTAAACCCTCAGTCGTCCAGGTCTGATCCATAGCAAAAGACGAAGTTAAAATCTGTCAGCTGGACAAATTGTTGTTGGAGTGAAGACGTTTCGGGGTTCATCCAAGCAGAACTGAAGAAGCGGCTTGGATAAGCAGCGAAACGTCTTCACTCCAACAACGATTTGTCCAGTTGACAGATTTTGACTTCGTCTTTTGCTATAGTTTTTAAACAGTTTGCAGTTGTCCAAATGCATTATGTAATGCATTCCAAGTGTCCTAATTATTCACCATGAGGAGTTAATAATGGTAAATGGTCAGTTTTTAACATGGCGCTTTTCCACTTTCAAGGCACTCAAAGCACTTTACATCAGCAGGATTTGAACTAGTAACTTTTGGATCAGTGGACAAACGCTGCACCAACTGAGCTACTGTCGCCCTGCAAATGTGTGTGGAGTTTACCGTCATTGTAAAGCTAACAAACATTAGAATGTTAATTGTGCACTTCCTGTTTCACGGAGAATACAATGCTCTATAATTACAGGCACCAGACGTGGGTCTTATTTTTACTGTGTACTGTACAAAACAGATTTGACATTATTACATGCACAAATCTGGTACAGCCCTCTTAATTGCAGAACTTGCCAGGTTACATAGTGCACTTTATAATCTAATTGTTCTTGATCCTTTTATGAATTTTATGAAATATGAATCCATCTCGGTGAAGACCACAATTGAATTAGATGACAGTGTTCTGTGTTTGGATCAGATGTGTGTTGTGCACTCTGGCAGAGCATTACTGTTAAAAGCTCTACAGCCCAATTATCTCTGCTGTTTTACTGTTTCACATCCACTTTGTCCTCCTCTTACGCCTCATCATGTGACTCTTACTTTTATCAATTTACATCATTTTACTTCATTTTCCCACAGCCCTGACATAGACTACACATAATTTGCTGTCTCTAGGGTAAATATAATGGTTCAAAAGCTGTAATGGCCTATTTGGAATATTACCACATTAACAAGAAAAAACATGTCCAGAAGGCCATAGTTAGGGATAAAAAGGATCAAATGGCTTTATCACCCATTGCTTGAAATGTGTCTATGGTTGGTGACTAATGTCTGAGTGTTCAGTTTCTTCCATAGTTCATGCACTGCTGTAGGTTGTGTTTTTAGATGAAGTTCATTTGACTGGCCTTAAAGAACACTTAAAGAACACATAGATGTTTTTCTTACCTTTTAACTGTGCCTGTGTAATCCCTCAGTCATCCAGATCTGATCAAATATTGAGAAGAGACATGTGGAGAGGCACCAGCCGTTCGTGCCCTCACATGGACTGACTGTGCTGTAGCTCAGCAGTGACGCCGCTGCTGTAAGCGGCTGTGAAAAGGCGCCAGGCGAGGCACACAGTTACATTGCCTCATGTTAGGGGACAGTCATGAGCCCAGGGATCCTTGCAACTCCTGGGGCAGCAAAATAGTGACAGCAAGCTACAATTTAGAGTTAGCAAATCAAGTTTAGCAATCCGTTCACTTTTTTCTTCATGTCTGGCCCTACTTTTTAAATGGAGGAAGATTACATATTAAAGCTGAAACAGTTTTCTAAACTGGACTTTTGGTCGAAGCAGGAGGTTATAATTAAAGGAAGACCAACGCTAAAGGAGCTAAATGGTTTGCTCCAGACGGCGGGACAAGTGGTACGAAATGGTAAGAAATTTAATGACTTCAATCTATTGAAAATTGGGGAACCAGAATAAGGATAAAAAACAATACAAAACCAGCTTTTTATTTCATACTATTAGAGCTATTTCATACAGACTTTGGGACTTTTATTTTGAAACTCTTTTTTTATTCTGCCCCAAAGTCACTTACTGGGAGAGAAACTGACCCGGGGCCAGATTTACTTGCCGACACCTGGTTTACACGTTTGTAAATCTGATTGTGACGACATCAGTGCCTCACCAGCCGTGACCCTCACCGCACGTCACTGCTGTTGCATTTTACATTAATGCAATAACTCTGAGCACTCAAAATACTCTGTGTGCATATGGGTTGTTTAGTTGCGTCATAGATAAAATCCGGACTTTAAACGTTTTAACTGAGAGATATTCATCCAATTCTCTGCCAGTAAATGGTTTGGAGTAGAGTTTAGACCTTGGAGGAATAAATTGGGCTATATTTAGTTATAAATTATCAAAGTCTTGAAATCAAATCAAGCCATTTTTATTTTGTTTTTGAAAAGACTGGATCAAATTAAACCAAGATAAAATTTGAGAAAAAAGTGATTTATTTGTTGGCATAATCCAGTCCTATTACATAATATTTAATGTATGGGTTGAACATGGCAGTGTTTCTCAAACCGCGAGCTCCTTCAGGTGGTACAGTTCTTCAGTTTGTGAGTTTGCCTCATTTAGATTTCATGTAAAAATCAAACCTTTTCTTTCTGGTACTTGGTGAAAAGTTTGTGTAGCCCTTTTGGTTTGTTTCTTTCAAAAATGACCATCAAAATCACTCTACATTGCAATTTTGATTCACTATTTTTACTCTGATGATAAGCAACCTCTATAGCCGCAGCTGCCTCGGGGTGGGCTTACAATCTGTACCAAAACGATGTGCTGGCCAAAGTTGGTTTGAACTGGATTTCTACAAACAAAATGCATTGTTCATTGTGGTTCTATTCACAAACCTGGATCAGCTGAAGTTCTGTCTTTAGTCCTTTGAAGGAAGAACAGATCCATCAGTCCTCCTCACTGTCTCCCTTTCCATAAATGAGATCCATTTATGGAACATTTAAAAAGTTACTAATAGAAAAAAGCTTGAAACATAATATTCTTTAGCCTTAAGGTAAGAAATAAGTGACAGTTTTAAGGTCCCCACGGCGACGGTGTATTTAACCTCATGTTCTGCTCTTTATGGGATGTAAGAGGGCCAGTTCTCAGCAGACAGTAGCTTTTAAAGGTCAGCATTTTGACAAGACATAAAAACTGATTGGAGCAGATTAGTAATACTGGCCCTTGTCTTTAAAAGTGGATGGACTCTATTGCAGCTGTATGGTCACTTATGAGAAGTTATGACACTTTGAACTTGACTTTCAAGCAACTGACAATGACCAGTACAGTAAAATATAATAAAACACACACACAAATAAATGCAAATAACTAAAATAACAGTACAGAAGCATGTTGAAAATGTATCTTTAGAATGTATATTCTTACTGTGGGTGGACTTGCTTCTTCACAAACCTGTGGCCTGGAGAATGGCCTCCATCCTGCTTGTTTCCATGGAAACAGTGTTCCTTTGGCTATAATATTCCACAGTAGGGCATAAAATTAATTTGTCTCCATGGAGAATGTTCTGAAGTATGGTTTTAACTTTCTCTTTCCATGGAATCACACAGGTAATGTGCCAACTCCAGAAAGCTACATACTCACTATAGAGTTAATTCACTCATTAAATTTAGACAAAATTGTAAAGAAAACATGTTTTACTAATCATCATGTATTTATCATTAGTTTACACATTATTTTCTGAAACATATACAATACAAATGCCAATGAAATACTTAGGAGCCAACAAAGGCCAAAACACTGCATATGACCACATCGATTATTCAGTGCCAATAAATGACAAAATAAAACAAAAAAAAAAAAAACACGTTTGTCTATTGTACTGAAAAACAGGGGGAAAACGTGTGTCTTTATTCCGAGTTGGCTTGCATCTCCACAAATCTGACTTTTATTTGTCCTGGAGGAGGGCCTTCTCCTGCTTGTTTAAACTGAAATATTCCTTTTGAATAATGGAGATGAGTAATGTGAATATCACGGTGGCGTTGGTCATTTTAAAACTGCACTGAGAATGCAGCAGGATGAATTTTTCTGTTGCACCGCTGTAGCCGACACTCTTGATTCTGGAAGTTGCTGTGGGCGCCGCCATCGTCATCCAGGTTGTATTATATTGCTTGTGGCTGCTGTCTTGACAGCATGTGAGTTCTATGTGGACTACAAAGCCGTTTTAAAGCCTCTCAGATAATTGATGCGCACATGAACGTTTTATACAAACCAACTTTCTATATTTTAAATTAATTGGATTCACACTTAACAGAGGTGCCACCTGGGGTCAATTGAAGGTCAATTCAAAATGTTTGTAATTTGCTGGGAAGAAACAAACAAGGGGCTTACGTCTTACAAACCAGGCTAAGAATTCTACAGAGCAGACACATCAGTCTCGGTCTGGCTACACAAACAGACAGCTGTGGTAGTACCAGTCACTTGTGATTGGGGGTGCTCTCTGACGCCTTTGGCCCGTGTCACCAGGCTTCACCCACACAGCCGCACTCACACAAGGGGCTGTGCAGCTCTCAGCATTCATCATGAAGCTGACAGCTATATCTCTCTCTCTCTCTCTCCTGGTGTCTTTGGGAAAAACATCCGGGGAATTACAAAGTGAACGATGGCTCCTCCTCTGTCCTCCTCCGCTTCTCAATCCCTCCATCCGTGGCCTGATCTCTCCCTTGTGATACCCACCTCTGCTCCAATTTCCTCCACCTTCACAAGAGATTATTTCAAACTGGTAATGTAAAAAAGTTAGGCATGCCAAGTTTTTCCAAGTGTTATGAAAAGTATATCATTTATTTCTACATTAACACCTTAAAGCTGCACTGAGTCACAAAGGCCACTGAAAAGCACAGTACAAATGTTGCTTTCTATCTCATATCGTATGAACTTTCAAAATATACAGTACATGGAAGATTTTTTTAAGTGTACCACAAGGACCTGTGCGACACCCAGTCTTATTTAAACTTACTCGCACATCATACCATTTGTCTAAGTGAACAATGAGCTCCTGGAATTGTCACACCATACCAGAAATAAACATTTACTTAATTGGCCACAAAACCCCAAAATGAATCTTCTGGGGACATGCCATTTTAACCTAGTTCTTTTAAAATTATGTGACACTGCACTGCACTGTGTGGAATAAAAAACATATATCTTTCCTAAGCGTTACGATAGCAAAACAGCACTAGATTTGCCTACATACATAAATAAACAGTCATTGTGCTATATGCCACTCTACACTATTTAATTTGTAAGTTATGTAATCAGTTACTTTCAAAACTCAAGATGTAATATCTGTTGTTAAGCATCTACAAGGCCTCCGTGAATTAGCCATGACATAGTAAAAATCATATGCATGTGTGTACTGGATTGGTGTGTTTGTGCATTATATCTTTGTGCAATAATGTGTCACTGCTGCTGTGACAATAGGCACCTGGAGAAAAGTGTAGCATTTTGTAAAGACAAGTTAAATGACAGCCCGACTCATTGGTTTAATGAAATAAAAAGCACTCAAGACACTTCAGGGACTAACACAGGGGAGGGGCCTTATTCTGCCTCATTTATGCCATTTACTATAGAGATCCTGATGGTCTCTGAAGATTTATAATAGAAATAATTTGTCCGCAAATCTTAGTGAACAATACTAAAAGCAAAGTAGACTATGCAGTTTGTTAGCTGTACTACCAAAAAGCAACGTGTATACATAACATATACATACTTAGATCCCCATGTTATCTTTCATTATTTTGAAAAAAAGCTATATTTGACACGGTGTATTAACATGTTTTATACATTTTTAGTTTCATTTTTGAGACTTTGAGGCCCTTCACCCAATTGGTGGTCAAAAGAGCCACTAATTGATGTGTGAGCATTGAGAAATTCTGTATGTCCTGTTTCAAAAAGGCAGTCTTTTTTTTTCAGGTTTCTGAACTGCATTTGACATTTTTGTTGGTGATGTGAGCTACCTAGAAAAACAGTTCTATGGAGGGGGCCTTGTGGGTCAGATATGCTCAAGTCATAGACTTATATGTTGGTAATGGGAGAAGTTATGACTAAGTCAAGGGCATGCTTTTATAGTATGTGTGGGTACTCCAACATGCTGTGCAGGTGTAGGCAGTCGAGGAGTCCTAGGACCTTGGCCAGTAGGGTCGTTTGTGGGGGAGTCCACGTCCAGATTAAAGTCCCCTACTCAGGGATGTCAGCAGGGTCCTGCAGCTCAGTGATAAATCCAGGGTGTGGTTTTGGTGGGCAGTGGGCAGATGAGGATTGTTGTTGTTTAAGATCTACATTTGAATAAAAGACATTCAAATGTAGAATGCCGGGCAGTGGGAGGGGTTTGTTAGATGTGGGTCATAGTGGTGGATAAACTATCAGCCCTCAACTGCAGCCAGTGGTCCTGGTTCTCTCAAAGTGGAACCTGGGAACACGCTTTAGGGGCAAGGTTATGACTCTGTTTGTACCAGGTTTCAGTAAGACAATTGGATCTATTTCTTGCCAAGGATATGTTACAATATAAAACTCATTTAAAATGGATTGCAGAGGTCCAAAGTTATCCTCACTTACCTTGTTCATTACGAGCATCAGAGTTATTCTCTGTGTTTAGGGTTTTAGTGATTTTCACAACTCTCTGAGGCCAGATCGGAGTTTTGCAATGACGGTTTAAAGCAACAATAATCAGCAGCTTACACACACTACCCTGATTATTGAGCAGTAAAAATGTTGTGTAGTTAGATGAACAGTACACATCAAACTTATTTGATCAGAAGAATTTCTTATTCAGTATACCTCTACTGGGGTCAAGATAATTTTACCTCACGTACATGCAAAAAAAAAAATGTGTACAGGGCTTTTAATGTATTGCCTGCCAGAAGAGATCCCCAGGATACTAAAACAAAAACACAACTGAAGCATGTTGCTTGGTAAGAATAAATATATAAACACTGTTGAAACAAGTGACTTTACCCAAAACTGACACAATAATACTGACGCGATTCTGTTGTTGAGGAGTGATGGCCCCATAACAGGCCTGAGCCACAACAAAACCCATCGTCTTTATCTGTGACATTACATGCCAGGCCAAAGAAAAAAGGTCACACTCTAATATTCATTGGACCACCTTTAGCTTTGATTACGGACACGGCACATTCGCTGTGGGCATTGTTCGATTTCGCTTCTGCAATGTCACTAGATTACTTCCATCCAGTGTTGCATTAATTTTTCACCAAGGTCTTACATTGATGATGGTCGAGTCTGACGCTGCACAAAGCTTCTCCAGCACATCCAAAGATTCTCAATGGGGGTAAAAGTCTGGACTCTGTGGTGACCAATCCATGAAAAATGATTGTCTCATTCTCCTGAACCACTCTTTCACTATTTGAGCCCGATGAATCCTGGTATGTCACTGGGAATATGTCCGTGCCATCAGGGAAATCCAAAAATCCCTAGGAAATTGGCTGAACCTAGACCTGACCAACTGTTGCAAACCCCACCGATTTGCTTAGTTAAATCCAGGTGGAAACTTTTTTTTTTGGCCAGGCAATGTATTTCTCTGACGTTCAACGTGGGTTTCTAAGTTTACCAAACTTTATACCAACCTTGAAAACCACCATATGCTCTGAATGACCCTTTCTTTACATCTCTCTGTGGTCTCCATAGCAATGCATTGAATAATTCACACCTATTGATTGCTTGATTTCTGTGCAGCTAAACAGGGCTTTAGTCGGAAGAGTGTGTGTCATCCTCTGCTCCACTTTGCTCCAAGAATAGACCGAATAGAGGACATGCTCTTCTCTCAAATGTAATCCAAGAACTGTGGCAGGATTGAATTGTTTGCGTTAGCCTCCAAAACAGGGTCAAGAGATGGAGAGTGAGGACGGGAGGAAGAGTGTGGAGGCAAGAGGAGCGGAATACACTACAACTTCACAAACCTGATGCAATATGCAGTAGATTCATTAGTGATTGTGACAGCACTCTGAACGGGAGTGACTCTAGAGCATCTAAACAAAAAAAACTGAAACTTATTAATGTTTGTGCTAATGTGTTGTTTTCAGCTATAAGTGTTAGCAAATTCATACCCGTCCTTGACCTCCTACATAATGCCCCAGTCTTTTCAAGGTTTGTGGGATAATACAAAAAGTAAACTTCTAATTTGCTATGAGATCGGCAAATATGGTAATAGAGCGATACACGTTGCAGCATCCCATATTGAAATAATGTTTTCACCTACCCCCTATCCCCGCCACAGCGCTGAACTACTTGTGTAGTAACGGAGCAAAGTGCTAGGATCTAAAAATCATCTAAAACTGGCGTTCTGTAGAAGTAATTTTAGATAAATATATTGTTCATAAGTAACAAATATTCAGTTTTTTAAGAGGATAAAATGGTACTTCATTCAGAAAAAAACAGTCTTTCTTTGAAAACTAAAATAAATTAAACAAAAAAAAAAGTAAAAAAACAGCTTGATTTTTCACAGTCAGAGTGACAACATCATGGAGATCACTCGGACATTGTGAGCTTGTTTTTCCTGAATCCTGGATAAAGGGACATCATGTTTTTTTCTTTTCTTTTCTGTATTTATTATTTAATATTTTTTATTTATTATTTTTGCGCTGTGATTCTGAAGATGTTTCTTATTTATTTAAGTAGATGGAAGGAGGCTGAAAAAAGGTGATAAAACCCCTATAGTGATCTGTGCAAATATCTTAATATAACAGTCCGCTTCACAGATTAAGCTCTTTTATGCTTCTGACAGCACGGGTTCGCCTCATTGTTTAAAATTGGGTAAAGTTTGATGGCCCTTTCCTTCCAGGTATTGTCATTCTCAGAGCAATCAAAGCTATGTTTTAGTTCTCTGTGGAAATAATCTCTTTATTTGTGTTGGAATATGTTATGATATAAGACTCACTTGTAGGGCGGGGGATAATGACAACTAGAAAAAAGAACCACATTCTCCAATACTTTATGAAGATGTGCGTCGTGGTCAGCGGTGGTGTCTGGTCCATCTGTATCAAAAACAAAATATATCACAGGGGGCCGAAAACATTGCGGTTTTTCCCTAAAATCTGTGTCATATGAGGTGAGGGAAATTTCATTAAGTTCAAAGCATAGACTGTATAAGTGGACTAAGGGAGTGTGACGGTCAACCCTAAATTTTTTTTTGAAAACTTCATTTTTGCAGAATGGGCTGATAAGAGAATAAGAGAGAAATACACACGAACAAGGTTTATGTAGCTGAAGTGCGCCATCTTTTGGGAAACATAAATTGAACAAGGTTTCCCCTTACATATTTAATATAACTTGTTCACGTTCGGGCCGGGTTAATACAACCCAACGGCCCTGCCTCTAGTCAAATGAAGCTCATCGAGGCTAGCACTATAGGGGGAATTTGGAGTTCCATATTTGCATACTAACCGTGAGTATCATAGAAACCAAAGAGCCAATCCAGAGCACCGCACCCGCACCGCTGGTTTAGCCGGGAGCGGGCGCTTAGCAAAAAACCGGCTGTTCAATCAAACCTGTTGGCTAACGCTAGAAGGACTGACCTCAGGTGAAAGAAGGCGCCGATCCGATTTGTCTATTATGATGGAATCATGTTAGAGGGGTAATATGAACATGTTAGACCAAACAAGGCTCACCTGCAGAGTCGAAGCAGTCAAATAAGAGTGGTTGAGCGCGACACGATGGAGGGTTGTAGGAACCAGACTAACACATATTCTGGACTTGCAGTGAAATTATTTGCAATTATCTTCCCAACAATATTCAGACGGATACTTAAGAAATGCATGGAATGTGCAAAATGTGCCTGTAAATGTCTTGGTTGAGGGTCAAGTATCGCACAAAGGACCAGGGGAGATATGTCGCTTTTTGAGGTCATTTTAAATAGTTTAACTATAGATAAATATACTCAATATTCTAATTTGGCACATCTAAAAAAAAAAAGCTATTGTGATGCTATCTACCGGTATGTCTCCACCTATTCTCACAGATTTAGGAAGGTGACATGTGTCCACACTGAGACTCAACGCTGCTTAATTACTTGATGAGGTGATGTAACGTCTGGGTCTATGGTCCCACTGAGACACACACAAAAGGCACACATAAAACATGTGACATCATGGTCCCCTCGGGTCACATGACCTTCTTCTACACTGGTAGATTCTTGGATTGATGACTTCACGGCGACCATAAACCTTGCTGGGGGGTGTACATTAGCTCATGACCCCGACAGGAGTAAAAAGGTGTTCGATATTAAATAAACTGAATTTATAGGAACCCTTATAAACGGTAACATACAACAGGTTAAAGGAACCATAACATTTGGATTTAAATAGCGTAACTGTGTACCCAGATACGACGTAGACAGGTTCCTGATAAAATATAGCTCTTATGAACAACAATACAACACGATCTATTTTACTTACAAAGCTTGGGGGGAGAATGGCCCATTTATTAATGTTGATAATTTGGTGTTTTGTTTCTTAGAAAGTAGAATGAGCCTCGCATGGAGTCTCTCATTGTGCGTTGCCAGTTTCAAATGTTCAAATTCGTTGGTTTTATGGTGCGTTCATACCGCGGCGTCAAAAAAGCGCTGGCCGCCTCTATTCTTGACGCGTGTCCATTTGAGGACAGACGCTTTGAAGAGCGTCCAAGAACGCACCTGAGAGCGGTCTAGAGCGTTGTCAGGTTTTCTGCCTCCTTTGTGCACAATGACAGACCATGTTGATAGAACAGCTTGGTGGTATTTACTAAACAAAAAAGTCATGCAACGGAGGGATCCGCCTCGGACGGCGACGCGGTGTTGGTTCAGAACTTTTAATTCAGAGGTGTTAGGAGTTTGGCGACTTTCATTACTTGCTCTGTCTGGATGATCAGCGATTCAAGCGGTATTTCCCGGTGACAAGGCCCAGTTCGATGACATGCTGTTCCCGCATTGGTGCAGTAATGTCCTCTGTCCCCTGTCCCAGTCACTGTTGGCTGTTTGTGACTCCAGCGCGCTCCGAATGACGTCGCTCTGTGTCACTGGGAGCGTGGTCTCTGACTTGGTTGCACACACCAGGCGCGAGCCTCGGCGCGCACTCCAAAACAGTCTCAACACCAAGTATGAACTTTCGAGGCGTTCGACGGCTTGTACGCTTGGGGAGCTGAACGCATAGACAGCGTGGGAAGCTCAAGAAGCCGCCGCGAGACGACAGATTCGCGCCGCCTTGACGCTTGACAAAAGCGACGCCAAAAACGCTTGCGTCACCAGGACGCGGCGTCCACCGAAGACTTTGAATGGGGCTTGACGGAGATCTGACGCCGCGGTGTGTGAAACGCCGCATTAAAACCTCAAAGGAATCTCTCTGCATCCTAATGGTCACCACCTAAACTTCAGCACCTGCAGTCAATTGTGAATCAGCTGTGCTAGTGCAGCCTTCTGCAGCTCAGCGACATAGTGACATTCTGGACCTTCTGAGGATGGTTATGACCTTGTCCTTATACTGAGAATGCAGGTTTAGACGTGTGTTAAGACAAAAACTGAGTGCAGGTAAATATAGTTTAACTGAATCAATAGCCTGACATTTATAAGAACGGGACACATGTTGTTAAAGCTATAGAAAAAACTAATAATGGATTCAGCCTTATTATCAGTCACCATCACTGTTTTATAATCCACTTTCCTGAAGCTCAGTCCAAGGTCAATTCACAATAAACATCTAAATCGAAACATGGAATTTAATTAAATGTCCTCTGCTTTGTGACATTCAATGACACACTATCGCACCCTAACCTTCCCGGAGAGGCTTCAGCTCATAACCGGTTTTTTATTTATGAACATAATAAAACATAAATCCAGGTTAAATAAAACATTACTTAAGTATGACCGGTTATGTTACCAGTAACGGAGTATCTAACTACGTTTCCTCCGCTGCGCTTACAGGATTATAGTTACTGTCAGGGTAAACAGCCCTCAACTAGTTTTTGTGCCTTATTCACAGGAGAGGCAAGTTTTTTCCTTGTTCCAGTATGGCTAAAAAGACATTGACTGTAAACGCGGTGACCAAATCAGATGCAGCGGTACGTGGCGGTAAGACTGTCCTGGCATTTTCATTTTCATTTCTTTGTCGCTATAATACTACGGAATGGACTTTGGTGTCATAGACCAAGTAACTATAAACGAATGATCTTAGCCTAACACAGTTACGAATATAGTTTTAATTTCATCGTTTAAATTAGACGTCTCTGTGTTGTGTCCCTCTTTTGCATGATTAGAGTCTTTCGTCCCTCTTTTCGAGGATGATTGGGAGATACACATTTTCTGCAATAATCATAAGTCACAGTTATTACTACAGTGCGCTGCCCATGCCCCGCACGCTAATAATGTGACACAAGACCGATCGCAGTGTGCCCCTTTCTGTTCAAGAGTTGTCAGTCGATTCACACGTGAGTCAACGCTATTGGCGTCAGCATCTGATACATGAAAAGATGATGACATTGGGCTCGGCGATTATGGCTGATAAAAAAGATCTGAGAGATCGGATTAGGTTGAGATCATATATTCCACTCTTTTTCTGTTGGCTTTAAACACAACCCTTTCCTCACTCTCTAAGGCTGAGTGACCAGATGAATTACCCAATACAGTAAAACCCATGTGAATTCTCAGAAGAAGAGCAAGATAGTCTGTGGAGACTTTTACCGCACAGATTAGCGCCTACTAGCTGCAGGGCAGACTAACTAACCACCACCAGGGGCAAGGCAAACAGTAGAGTAAGCGCTGATATCAGTGAGCTAATCCTTCATATTTTTTTCTCGGTTTAGGCAAGTTTTGTTTTTAGAAGTCTATTATGTTCGACAAGCCAAGTTACATCCAGCATTCAGATTCAAGATTCATATTTTATTGTCATTGTCATCGAAAAAAAAATACATTAGAGCATCAAACACGCATAGATCCAAAGTGCAATACCCCAGATCAATACCGCATAAATAACCTCTTTATGTACAAAGCATACTGAACATGACATTCATGCAGACATTATATACAACTAAAAAAGTACAGTTTAGCTACAGGCATACAAAAAAAAAAAAACTATTCAAAAAACAAAAAAAAAAAAAAAAAAAAAAAAAAAAAAAAAAATAACAAAAAAAAAAAAAAAAAAAAAAACAATGGCTACCCTGCGTGACTCCTCAGTGGTGCGAGGGGTGATCTTGAAGAGAGGGGATGAACCTCCGACGCATCTAAGGCTTGATCCAGGACAACCTTTCCCATCACTCACGCCTAGACCCCCAAACCATGCTCAAGCACAGAAATGCCCCTAAAACATGGGGATACTTTTCTCCAGTGTGCCACGTTTGAGACTGTTTTTTTGAGGAGGCGGGAGGTGGACGAAACTACAGTCACAATCTGCTCATATGCAACCCAAAAACACTGACGAGTAATTACACAACCCTGCGATCATACTGTATCATTGTTGTCTAAACCAAAACCCTGAGGGAGCTACTCATCCACAGGCAGTACTCATGTCTTCCTACCTATCGAGACTTGAAGAAGTGCAAATCACGCTCGTCGGGGGTTGGTGTCACGCATGCTTATGGTGAATGTTCCAGCATTTACCGACAGTGCCTATAATGGCACTATTAACGCTTCCGAATAAGTGGTTAGATTGTGTGAAAACCTTAAAATAATTAGTAATAAGAATGCAAAATGGGCACACACTCACATATTTTCCGTTCCTTGTTTTAAGTTCACTAAAAAGGTGAGGGTGACTTGGATGTGTTTCTGATGCTGATAGCTCGAGGACCTGTAATGTTTACATGGTGAAGAAACTTGTTACCACCCACAACATCGTGTTTGGTAGTTTCCAATAAGAGCTTTTATGCCGTTATAATTGTGTTACACACAAAGCTTAGATTAAAGGATACTTTGCTTCCTAGGCATACTTAAAATGCTAACACATCACATATTTATATCAACCATTTATGCTTGAAAATGCAATAAATCGACAAAAACAACTTCTGACCACGGTTTCATAAGTGTCGCATTTGCGCCCTGTGTTTAAGTCCCGCCCCCTTCAGAGCGCTATCCACAACACAATCATGTGCATCCTGCTAATTAAACACTGCACAGTGTATCAGGTTTTGTCGAGTTTGTGTTACAGTTTTGTGTCGCTGCTGTTGTATATTTAATAGATCATTGTCATTGGTGAGAGCAACGATGACTTTTAATTAACGCCCATCAATCAATAACATCTACAGTTTGTACCATCGTAAAAACCCTGAAACATTGGCAAAAATCAAATGTAACCTGTCAAACCAGACTTAATAGTGTACTTATCCCTTGTATGTTGTCTCCAGTAGGTTAGACTACTGGTAACAGGCCTGCTCACTGTCCTGCGCCAAACGAGCGGGGAAGACAGGCTGCATTATATCCCAGAACCTGCTGCTCGGGTCCTGCCGAGAACCAGGACCCTAACAGCACATAAGTCCTGCTGCTCAGGTCTCGTGTCTCCTGTGGCCAGAGAATAGACTTTAAAGCAGCTCTGTGGGACAAGTCCTCTCCAGTGGCCAACCACCAAAGTACATCTCTGACATGTTAGTGCCATATGAACCATCTCACACAACTGAGACTTCCAGAGACCGTCCTCCTGCTGGTGCCCAAGGTCAGAGCTACAACATGGGATAGTCTGAGTGTCGAGTTTTAATGCAGCTAAGAACTGGAGAAACAGTCTTTCCTGAGGATGTGAGACAGCGCCATCTACTTTGACAATTTTAAATCTAGGCTTCACAACACGTCTGTTTATCTGTAACATTGACTTAGAAGTTTTTATTCTGACTTTTTTTCTTGTTAATTTAATTTTATGGATGATTATTTGTGGATACTTATGTTTTGACTTTGTGCTTTTAATGTTTCAAAGACGCGGCCTCGGAGAGATAGCTTTAAAAAAAAACCACCCCCCCGCAAAGCGATCAGTAGGGAGCGCCTAGATCACATGTTGTCAACTCACGGCTCCGCTGGCCCTTTGTATCAGGATATAGGCAGTTCCACAGCCAGGTTTTTACTCAGAGGCAAATTCATATGCAATATTTGTAACTTGAAATGTGTAAATCTTAAAATATTATCCAGTACATTAAAATTCATTTCAGAATCCAGCCATTCCTTGAAAGAGTATCATATTGTACTTTAACCTGTACTTTTGTCCAGGGCCGATGTCCTGTCTGTAATGATGCTTCTGAAAATCAGTCCTTATCTCTCGGTCTGATTACTGTTGTGCCTGTGTCAGCTGTAACATCAAGTGGACTTGT
>JAIEZT010000381.1:0-57710 GCA_019594935.1 Periophthalmus modestus | reverse complement strand
GGGTGGCGGAAAAGTTCCACCAGAAAGTTACGCAGTGCCCTTTGTCTGGAGGAGGAACTTGGTCTGGGGGAAGGAACTCGGTCTGGGGAAGGAGGAGGAACTCGGTCTGGGAAGGAGGAGGAACTCGGTCTGGGAAGGAGGAGGAACCGGTCTGGGAAAGGAGGGAACTCGGTCTGGGAAGAGGAGGAAACTCGGTCCTGGGAAGGAGGAGGAACTCGGTCTGGGAAGGAGGAGGAACTCGGTCTGGGAAGGAGGAGGAACTTGTCTCGGGAGGAGGAACTTGTCCGGGGGGAGGAACTTGTCTGGGGGGGGAGGAACTTGTCTGGGGGAGGGAACTTGTTTCAATTCGTGTAACTTTTCGGGTGGAACCTTTCTACCATCTGCTCGTCTCCATGAGATGCTATAAAGCTTTTCCTGGAATGTTCCACAGTATTGTTCTCTGTTGCGTTCACAGTAAATAGTTAACATCCCCATGGAGACGAGCAGGTGGCAGAAAAGTTCCACCAGAAAAAACCTCCATATACTGAACGATCGGTCGATGTAGTAACTATGGCGACGGGCCCAGCTGCAGTCGCACAGTTTGGTGTTAGATTTGATGAGAAGCTGATTGGAAAATTAATAAGGAAACTCAAATCTATCACATACAAACAGAACTATGAGTGTTCAGCGTTTGCACTTCTTCAGATCTCAGTTTCAGCTGGTCCCAGGTCAGTAGGAGGCGCTCAAACAGGCACTCGATAAAACTCTTCGTTATCACCACTTAAGTTAATACAAAATGTTCAGTTTCAACAATTTCATTCTGTTTTCAAATCTAAGAAATGTATTCAAACTTATGAATAATGCAGCTTTGTTCCATGGTTCTATGTTCCTTCTCTCACCTATGATCATGAGCTTTGGTTAATGACCGAAAGGACAAGATGGCGGATACAAGCGGCCAAAATGGGCTTCTCTTCTGGAGGAGGTGGAGGACGTGTCTGGGGTGAGGGAAGTCTGGGACTACCTGCTTAGACAATCAAATGTGTCACATGAGTCTGGTTCATTTGTTTCTGTTCACTGTGAAAACCTGCACAGAATGATTTTTATATTGGTTTGGACTGAAGGAAACATCATGTACTGGACATTTTATTGTATTTAACCGTTAATGTTAATGATGAACTGACAGTTATGAGTTTTATAATGTAACTGTAATAAAAATGTAAATGTAATAAAAGTTTTTTTATGTGAGTTTATCTGATCAGGATCTGCAGAGGGAAAAGAGACAAGAGAGAAATCTGGAACAAATCAGCTTTTGCGAGATTAATGAATTTGGTTCAAGGTCCCTGACAAATAAAGAAAAAAAAAAGACAGAGAGAAATAAATAAAAAAGAAGAAAAAGAAAAGAAAGAAAAAGAAAATAAAAAAATAAAAAAAGAAAGAAAAATAAAAAATTAAATAAAAGAAAAACTAGTATCAAAGAATAAAAAGAAATAAAGAAAAAGAGAAATTAATAAAGAAATAAAAAAGGGAAAAAGAAGACAATAAAAAAAATACAGAAAAAATAATAAAAGAAAAGAAAAATAAAGACAGAAAAATATATAAATAAAAAAGAAAGAAAAATAAAATAAAAAAAATAGAAAAAGAAATAAAATAAAGAAAAAAATAAATAAAAGAAAAACAAAAATAAAAAAATGAAATAAAGAAATAAAAGAAATAAAGATAAAGAAAAATGAATAAAGAAATGAAGAAAAACAAAGAAAAAAAGTTAAATAAAAATAAAGAAATAAAATAAATAAAAATAAAGAAATAAAAGAAAATAAAAATAAAAATGAATAAATAAATAAAGAGAAAAAGAAAAAGAAAGAAAATAAATGGTAAGAAATAAAGATAAAGAAAAATGAATAAATAAAGAAAAAAAAGAAAAGAAAAGAAAAAAAGAAAGAAAGAGCACTCCAAACTGTGCTTCTGCTCCAAACCAGAGGCACATTTTGAATTCTGCTCATTTGACCTGATCTTGACATTCACCGCGAGGCGTTAGATCTGAAGAAAAATCTATCTATGGATCAATAAGATGAAAGGATGGAAACAGGAGGAGGGAGTGGACTCTCGGAGCGAGGGATGTGTGGTGGAGGAGTGGCACGAGTGTGAGATGAAGAAGCAACAAGAGAAAAATCAGATTTGAAAACCCAGTGAGCGAGAAACACGGACTCTGCTCAGACCTGCCTCCACCTGTTACACAACAACTACACGACTATTCACGTCTTCAGCTTCATCGTTCAACCTCACAGTTATCGTTTCTCCAACTGTGGTACTTCGGCTGTGTACCAGTGTTACTCCTGCTTTAAAAATGTACTGTGTAACTCTCCTGCGCGTCTCCATGGCGATGTTACTGCCCGAAACATTCCACAGAGCAGCATTAAACTTAAGCTCATCGTCTAGTCCTGGTGATAAATAAAAACGTCGCTTTTTAGGTTTTCTACTTGTTTAACCAAACTATAATCCTGATTTACATTTAAACCAACAGTATGCATTCCTACACACCTGGAATGTTCCACAGTATTGCATTAAACTTGTCTATCTCCACTGAGGCAGGCAGGTGGCGCTATTAAAAGGTTTTATATTACACAAAACTGACTTGTGAGGTTTAAGTCGTGTTATAATGTTGTTCCCTCCTCAAAAACGGACCTGGAGTTGTGTTTTGTTTCATTCTTACATGTTTGAGTAACTTTATTATTTGTCTGTAACATCTCCAAAGCTCAAAACGCTCTGTTCCACCTTGTGATGTCATCAAGTGGTAGTTTAAGCTAACCGCTCCTTTTTTAACTTTAGTTCAGTAGAGATTTGCAATTGCAATTGAATAAATAAATAAAGTAACAAAAAGAAAAAGAAAAAAAATGAATAAATGAATAAATAAATAAATAAATAAATAAATAAATAAAGAAAGAAAGAAAGAAAATAAAGAAATAGAAATAAATAAAAAGAAAAGTGAATAAATAAAAGAAAAAGAAAGAAAGATAATAAAGTAACAAAGAAATAAAAGTAACAAATAAAGAAATAAAAGAAAGTAATAAAGGAAGAAAGAACGAACACTCCAGAATGTGCCTCTGCTCCAAACCAGAGACACATTTTGAATTGTGATTATTGTCGACCCTTTTCATCACGATAAACGATACTTCTGTCGTCTTTCAGTATCAGATCCCTAAATTAACTGGACCTGGACGTGGTTTTGTTTCTTTGCGCCGTCGATAATAAGAGACACAAGTTTAATCTCACACTTTGGACCGTTCCAGGCAGAGCAATAAGATCAGAAAGGTTACACAGTGCAACTTTAAATTGGATCTGATTCTAATTAAAAGTTGAGAAAGTTCAGACGGCCGCTCTTCTGCTCTTCTGCTCTTCTGCCGCGTCTTCACTCACTTTCAGCTCGAGATTGAACCAATTACTGAAAAGCGCAGTTAAAGCGGCAGCATCGTCCATATCTCCACAACAGCTCGATGAACTTTATCAAACGACACACAGTAAACTCATTAAAATAGCTCCACTTTTCACTTTAACTCCGTATCTACCTGCTAAAAGTCTCTGTCAACAGTCGTAAAACAGAAAAACAAAGACAGTCGCATAGCAAAGCTGCCGCACGAACAATGGGATGAGCCAGGACAAAGACTCCGGGGTCAAAGTTCACCCGGGCGACTCGAGGTGAGCCCGGACCGTGAGCCTTTGTCTGTGTTTACGACGGACCAACCAAACCGCCATAAAACCACCAACACAACTCCTTTACAAGAGGCCGTTTCACGCGTCGTAAAGCGCTCCACACGCTCCACGTCACGGCTTTAAACGTCTCAATCTGTGGAGGAAGAAAGTGACGCTGCCAGGTCAGATCTGTGGAGAGGAGAGCTGCTGAGCCAGGCCAATTCATCATATTCAGCACTTTTAACAGCAAATTCAACTATTTCTACTATATCCTCAAACATCACAGCAACACAGACCTAAAATAAATGTTTCAAGCTTTATTAAAACACAGAGACTTTCAAAACTTTAAAGCACCAAACTGAAAAAAAAAAAAGTTTGGGCACCTCATTTACAGCATCTCCATGGAAACAAGGAGCCAGAAAAGTTCAAAAAGTTACATAGTTTGTCTTTAGTTTAGACTATTTAAGTTGTTCTTAGGTTAACATCTCCACAGAGACAAGCAGGTGGCAGAAAATGTTACATATTGTGCCCTTTTTAAAACTATTTAAGATGGAGACGATCAAAGTTCCACCGGGGAAAAAATAGAAAAAAAAAAATGCAGTGCACTTTTAGTTTAGACAACCCAACACAACAACTAAACCATTTTTAAATCTCTCTCTCTCTCTCTCTCTCTCTCGCTCTCTCACTCGCTCTCTCTCTCGCTCTCTCTCGCTCTAGCTCGCGCTCGCTCTCGCTCTCTTCACAGACTCAATAGTGAAATAAAAACCAGGATCATGTGGAAGTTTAATCTGAACATTTAAGACCAAAATGACGACTCAAAAGAAATTGAATTGGAGCACCTGTCGATGTAGCAGGAAGTGCGCACATGATCACTTCCTGTTTGGAACGCGGCGCTAGCAGGTTAGCTACGTCCATTTACGTTAGCTTTGACTTTTAAAGGTACAAATTGAACTTAATCCTCATATAAACATCATAATTAGTCATATGCACAAAATTTTTTTACATTTTTAATAATTAACCGTAATTACTTTGGCCATGAGGGGGCGACAGTGGCTCAGTTCGTAGAGTTTTCATCCTCTGACCTAAAGGTTGCCGGTTCGAATCTCGCTCTCGACATAAAAACACATTTGAGTGACGTGAAGCTGAATAAAAACCTGCTCGTGTCGGAGGTGAGAAGACGACAGCTTCTCCAGAGGAATTGTGGGTAAATATGCAAATTTTCTGACACGTTTCGGGCTTAGACTCGAGGTTTATTTTTGAAAATCAGGATTCGTGTCTCAGTGAAAGTTTCAAACAAGTTTCAAACACGAGGCTTTTGAGACGCGACTCAAATGAGATGTTTGGAAAAGTCTAAGCCCAAGAATAATCCTAGTTTTTAAATTTTATATGTTTATTCGCTTGTATGTGTGTTTTTATTGGTCGATCGCAATTTGAATTTTATTTTGACTTTTTAAAACGAATAAATTGGCTGCAGGAGACATTTTCTGAACATAAACCAGCCGTTTTTTTCTTAACGTCTAAAGAGAGCAAACAGAATGAAGTATAAGTAGTAAAGTACGTTTTACAGTGGTACTTTTTACTTTTACTTGAGTACATTTGAGAGCAGTATCTGTACTTTTCAGTCCAGTTTAAAAGTCTAGTGGAGTAGAAAGTACAAAGTATTTCTCATCATTATTATTGTTCAGAATTTGAGCAAAACATCAACATTTTTATCAAAATCACATTTGAAGCTTTATTAGACTCAACAAATGCACAAAATACTTTGACTTTTTACTCTTAAAGTACATTTTCAAACAGTTACTTTAAAATTTAAGAAGTATTAAAGAGGATACTATTACTTGTACTTTTGAGAGCAGTATCTGTAATTTTTACTCCACTACACTTTTAAACTAGACTTAAAAGTAAAAGTATTTTCATTACTATTGTTCAGAATTTGAGCAAAAGACAAAATAAAAACAGCTGAAAAATTCAAAAATTCAGCTTAAATCTGTATCAAAATCACAACTTCTGAAGCTTTATAAGACTCAAAATAAGCGCAAAATACTCTTTCTGAAGTAAAAGTATTAAAGTATGTGTTCAAAAATGTACTTAAAGAGTGAAAAGTAAAAGTATCACATGAAAACATCGACTCGAGTCACTTTTTACCTCTGTATTTGTGCTTTTACTTCAATAAAAACATCTCTAAAGTACCGTGTGTGGACCTCCCCTTTAAAAAGAACGAGCGAATCTTTATCTTGATTAAAATGTAATTAACGGCTCCAAACTACAGCGTCGGCGAGTTTTATACAGAAAAACAATACATCATCTCCTCTGTAAAAATAATCTATGATCTAACCACCAGAGGAGCCGATCAAACACGAGCTCCATCTGAACCGGCGACCCCGTGGTTCTGAGGTAAATGCTGATCCTGTTACACCACAGTGATTACAGCCTGTGTGGCTTTAATAACTGTGACTGATCTGGATTCAGCTGGAAACAAAAGCAGCAGGATGTGACGCCGCTGGATTTGAACCGGAAACCCTCTGGAAACAGGGTGAAACAAGGCTTAACGCACTACACCACAGGGCTGCAGGTTATTCACCATCAAACTGAAACCAAGACGTGGATGGACGAGGTTAGAAAGTCGTGAAAGGTTCAGGTTGGGGCTTTTTTTTCCACTCCTCAAAAAAAAATCACGTCTTTATTTTGCATAAAAACTGCTCACCTGGAGTTTAGATCTGCACAAACATGAATGTGAGGCTTTCTTTCTTTCTTCTTTCTTTGTCTTTCTTTCTCCTTATTTTTTCTTTTTCTTTCTTTTTGTGTTTCTTTGTCTCTCTGTCTCTCGCTCTGTCTTTTTGCCTTTTTTGTCTTTCTTTCTCCTTATTTTTTCTTTCTTTCTTTGTCTTTCTTTTTTTTCTTTTTGTCTTTTGTCTGATGGGGCTGATCATTAAGTTTCCCAAAAGTCTTTATTTTTCCCTGAATCGTATCGAATCGATTTGAAATATATCGTATCATATCAAATCGACAGTGCACAGTATCGAGGTCGGTATCGTATCAGCAAAATCTTAATGATCCTCATCTTTGTCAGTTTATCTTTCAGTCTTTTTGCCAATTCTTCTGGACTCGTTTTTAAAATGTTTTTTATTTTTGTGTTACTAACAAAATTTATTCGAGATATAAAATACCTTAAATTTAATTTTCATTTAATTATTTTTATTTATTTTATTTTTTTTACTTATTTAATTTATTATCATTTCATTTTATTCTATTTGGTGTATTTAATTCTATTTAGTTTTATTTTATTTTATTTATTTAGTTTTATTTTATTTGAATTTGTAGTGCATATTTACAAGTGAGACAGAAACCGTAAGTGGATTAATGTGACCTTTGAACAGGATTGTCATTAAAACATTGTAAATCTAATCTCAATGCTTTTATCAGAATGTTTAGTGGCTCAGTCCGTAGAGCGTTTGCCCAGTGACCTGAAGGTTGCTGGTTTGAATCCCGCTCTAAACATCACTGGTTTTGAGCAGTTTTGAGGAAAAGCCGCTTCCGTTTATCCCGTTTTCGCTTTAGGAATGAGCCAAACCACACATTTCGGTATCGATATCGACACCGAAAACGTCTGAATGTGCATTTTTGATACTGATACAGATACTCGATACTTGTCTAACCTCACGAGCGAAGGCGTTTTAATAAATATGTGTAAAAAAAAAAAGGTTCAAACTGTCTCTAAAGGACAGAGGTCAGTGCAAAACGCAGCACCTGAAGTGTCTCTAAAACCGAAGCTCCTTCAGTTCCTTTGAGCGTCTTAAAACTGGAAAAACGCTGCATAAAAACACGGATTAAACCGTCCTTCATATCGCTCCGGCTCATTACACAACACTCACTCCCGCCGCAAATCTTAAACGACACTCACGAAAAATAAAATCCGAGTCCAACCGACCACATCGTACAAGAAAAAACAAAAGCGAAACGCTCTCGGGGGACGAGCTCGGCACCAGAACGACCATTAGACCTTTAACGACATCCGGAAGAGTCTTCACTTTACACCACGGAGCGGCGGCGGAGGAGGCGGGGCGGGCCGACTTTTATTACCTCTGTGCCAACCGGCGAAGAGCAGAGCGGCCGAGGCAGAGCTGCGAGCGCCGAGCGACTTCTACGCCGGCGATTTTAGAGTCCAAGTCGAGCAAAATTTGAATTATCGCTTTATTTTCACATGTTTCTTGGCTGTAAAACCCCTCACCACACACTTTACACACTTTTCTCACACATTTTCTCACATTTCTCTTTAAACACAAAGTTCAAACCTTCGTAGGAGCCTCGATGTTGTATTTTTATGAATTTATCTGCAAAATGTCAGATTAAACTAACGACTCAAGGCGCTTTATATAAATACATTGTTTTTATATAAGTACCAGTTCTTTTTTAAATGATAAACAGTCAAAGCACCACTCACACACGAGAGCGAGCGCCTAGCAACGGCATCGATCAAAAGCTGTTGCTAACGTTAGCGAGAGCGCGACCTTGGGGAAAGAAGGCGCCTGATTCGTCTGTGATTCATATTTTCATTTACAGACACAATAGTGAAATAAAAACAGTTTGAGACCAAAATGACGAGTCTGACGGCAGCAGGTGCAGACAGAGAGACACAGGTTTTACAATAGAAAGTGAACTGGAGCCAGAGTCGACGGAGCAGGAAGTGCGACATGATCACTTCCTGTTTGCAGTGTGGTGCAGGTTACGTCCATTTATATAAAAACGTCTGTGGATCAGACGCAAAGTTTTGAGAATCGATCAGCAGGACGTGTCTTTAGCCGACTACAGTACTTCATCCTCGTTTTTTCCTCCTCCTTCTCCTGCTGCTTTTTCTTCCTCCTCTTTCCTCCTCCTCCCTGCTGCTGCTTTTTCTTCCTCCTCTTTCCTCCTCCTCCTGCTGCTGCTTTTTCTTCCTCCTCCTCCTTTCTCCTCCTGCTGCTTCTTCTTTTTCCTCCTCCTCCCTTCCTCCTCCTCCTCCTCCTCCTCCTGCCGCTTTTTCCTCCGCCTCCTCCTTCTTCCTCCTTATTCCTCTTTTCTCCTCCTTTTTCTTCTTCCTCCTCCTCGTTTTTCTTCCTCTTTCCTCCTCCTCCTCCTTTTTCCTCCTCGTTTTTCCTCATGTTTCTTCCTCCTCCTTTCTCCTCCTCTTTCCTCCTCCTCCTTTTTCCCTCTCTTGTCTCCTCCTCAGAGACATGTCCTTGGACTAAAATCTTCATGTTCAGAAAGTTTCTCTGAACCTTTTGTCATGAATTTAAGCCATTTGACTGTAAAAACTACTGCAAAAACTACTGCAAAAACTACTGCAAATAAATACTGTAAATACTGTAAATAAATACTGTAAATAAATACTGCAAATACTGTAAATAAATACTGTAAATAAATACTGTAAATACTGTAAACACTGTGCTGAGGTGGAATAACTCAAATGTTTTAAAAATCCATTTTTGTTTCGTTTGTCTGAATAGAAATGACACGAGTTTATTCTTAATAAATCACGAAATCGACTTTTCATTCAACACACGACACGAGAGGTTTTAAGTTCCTGTTTGTGTAAATGGACGTAGCGAACCTGCCACCGCCGATATCTGCCTATTCCACACGATACCAACCGATACCAGAGCAAAGACTGAAAACATTTATTTCCTTTAGACAAAAATAAAACATGTTCTGCAGCTGTTTCTCCAGAACGACTAAATAAAAGTTCAAACATTATGAGACTTTCTGCCACAACTACGACCAACAGTGACCGAACGTTCAATCGACTGAACCGATATTTGAAGGCCGATATTGATACCAGTTTACAGGCCTGTCTCGATAATCACTTTATCGACTTATCGTTCTGTGTTTGAAAGATGGAACAGTAGATTTTTGGGGTCAGTGTTTATCGTGTCGACTTTTTCTTTGCACAACTGGGACATTTTTGGTTATTTTTTGTCTATTTTATAAGATTTAAGCCATAAAAGTTTGAATTATAAACTTGTTTGACTCAAATTAAGGACTAAAGTGTTTCCTTCTGCTGGTTTTTAACAATATTGTAGATTTAGAATGGATTTTATGGTTTTTAAATCTGCTCTGGATTGTTGCGTCAGTGGCAGAAATTAGCTTTAAAACACTTTGAATTACCTTGTACGAACTGTGCTATACAAATAAACTCGCCTCGCGCCTTCAGTATTCATCGTTTATCGTCTGCATTTACTTCTCGTTGTTCTCGTGAGGCGAACCAGCTCCAAAAACATTTACTATTGTGTCTTCAACACTTCGGCCAGTCGAGATGCTCGTTTTTGCCGTGTTTCCATCCTTCCTTTGGTCTTTAAACCCACATAAACCATGTCACTCGTTCATAACCGCCTCTCTTTCCCCCCGCCATGTTGAGGACTCCTTTGCCCAGACGTCGCTGTAGTTTGGCCCCGTGGTTCTGACTGATCGCTCCCCAAAGAGAAGCACCTCGTTCGGGGGCAGAGGTGAGGGGGCTGCGGGGGCCGATGTTCAAACCTGAGGTCACCTGTAGCACCGAGAGGTCGCGGGGTCGACGTCTCAGATGATTGGCCGCACCTGGAGCCGAAGAAACTACAAAACGTGAGACTTTTACCACAGAAACGTTTATCCAGCTCCAAGGACGAGAAGGTGAATCACAACGGAATCGAAATGGAAGAAATTTTTAAAAATAAATCAGAAGAGCGTGTCGTTTTAGATGTTCGATAGTGTCCTGAAAAATACACTAAAAATAAATTAAAATCCAGTTTTATTCTGCATAAAACCTGCCTGTCCCTGCAGATCTGTGCAAACATGTAAAAAGTCACATTTTATACAATTTCAGTGGAAAAAAAATTTAAAAATTAAAAAGACAAGAGCGTGCAGTTTTTTGAAGTTCGATAATATTCCTAAAAAAATTAATAAAAAGTTTGTCTTATTCTGCATGAAACCTGCCTCTACCTGAAGAAATTATAAAACACAATCAGAAGAGCCAGTGGTTTTTGAAGTTCCATAATATCCTAAAATAAATAATTTAATTAATTACAAAAAAATACAATAAAAAAATAAAAAAATAAAAAATCAGAAGAGCTTGACGTTTTAGAAGTTTGATAATAAATAAAAAGAAAATAAAAATCCAGTCTTATTCTGCATAAAACCTGCCTCTCCTTGTAGTTTAGATCTGTGCAAACACATGTTCTCTGTAAGTGGGAAATCGTCACTTTTTATACAATTGAATGGAAGAAATTTAAAGAAAAAAAATCAGAAGAACCTGCAGTTTTTGGAGATTCATGATATTCTAAAATATACATAAAAATCCAGTCTAATTCTGGATAAAACCTATTGATTTTGTGCAAACACATGTTCTTAATAAATGGAAAATTGTGACTTTTTATACCATTTGAATAGAACAAAATTATTTTAAAAATCTGAAGAGCAGTTTTAGAAGTTCAATAATATCCTAAAAAAAAGTATAAAAATCGAGTGTTATTCTGCATAAAACATGATCCTGCAGTTTAGATGTTCTCAGTTAATGGTAAATCCTCATATTTTCGCAGACACAGTTTGCGTTTAAAGCTGCGCTGTGTAACTTGCTCGTCTCCATGGCGATGTCACAGCCGAGCCTTTGATGTTCTACAGTTTGGCGTTAAAGCTGCGAGTTTTACGTCATGTTCTAATGTCGTTTCCTCGTCAAAAAACAGACCTGGAGTTTGGTTTTGTTTCATTCACACATGTTTTAGTAACACTTTCTTATGTTTGTCTGCATCTCCAAAGCTCAAAACGCTCTGTTCCACCTTGTGATGTCATGAAGTGGTAGTTTTTTTTATGTGAACAGCTCCTTTTACCTTTAGTTCAGTAGAAAATTGGCAATTCCAGGACTGAAATGATCCAAATGATTCTAGTGAAAGTGTTAAATGTTAATGTCTCGTCTGATTGAAGCTTCAAAACGTGAGAGTTTTACCACAGAACCAACCGTTTAGAAATGTCCAAGGACGGGAAAGTTCATCGAAATTGAATCGAAATAGAAATCTGAATGAGAGAAATGAGCAAATCACAAGAACCTGCAGTTTTGGAAGCACCATATCCTCAAAAATAATAAAAAATCCAGTGTCATTCTGCATAAAACCTGCGGATCTCGTAGTTTGGATCTGTGCAAACACAAGTTCTCGGTAAAATCCACATTTAACCAGACAGTTTGTTTTTAAAGCTGCGCTGTGTAACTTTTCTGGTGGAGGAACTGAATGGAAATAGCAAACTGAACAGAAGAGATGTGAGCCGGCGACGACAGCGTTCATCTGCTCTACCCATTATGTTTTTATGTCGAGAGCAGGATTCGAACTCGCAACCTTCAGATCAGCGAGCGACTTCTTATTGGACTAAAGCCGGACTGAACCAGGACTAAACCAGGGACTAAACCAGGACTAAACCAGGGACTAAACCAGGACTAAACCTGGGACTAAACCAGGTCTAAACATGGAATGAACCAGGACTAAACCTGGACTAAAACCTGGACTAAAACCTGGACTAAAACCAGGACTAAAACCAGGACTAAAACCAGGACTAAAACCAGGACTAAAACCAGGACTGAACCTGGACTAAAACATGGATTAAAACCAGTGGAAAAAAATGAACTTTAAACAAAATCCAACCATTAAAACATAAATCACAAATCTAATCCCATCAGACGCTCGTCAGATAAAAATCCAAACTCGATATTTTTCCCAGTTTTTTCCCCGACTGTAAAACTTGAAGAGCGGGACAGTCCCCAAAGAGGAAGAGTCGTGTTAGTTTAACGTCGGGGGCTTGTGTTCCTGGTTTGTGAATGACTTGTGAAGAATAATAAACGATGGAGCGAGTGGAAACTCAGTGGGTTTTGTGTGAATGAAACCAGGAAGTGCAGCTCGGACGTCGAGTAAATGAAGGAACGTTACGATTTTAAATAAACACAGAAGACAATGTTTTGGCAGAGCAACTGGGACGTGACCTCAGACGGTTTTTAAGACTTTAACCTGAACCAAAGAGTTTAGAGCAAGTCTAGACCTGGGACTTTAGCTTTCACTCGTTTGGGCCCAGTTTAGTCCTGATGTAGACCTGGTTTAGTCCTGATTTAGACCTGGTTTAGTCCTGATCTAGACCTGGTTTAGACCTGGTTTAGACCCCGGTTTAGACACGATTTAGCCCCTGGTTCAGTCCTGGTTCAGTCCCCAGTTTAGTCCTGATGTAGACCCGGTTTAGTCCTGATGTAGACCTGGTTTTGACCTGGTTTAGACCTGGTTCAGTCCCCAGTTTAGTTCTGATGTAGACCGGGTTTAGTCCCGGTTTCGACCCCGGTTTAGTCCTGATGTACACCTGGTTTAGACCCCGGTTTAGTCACGATTTAGCCCCTACTTTAGCCCTACTTTAGCCCTACTTTAGCCCTACTTTAGCCCTACTTTAGCCCTACTTTAGCCCTGGTTCAGTCCTGTTTTAGCTCTGGTTTATCCCTCTCTTAGCCCTCTCTTAGCCCTCTCTTAGCCCTCTCTTAGCCCTCTCTTAGCCCTCTCTTAGCCCTCTCTTAGCCCTCTCTTAGCCCTCTTTGAGCCCCCTTTTATTCCTCTTTTAGCCCTCTTTTAGCCCTCTTTTAGCCCTCTTTTAGCCCTCTTTTAGCCCTCTTTCAGCCCTCTTTTAGTCCTCTTTTAGCCTCTTTTTAAACCTGTTATAGATGTGGTTAAGTTTACGTTGCAGCTCTTTGTCCTGGTTAGTTCTATCTCATGTCTCAGTCCTGTTATTACGCTTCTTGTGGAGGTGTGAGTCAGTTCTATTCATGTTTACTTCTCCTTCAGGCTCATCCACATTTAGACTTGGTTTAGTTCTGGTTTGGTCCCATTTTAGACGTGTGTAGTCCTGAAATAGTCTGGCATTAGTTCTGGTTTAGTCTCAGGTCAGATCTTGTTTTCAGGACACTTGGTTTAGTCTTTTCTTTTGCATTTTGGTCCTTCATGGCACAAATCTCCTTTTAGACCAAACCTGGACCTGGTTTAGTTTCACACCCTCTTCACATCTCTCTTCGTATTGACATGTTGTTTCAGTCCTAATTAAACTATCACTTGCTTAATTAATTCCTCATCCTGGTGAAACTTGAAAAGCCAAACATTCCCCAAGGCGACAGCAGAGTCGAGTCACGGCTCAGAACGGCTCAGAACGGCTCAGAACGGCACGGCTCAGAAACATGTAAGTGCCACATGAACAGACTCCGAGGACTTCAGGGGCCTGGACTAAACCTGGACTAAAACCTGGACTAAACCTGGACTAAAAACATAGACTAAAACATGGACTAAAACATGGACTAAACATGGACTAAACCAGGTTTAAACCAGGACTGAACCAGGGCTGAACGTGGACTAAAACAGGTCTAAACCCGGACTAAACCCGGACTAAAACCCGGACTAAAACCCGGACTAAAACCCGGACTAAACATGGACTAAACATGGACTAAACATGGACTAAACATGGACTAAACATGGACTAAACATGGACTAAACATGGACTAAACCAGGTTTAAACCAGGTTTAAACCAGGACTGAACCAGGACTGAACGTGGACTAAACCCGGGCTAAACCCAGACTAAAACCCGGACTAAACCATGGACTAAACCCAGGACTAAACCCAGGACTAAACCCAGGACTAAACCCAGGACTAAACCCAGGACTAAACCCTGGACTAAACCCTGGACTAAACCCTGGACTAAACCCTGGACTAAACCCTGGACTAAACCCTGGACTAAACCAGGTTTAAACCAGGACTGAACCAGGACTGAACGTGGACTAAAACGGGTCTAAACCTGGACTAAACCTGGACTAAATCAGGACTAAATCAGGACTAAACCAGGACTAAACCAGGACTAAACCAGGACTAAACCAGGACTAAACCAGGACTAAACCTGGACTAAACCTGGACTAAACCTGGACTAAACCTGGACTAAACCAGGTCTAAACATGTTGAATGTTTGAGTTTTGTTCAGTTTAAACCTGGAACTTTCTTCCTGAAGATGTGACACAGTCTCTTTGATAATATTTAAATCCAGGTTCTTTTTCTGCCTGTGACTGACAGTTTTTATTCTGCCTCTTCTCTTTAATGTTTTATGCTGATTAACGTTTTAATTTGTTGTATTGTGACTTTAGAGTCTTTCTTCTCTCTAAAACTCTGAATCCCCCTGTGCCACATTGTGCTGCACAGATAAACTTGTCTCTCCTGTTACCAAACACCACAATAGCATCTGCCCCACAGCCGCGCGTAAAGCCCGGCGCAACGTTACACCTCCCGCGTGCGCGTCCAGCAGCCCGTGGCCGGAGTCCAGACCTCCATGGATCCTTCCACCCCGAGACACGGAGACGCCAAGCCGCAAAGAGAGAGACACACACCGCCACAAACACGCAGACAGCCGGGGACACGCGCGCTGACACGTAAAAACACAGAACACTCACCGAAAACAGCACGTCCGAGGCGCAGGGGGCGAGGGCGGCCACAACTTCCCCAAAACTCCGTGACAAGTGGCTCACGGTGAAGAAATGTAGGAAATAAACGTCCAAGAGAGTTAAATCCAAACGCGAGGGTCTTGGTTTCAGTCCGCGTCAGTGTGGAGCCCCAAAAGTCTGCGCCGAACAGATTTACGCAGAATTTGGAGACGCCTTTTACGCACAGCCGTGAGGACGCGTCTGCGCTCAAATCTTCTCTCTGAAAACGTGGAAATATCTCGTGAACTCGTCCCGTGCGTGTCTCTGCGCGGAGCTTCTCTCAGGCTGCGCTGCTGCTCCAGACTCGCCGCGGACAGACGAGCAGCGCGGCGCCACCAGGTGCTCATTTACATAACTGCACCGGCTGCAGCCAATCAGCGCGCAGAGCCAGGTGTCTGATTATAAATGCCAGAAGCTCCACAGCCAATCAGAGCGCGGCAGAGGCGGGACCAGAGGCTTTAACAACACCAGAGTGAAATCCAATGTGAAATCTGTGGAGAGTTGTGTTGTTACAGGAAAAATGAGATTTGGGGAATAAAAGTCTGTGGCACATGAGGCTGCGCTGCTACTTTAACTGTTTGTGTCCACAGTCTGCGGCTTTTACCTTCAAATCACTTTAATTATGCTTTTTAAACGACATCGCACCAGTTTACAGTCAGTTTTTCTCAAACTTTTCAACCGTAGAGCGTCTGTCCATTGATCCAAAACTTGTTTCAATCTGATCTCGACATCACACCCGGGAGATTGAACTCTAGTGTCATGATTATCAGCCAAAATAACTGCGATAGATGTGAATAATTATAATTTTGATGTATTTAAGCAACTTTTATATGAAAAAACTACGATCTAAAGGAGAATATTGTGAATAAACAGGGCCGTCGACTGAAATTTGGGTGCCCGGGTCAAGAAGCTTCACAAATCTGGGCCCCCTAAGACCCTGGGGCCCCGGACAACAGCCCCCTCTGTCCTTCCCTGTCGACGCCCCTGTGGTTCAGTCGTTTTTTCTGCACATTCTGCTGATAAAACGGAGATTTTCTTTGTTGGCGATGCTCACGATTCTATAAAATGTCCCGCGAATGATTATCGTCGATCTTTTTATCACGATAAACGATGTTACAGATGAATGCTGGTGTTGTGTCCTTGGGCAAGACACTTAACCCACGTCGCCTCCAGTGTCTGTGGAAAAGCGCTTTATAAAAATGTGACTTTTTATCACTTAAAAAACACAAAAACTGACTTGAGGATAGATCTAAAACAAGAAAACTCAGGTTTAAACTAGAGCTGAACTTTCCTGAGCAACAACTTTTACAAATTAGCATCTTATTAGCATTTTATTATCCGTCTGTAACATCTCCAATGCTCAAAATGCTCCGTTCCACCTTGTGATGTCATCAAGTGATAGCTTTTTTCAAGTTAACAGCTCCTTTTTTAACTTTAGTTCAGTAGAAATGGGCAATTCTAGTGCTGAAATGATCCAAATAACTCTAGAAATGAAGGTGTGTGGAGTTTAAAAACACAGTGGAGCACTTCCTGTATCACCATACGATGACATCACAAGGTGGGACAGAGGAATAGGGGAAGAAATTAGTTTTATTTAAGTGAATTTGTGTCATTTTAAAAGTAGAAAAAACTCAAACTTTAATATAAAAAGTATGACAAAAGTTCATTAATATCGTCACTTTTTCACTTGTTTTGTAGTTTTTGATGAAGTTTCCGTCTTTATCGTGTTGTTCATCCTTTGTCTGGAATGTTCCACAGTCTGGCATTAAACTTAAACGTCTTATATCACACAAAACTGACTTTTGTAGCTTTAAGTCGTGTTATAAAGGCTCAAAAACAGACCTGGAGTCGTGTTTTGTTTCATTCACACATGTTTAAGTAACATCTCCAAAGCTCAAAACGCTCTGTTCCACCTTGTGATGTCATCAAGTGGTAGTTTTACAAGTGAACATCTCCATTTTTAACTTTTGTTCAGTAGAAAGTGACAATTCTAGCGCTGAAATGATCCAAATTATTCCAGAAATGAAGGTGTGTGGAGATTAAATACACAGCGGAGCACTTCCTGTTTTACCACCTGATGACATCACAAGGTGGAACAGAGCGTTTTCAGCCTAAATCTGCAGATATTTGTGTTAAACATGTGAGAATGAAACAAAAAAACACAACTGCAGGTCTGTTTGTGATGAGGAAACACAGGCTCTTTATAAAACTTCAGTATTTCCAGTAAGAATGAAGTCTTCAGGTTTTATTGCCACCGTTATTGTCAAATCCAAATGTTTTATCGTTTAAAAAGTCTCAGCGTCGCCGTCTCTTCACCATCAGCTGCCCTGAAACGTGTTTTTAGTGTTCTGCAGAGACTACGGAACAAAACGTCACTGTTATTACTATAAACGTGATTAAACTTACACAAAAACTGCCCCCTGCCCCCAACAGTTTGAATTTTAAAGCTGCGCTGTGTAACTTTTCTGGTGCTTGTCTCCATGGCGATGTTGTTGCTATGCGTTTGATGCTCCACAAATTAACTCTTGTGAGCGTTAAGTCGTCTTATAATGTCGTTGAGTCGTCAAAAGTCTGTTTGTGACGAGGAAACAACATTAAAACAGATCAGAAAATGCCGTAATCTGTTCCCTTTAAGCGTATCCATAGCAACAAGCAGGTGAAACAAGACACGAGGTTTGGGATCAGATCTGTGGAGAGGCGAGCGCTGTTCTCAGTAAAAATACATGATTACATTGTTTTTTTCTTCTTAAAAACACATCTGTTATGGAAGTAAACGCAGGCAAAGCCAGGGCCGGCCCTAGCCTTCAGGGGACCTTAAGCAAAATTGTCCCCCGGGGGCCCTCTCCACTTCAGTGCCACATATTCATATCTGACAACATTATAACATAATCACACCCAGTTGTTAAAAGACTGAAAATTCTAGAGGCTCACAACAGCAATAGCCACAAGTCTAATAGTATAAAAACATGTGAGGAAGGGGGGGTCTGCCAGAGACATTTTTAAATTCTGGTGCATTTAAATATGTTCCCACTAAAAAAAATACACTTACATTTCTCATAAAGTGCAGTACTGGATAGAATAGCCAAACAAGGTACACTAACTTCAAAATCGTATCACTCAAGAAGTACAAAGTAGTGCTCCAAGTTAAGAGTAGCATAAGAGAAACAGCCTGGACATGACGTCAGATTTATCATCAGATTTATAATCATCAGATTTATAATCATCAGATCATTTGGACTGAACATTAAATAAAAGGGGATTTTAGGATCACATATTTTTATGTTTGTTGTCAGGCTTTGGATGGGAGATTTCGCCTAAATGCTCATATTAAATGAGTAGGATGCCCAGATATTGATACCAGCATTGGGTGGTACTCATCAATGAGCTGCCGATACCCAAAAGCCGATACCACTGTATCTGTGCTGCTGTTTGAGGCTCACAGCTCGCCTCTCCACAGAGCAGATCTCTGGACATAAAGATGCACATTTAGCACAGCTGTGATCATATGTGACTGTCACATATACAAATAAAGGCTTTTATAGTTCACAGAGGACACTAGCGCAGTGCTTGTGTTTACAGTACTAGCATGCTAACGTTGCTAAGTGCGATGGCGTTTATTTTTGCTTGTGCTGCGATGTAACTGTTATAATGGACAAACACATTTAGACGAGTTCAGAGCTTTTAAAAGACAAACAGCAGGAACATAAGTGAAAAAGTGGCCGTGGTACAAGTAACAACAGTCACTGTTATGTTAACAGTGGCTCTGTAGCAGTTAGCGCGTTAGCAGCTAGCATGTTAGCAGCTAGCGTGTTAGCAGTTAGCGCGTTAGCAGTTAGCTCGGAGGAGCGCAGTCTGCAAAGAGGAAGCGGTAAAGCCAGGAGCTTTAGACCAGATCTAAATAAATTATATTTAAATTATACCTAACTACAGTGATAAGTTTTCTAAGATGAAAAAGTGGCTATACTATAAAATGAAATGAATTAGACTCACTATTATAATCAGACACCAGTAAAAATAATGTCTGGTATCGGTATCTTTAGTCAGTATCGGCGAGTACTCAAAATGAAGTACTCGTACTCGTTTGCAAAACATGGTATCGATGCATCCGTATTAATGAATCGTTAATAACACATTCAGAGTCGTTCACAGGTCGTTCTTTCGTTCAGCAGATTTTAACAGAGATTTGTGCCATAAACAACGATGATGTGACAGAGACACTTTAACCAAACTCACGTCATCTGAGGTTTAGAAACAAAAGGACAAACCACAGTGTAATAAACGGACTCACCTGTGTCCTCTGTCCCTCTGAGGTGTGTCCTCTGTCCTCTGATACATGTCCTGTCTGCACATTCTCTCTGTTTTATCTGTAGATCCACTGGTGTAAAATATTTCGAGTTCTCTCTGAAAAATCCTGTCCCCAAACGATCTTCCTCTGGGCTCTTCACACATTGTCCCATCACTAACTTAAGTCTTTTAGTCTGTAAAACATCCACTCAAATGTCCCTCTGCTGCCTCAGTCTCCCAGAATGCACCTGGAGGGAGGGGTCCTTCACACCGGTGTAAACACGTGGCTGTCCTCACCACTGCCCGACTAGAAAATAAATGTAGGAAGCACATGTCCAGCTAATGGAAATAAAACACATCTAGTCGTGTAAGAAGGATATTTAGACTAGTTTACATACCCGGGCACCGTTTAGTTTTCAGAAAAAAATGTTTCAATCATTATTTTCAATATAAATGTAGGGCTCTTGGGGGCCCTCTGGTGGCCTCGGGGCCCTAGGCTATAGGCTGGGCCGGCCCTGGGCAAAGCGATGACGTTTCCATGGAGACGAGCAGCAGGTTGCCGTCTGAAAAGTTACACAGTGCAGCTTTAACACCGTCTGATATAAGTAAGATTAGGTTTTTTTTCTCCCACTGTTGATTGAATAAATGCAAGTTCCTGTAGTAATGTCGTACTGTGGAGCGACCCAGGCAAAAAACAGCGAGCAGGCTCCTTTCTCCACAGATCTAACCTGTAACCTGACTTAACGACACCACCTGCTCCTGCTCTACGTTTAATCCAATACTGTGGAACATTTTAATCAAAGCAATAACATCTCCATGGCGACCGTATCCTCCCACAGCTCGTTGCTCGTGTTTCCGTTGATCTTTTTAGCAAATATTGTTAAAAACTGTGTTTTCTCGTATCTGGGGCTGGTGTTTTCTGGAGCTGGGGCTGGTGTTTTCTCGTATCTGGGGCTGGTGTTTTCTGGATGTGGGGCTGGTGTTTTCTGGAGCTGGTGTTTTCTCGTATATGGGGCCGGTGTTTTCTGGATCTGGGGCTGGTGTTTTCTGGAGCTGGTGTTTTCTCGTATATGGGGCCGGTGTTTTCTGGATCTGGGGCTGGTGTTTTCTGGATGTGGGGCTGGTGTTTTCTGGATCTGGGGCTGGTGTTTTCTGGATGTGGGGCTGGTGTTTTCTGGATGTGGGGCTGGTGTTTTCGGGATCTGGGGCTGGTGTTTTCTGGATCTGAGGCTGGTGTTTTCTGGATCTGGGGCTGGTGTTTTCTGGAGCTGGGTCTGGTGTTTTCTGGATGTGGGGCAGGTGTTTTCTGGATGTGGGGCAGGTGTTTTCTGGAGCTGGGGCCGGTGCTTCTCTCTCTGGATGTGTCTGGACTCGCTCGCGGTGGAGGAAACTTTAGCCTCAGTCAGAATAAAGGTCGTTAAGAAACCAGCCCCACCTTTGACAAACAGAAACACGAGGATTTCGATTTCAGATGAAAAATGTTTTTTCGTCTGAGCTTCTGAGGCGGGAGAAGTTTTCAGACGAAGTTTGTGGTGATTTTGTCCAATTTTACAAGTTTCATTTAAGTGAATTTGTGTCGTTTTAAAAGTTTCCAAAATCAAACTCTAGTATAAAAAGTATTAATTATGACAAAAGTTCATTAACATCGTCACTTTTTCACTTGTTTTGTAGAGTTTTTGATGAAGTTTCCGTCTTTATCGTGTTGTTCATCCTTTGTCTGGAATGTTCCACAGTCTGGCATTAAACTTAAACGTCTTATATCACACAAAACTGACTCTCGTAGCTTTAAGTCGTGTAATAAAGGCTCAAAAACAGGCCTGGAGTCGTGTTTTGTTTCATTCACACATGTTTAAGTAACATCTCCAAAGCTCAAAACGCTCTGTTCCACCTTGTGATGTCATCAAGTGGTAGTTTTACAAGTTAACATCTCATTTTTTCACTTTAGTTCAGTAGAAATTGGCAATTTTAGTGCTGAAATCATCCAAATTATTCCAGAAATTAAGGTGTGTGGAGTTTAAAAACACAGTGGAGCACTTCCTGTATCGCCACTTGATGACATCACAAGGTGGAACAGAGCGTTTTCAGTTTGAGGGAAGAACTCAGCCTAAATCTGCAGAAACAAAACACAACCCCGGGTCTGTTTGTGACGAGGAAACGACATTAGAACAGATCAGAGAACAGCGTGATACCACCCCTTTAATGCCCCTTTAATGCCCCTTTAAAGCCTCACTGTGGAGCTTTAACGTCTCCATGGCGACCAGCAGCAGGTGACAGACCCGACCCAAAAGAGTTACAAGGCTCGTCTTTAACCTGAGCTGGAGTTTTTGTGTTTTTTGCAGCGTAAAGGCTCAAATTTCCTCGTTTTTCTTTCTTGTTTTTCCTCCTCGTTTTTTTTCTCCCTCGTTTCAAAGCGACATAAATATGATCCGTCCGGGCGTTTCAAACTGTTCACAAACGAGACCGAGCGCCACGGTGGTGAATAGGGTCGTGATTTCTGCAGGGGGATTTGCCGTTGCCCCGACAACGCTCAAAGCAACGCCGGTCGCACAATGAGGCACCAAAAAAAACGACAGAAACGTGTTTTAGAGCGAAGGGAACGACCGGGCTGAGATCTGGGACGATGACAAAACGAGACGAGGGTTTGTCGGTGGAATCTGAGAACGAGGACACACCCGCCCCGGGCGCCGCCGCCATTTTGGACGAGGTTTTGTGAAGTGAGCGAGGAGGAAACGCTAAAGAAATACAGAGAAACATTTAAATATTTAGACTTTTTTCTCTCCGTGTAGCCCCTCGTGCCAAAGTGAACCAGTCGGCAGGTTTTTAAGCCAGATGCCCTCCCGAAAACGACGTGGGAGGGGCACGATTTGAACTTTGACCCTCCGTTTTTTGCATAAAACAGTGTTAAAGCCGCACTGTGTAGCTTTTCACACCTGCTCGTCTCCACGGAAACGTCGTCGCTTTGCCTGCGTTTATTCCATAGCAGCAGCAGCGTTTTTGAGAAGAAAAAAACAATGTAATCATGTTTTTTTTTTTAAACTGAGAACGGCGCTCGCCTCTCCACAGATCTGATCCCAAAACTTCCTGTTGTCATGTGGTTTCAGCTGCTTGTTGCTATGGAAACACGGTACTTAAAGGGGTCGTGTTACGCTGTTTTCTGATCTGTTCTAACGTCGTTTCCTCGTCACAAACAGACCTGGAGTTGTGTTTTGTTTCTGCAGATTTAGGCTGAGTTCTTCTCTCAAACTGAAAACGCTCTGTTCCACCTTGTGATGTCATCAGGTGGTGATACAGGAAGTGCTCCACTGTGTTTTTAAACTCCACACACCTTCATTTCTAGGATGATTTCAGCCCTGGATTTGCCGACTCAGCACATTTAAAGTTTAAACCCGATGAAATCACATATATATTGTCATTTCTATCTCTCCTCACACGTGAAAAGAAAAACAGAAACAAAATGTAAAACTAAATATTTAAATTGTGCAAATAATTCTTCAAAATCTCAAACTCGTAAACGTGTTATAACATCGCTAAAAACCTGCACATTTTTGGTTTTATTTTGTTGATTTTTTCCCCTTCTGATCCCATATTTCCAGTGTTATTTTAGGCTTATTCTTCTGCCAGACGGAAAACGCTCTGTTCCACCTTGTGATGTCATCAGGTGGCGATACAGGAAGTGCTCCGGCGTGTTTTTAAACTCCACACACCTTCATTTTTAGAATCATTTGGACGATTTCAGCGCTAGAATTGCCCATTTCTACTGAACTAAAGGTAAAAAAGGAGCTGTTGACTTGGAAAAAAAACTACCACTTGATGACATCACAAGGTGGAGCAGAGCGTTTTGAGCTTTGGAGACATTACAGACTGATAATAAAGGGTAATACAATAACAAAATACATCTCCTGGTCTGTTTTTGGGGAGAAATAACAGCTTTATAACATAGATCGACGTAAATATCCCTAAATGTCAAACTGTTTTGCATAAACGTGTAAAATTAAATTGGTTTGAACTCGTCGCCGTTTGTTTTTGCAGCGTCTTTTCCTTTTGCTTTCAGGGAGAATCAGCAGGGCATGAAAAGCAGGTCTGATCCTGTGTGGAATTCGCTGGTATCGCTCCAGGTTTGAGGACGGCAGAGTTAATGGGACGTCGAGGGAGAAGGAGACGAGGAAAGTTTCGATGCTTCGACCTGAAACACGTTTTATTCAGTCGGAAATGATCCTTTCCAGCCCCAAAAAAACGTCTTTTCAAACGTCTGAGGAGAGATGTTTGGTCCTGTCAGCGCCGGGATTTATCGCCCTGCGCTCACAAAATATAAACATCTGAATTAAAAGAGGAAGTTTTTCAGTTTTTGGAGGTTTTCGAGGTTCAAAAACACTTAAAAATACATAAATAGTTCATAAGAGTTGATGGTTTGACAGGTTCTGAAAGGTTAAAGTCAAAGGTTTAGACTCGTCTCGTCTTTCAATGTTTTTTTAATTTATTTTTACAATTTTTTACATTTTCTATACACCAGAAAATCTCAAATATATAAATAACTAACTTAATATTTAGCAACGTTTTTCTTTATGACATAATTCCATGTAAATTACTTCATATATTTGTGTATAAAATGTAAAAAGTTGTAAAAATAAAATTATTTTTGTCTTTTTTGGTGTCGGATTATTCAGGTGTTTCCATGTTTTTCTGCTAAATGTCGATATATTAAACCAGACGATCTGTCAATAGAAGAACACTGCAGTTAGACATTAAAAATATATAAATAATATAATATAATAAATTAATAAATATAATAAATAAATAAAATATAAAATACAATAATAATAATAATAATAAATAATAACATAATAAAAAAAGAATATAATCATAATATAATAAATAAATATATATAAATAATAATAAATAATATAACAAATAAATAAAAAATATAGAAATAAATATGAATAATAATAATATAATTTAGCATAATAAATAAAGAATAATATTCATAATTATAATAATAATAAATAATAATATAATTTAACATAATAAATAAATACAAAATACATCATAATAATAAATAATAAATACATAAATAAGTTCACCTTGATCCATAGCAAATGTGTGTATAAGTGTATAAATGTGTGTATAAATGTGTGTATAAATGTATAAATGTATAAATGTTATAAATATATTTATAACAGATGGAAAAGAATGACATAATAACCTTTAAGATTAAGTCACAACAAACTTCAGTCTTTGTTCTGACTGAATCAGTGTCAGTTTAACCAACACTAGACGTCGTTTTTTTGCAGTGTGCTGTAGCGGAGCGCCCGGCGTGCCCCATGTCCCCGCCCCCTCGCCCCCCTGTCCCTGTCCCCGCCCCCTATCCCCGCCCCCTATCCCCGCCCCCTCTCCCCTCTCCCTTCCCTCCCTCTGACAGCTGTGCAGAGCCTCGTCGTTCAGACACAGATCACTGCAGAATGCTCGGCTCGCACTGGGACCGGAGGAATACCACATACCACGAATACTACTGTCCCTCCACCACCAGCCCCTCCACCAGCCCCTCCACCGGCCCCTCCCCCCCCGCCCCTAAACCCCCATCTCTCAGGACGTCTCCCACCAATAAATGTCAAAGCGTCAAACTCAGGAGAGAGTCAAAACTTCACAATCTTCCATTTTACTACAGGGATAAAGTCGTCTCCTCGTCACAGACTGGACTTTTTGTGTTTCATTCACACAAACCTGCAGATTGAGGCTCTCAAAACGCTCTGTTCCACCTTGTGATGTCATCATGTGGTGATACAGGAAGTGCTCCACTGTGTTTTTAAACTCCACACACCTTCAGCTCTGGGGTTCTAGTTCAATCTTCACTGAACTAAAGGTAAAAGTCGATTTCACGTGAAAACTACCACTTGATGACATCACAAGGTGGAACAGAGCGTTTTGAGCTTTGATTATCTGTTAAAAGACGTTTGAGTAATTTGAAGATTAAGATTCTAATCGTTTCTAATCATCGGCTGGAGGATGATGAGTTTGTGGCAGTTTTACAACTTTAAAAGAAGAAACTGAGATTATATTTTTTGTGAAACTGAGATTATATTTTTTGTGTTATAATATTTTAATTAATTTTGAATAAGAAAAATTCCAGCTCTCACCTGTGATCATGACTCTGGGTAATGACCGAAAGAACAAGATACAAGCAGCAGAAATGAGTCTCCTCCTCCCTCAGAGACAGGGGGAGGAGCTCGGAGTAGAGCCGCTGCTCCTCCTCGTGGAGAGGAGCAGCTGAGGCTCGGGCATGTGTCCCGGATGCCTCCGGGACGCCTCCCCGGGGAGGTGTTCCGGGCATGTCCCACCGGGAGGAGGCCACATGCGTCTCGTCTGTCCTGGGAAAACCCCGAGGTCCCACCGGAGGAGCTGGGGAAGTGTCTGGGGTGAGGGAAGTCTCTGCTCACTCACTGTGGTTAATGTCACTGTCACATCACCGGCTGATTTTATTCTAAAGTCTCTGTCGCGGCGTTTGGAGCTGAAAGTATGAAAATAAAACAACAATAATCAGCAAAAAAGTCAAATTAAACTGAAATAAATAAACTAAACAATTTAAAACGTCTCAGAATTAATCTGACGTAAAGTAATTTTTGAAGTATTCTGAAGTATTTTTGAAGTATTTTGAAGTATTTTTGAAGTATTTTGAAGTATTTTTAAAGTATTTTAAGTATTTTTAAAGTATTTTGAAGTATACTAAAGTATTTTTCAAGCATTTTGAAGTATTCTGAAGTATTTTTGAAGTATTTTGAAGTATTGTAGAAGTGTTTTTAAGTATTTTTGAAGTACTTCTGAAGTATTTTTAAGTATTGTAGAATTGTTTTAAAGTATTTTTGAAGTAGACACAGACACAGACGGCGCTCAACCAACGATTTTATGTCGAGATCGGGATTTGAACCGGCGACCTTCGGCTCAGTGGAGTTGACTGAACTTTTATCTTTTGTTTTTGTCCAGTAAAAACGTCGAAACGCTCGAGTCAAACCTCCAAACTCGGCCGGTCCCTGTGACTTTGCGTCTGTCAGTGTCAGGATCTGGCAACCCTCATGCAGCTGGGGTTGCCAGATTTTCAGGCAACAACAAGCAACGGGGTCAGTGAAAAAAACACGAAACAAGCGACGGAAATAAACGCAAAAATAAACAGTTAAAGTTTGAAAAAGGTGAAAAACAGAAATAGTTTGATTCATTTCAAACAGTTTGCAGAGGTTCAAAGTTATTCCTCACTTTTTTATACATTCAGAACATCCTAATCACTCACCAGGATGAGTTTATAAGGGCTTTTCACAACTTTCAGAGTGCTAATAACAAGTAGCATGCTAACACTGCACTTCTTGATTATTGGACAATATAAAAATGGTGTGTAGCTGATGAGACGTTTGTATTTTTACAGCATATTTGGCTTTAATTACAACTTTAAAACCTTAAAATTTTGTATTTTATTATTTTATCATCATCTGTTTTTTAATTATGAAACAGAACAAAAAAAAAAAAAAATTCTGTTCTGACGTGAAATAAACTCAAACAAATCACATCCCACGACTCAGAATTAGCAAAACTCCAAAAATAGCAGCTCAAAGTCGCTAAAATGACACTGACCTGGCAACTCTGTCCGGTCTGCTGCCCCGGTGTGATCGGAGTGTCGGGGGGTCAGGGGTCACGGGGTCACGGGGTCACGGTCGGGGGGCGGGGCTCTGGAGGAAACAGCAGCGTCGGCTTCAGCGAGACTCACCACCAGAGAGAAGGTACTTAGTGTCATGAAGTATTTAAAGGGTTTTCAAGTATATTCAAGGATTTTTCAAGGATTTTAAAGGATTTTTCAAGTATTTTGCAGTATTTTTGAAGTATTTTAAAGTATACTAAAAATATTTTTCAAGTATTTTTAAGTATTTTTCAAGTATTTAGCAGGATTTTTGAAGTATTTTAAAGTATATTAAAATATTTTTCAAGTATTTTTAAGTATTTTTCAGTATTTTTGAAGTATTTTGAAGTATTCTGAAGGATTTTTGAAGTATTTTGAAGTATTCTGAAGGATTTTTGAAGCATTTTGAAGTACATTAAAGTATTTTTAATTGTTTTGAAGTATTTTTGAAGTAGTTGAAGTTGAATCTTCAAAATACTTCAAAAAGAATCTATAATCTATTCACGTATGTTTAACACACAAACCCTGCATATTTACGCTGAAAACACTCTGTTCCACCTTGTGATGTCATCAAGTGGTCATACAGGAAGTGCTCCACTGTGTTTTTAAACTCCACCTTCACTAGAATCATTTGGATCATTTCAGCCTCTGGAATAGTCACTTATCTCCACTGAACTAAAGGTAAAAGGAGCTGTTCACTTGAAAACTACCACTTGATGACATCACAAGGTGGAACAGAGTGTTTTTTCAGTGTTGAAGATGTCGGCTCCAGGTCTGTTTTTTGAGGAAACAGCTTCAGAACATGATAAAAGAGTCAGTTTTGTGTCGTATAAAAACCTTTAGGGAAACATAATCAGATTTGATAAACGCCTCAGGGCCTGGGGCTGGAGGAAGTGTCTGGGGTGAGGGAAGTCTGGGGGGCCCTGTTCAGACTCCTGCCCCCGACACGGCCCCAGATAAGAGGAAGAAGACGGATGGATGGAGGGATGGAATTACAAACCTCCACCTCTTCACTGGTCATGTGACCAAGTGTGAGGTGTTTGTCTGATGAGCTCAGAGGAAAGTGAGACAGAGAGAGAGACGGGGAGAAGAGAGACAGAGAGACAGACGGGGAGAAGAGAGAGACAGAGAGAGAGACGGGGAGAAGAGAGAGACAGAGAGAGAGAGACGGGGAGAGAGAGAAGAGAGACAGAGAGAGAGACCGGGAGAAGAGAGAGACAGAGAGACAGAAGAGAGAGACGGGGAGAAGAGAGAGACAGAGAGACAGACGGGGAGAAGAGAGAGACAGACGGAGAGAAGAGAGAGACAGAGAGAGACGGGGAGAAGAGAGAGACAGAGAGAAGAGAGAGACAGACGGGGAGAAGAGAGAGAGACGGGGAGACAGACGGGGAGAGAGAGAGACAGAGAGACAGACGGGGAGAAGAGAGAGACAGACGGAGAGAAGAGAGAGACAGGGAGAAGAGAGAGACAGAGAGACAGACGGAGAGAGAGAGACAGGGAGAAGACAGAGACAGACGGGGAGAGAGAGAGACAGTGAGACAGACGGGGAGAGAGAGAGAGACAGTGAGACAGAGAGACAGACGGGGAGAGAGACAGGGAGAAGAGAGAGACAGAGAGAAGAGAGAGACAGGGAGAAGAGAGAGACGGAGAGAAGAGACAGACGGGGAGAGAGACAGAGAGAAAGAAGAGGGAGACAGGGAAAGAGACAGACAGAGAGACAGACAGACAGACAGACAGACAGACAGACAGACAGAGAGACAGACAGAGAGACAGAGAGAGAGACAGAGAGAGAGGCGGAGAGAGAGACAGAGAGAGACAGACAGAGAGAGACAGAGAGACAGACAGAGAGACAGACAGACAGACAGAGAGAGAGAGAGAGAGAGAGAGACAAGAGAGAGGACAGACAGAGAGAGAGAGAGAGAGAGGAGAGAGAGAGAGAGAGAGAGAGAGAGAAAGAGAAAGATGGGGGAGGAGGGTGAAGAGATAGGGAAGCACAAAGAAGAAAGGAAGAGAGAGAGGAGGGTAAGAGAAGAGAGGAGGGGAGTGAAGTAAAGAGAGAGAGAAAATGGGATAAAAGGAGAAGTAGAGAGAGTAGAGATGGATAGAGGTGGAGAGAAAGGGAGCGAGAGAGGAGGCAAACAAAAGAGAGAGTGATGAGGAGGAGGAGGGTGAGGAGATAAACTGGGTCTAAAATTCATTTTATCAGTTTCACATTAAATATTTTTTCTCTCTTCAGTCACATAAAAAAAAAAAAACAGGACGAAGTGAAACAACCTGGACCTGCTCCAGAGAGAACCACAGCTTGAGACGCACCATCAGGTTTACAGTGAATCTCTCCAAAAATCCCCCTCTCCCTCCCCCTCTCCTCTCTCTCTCTCTCCTCTCCCTTCCCCCCCTCTCCCTCTTTCTCTCTCCTCTCCTCTCTCTCCCTCCTCTCCCTCTCCTCTCCTCTCTCCCTCCTCTCCTCTCCCTCTCACTCCTCTCTTCTCCCTCTCTCTCTTTCTCTCTCTCCGTCTGCAGACATGTGGGAGGCTCCTTTATAACTATCGCCTCGTGTTCAAACTGTCACTCTCACCTCTCTCTTCTCCTCCCCCTTCCTCCCCCTCTCTCTCTCCTCCCCTCATCTCTCTCTCCTCTCTCCCTCCTCCTCCTCTTTCCCTCCTTCTCCATCTCCTCTCTCCATGTTTCTCTCCTCTCTCCCTCCTCCTCCTCTCCATGTCTCTCCTCTTTCCCTCCTTCCTCTCCATGTCTCTCTCTCCTCTCTCCCTCCTCTTCCTCTCTCCCTCCTCCTCCTCCTCTCCATGGCTCTCCTCTCTCCCTCCTCTTCTTCTCCTCTCTCCCCCTCCTCCTCCTCTCCATGTCTCTCTCCTCTTTCCCTCCTTCTCCTCCTCCTCTCTCCCTCCTCCTCCTCTTTCCCTCCTTCTCCCCCCCCTCTTCTCTCTCCCTCCTTCTCCTCTCTCCCTCCTCCTCCTCCTCTCCATGTCTCTCTCCTCTCTCCCTCTCTTCTTCTCCTCTCTCCCTCCTCCTCCTCTCCATGTCTCTCTCCTCTTTCCCTCCTTCTCCTCCTCCTCTCTCCCTCCTCCTCCTCTTTCCCTCCTTCTCCCCCCCCTCTTCTCTCTCCCTCCTTCTCCTCTCTTCCTCCTCCTCCTCTCCATGTCTCTCTCCTCTCTCCCTCCTCCTCCTCTTTCCCTCCTTCTCCTCCTCCTTTTCTCTTTCTCTCTTCTCTTTTTGGGAGTGGTATTTGCTCGAGTTGATCATGTGATCGTCTGGTAGATTCGCCGCCTGTCGCCCCCGGTTATGCGTCGCCCCCGGTTACACGTCGCCCCCGGTTACACGTCGCCCCCCGGTTACACGTCGCCCCTGGTTACACGTCACCTGACTCACCTGATGATCACTTCCTCAAACCGAAAGTTAAAAATTCATTGTGGAACATTTCAGGAAGTTTGGGACAGATTTGACTTAAAAACAGGGCCGTCCACAGGATTTTGGGGGCCCGGGCCCCCCTTTAAGAGGTGGAGCTTCCATCTCCTGCTTGTTTCCATGGCGATGTCATTGCTTTGCCTGGAATGCTTCACAGTGTGGCTTTAAACTGATCTATCTCACATTTACATTCATTTTTTATATAGATTTTTCGAAATTCAGATTGTGCATTTGTAGAGGCTAAGAGGCTACGTGCTAACTAGCTACGTGCTAACTAGCTACGTGCTAACTAGCTACGTGCTAACTGATATTGATAGCACAAAACACAAGATTCTGCGAAATGCTTTAATAATTTAGCAGTTTATAAAGTTTCAGAAGCAGATTTTATGTATAATTATCCGTCTTGTGGGGGGCTCTGAGGGGGCTCTGAGGGGGGCTCTGAGGGGGGTCTGAAGGGGGGCTCTGAGGGTGTTTCTAGAGGGGACCTGCTGCTCGTTTTCAGGCTTTGCTCTGGTCAGATTGAATCAAATGACTCAACATTTTTACCCATCTCCATGGCAACCCCCCCCCCCCCCCCCCCCCGAAACCAGAGTCCAGACCCAGAGTCCAGACCCAGAGTCCAGACCCAGAGCCCGGAGCCCGATCCTGGAGGGAGTCGGGGGCTTTTGGCCACAGGGTGAGAGTGAGTGACATAACAGAGCAGTGAGTCTGAGACTAAAAATACAAATATGACTCATGCCTCGAGATACACTCAGCAACACACACGTATATATATATACACATATATACATGTATATATACACACACAGATATACACACGCACCGAGAAACACTCAGCAACACACACGTGTATATATATATATATATATATATATATATATATATAATATATATATACATACACAAACACACACACATACATATATACATATACATACACATGTATACATGTATATATACATACAAATATATAAAGTTTGAAATGTAGTGATTTTGTAAAGATTTAGACTGAATCTTGTTAAACAAACACGACGGAATCGATCGTTTTTTTCAGATGGTTTTATTTTTGTTCAACTACAAACGTGACCAAAATAAAACACTTTTCAGCTGAAGGTCGACAGCTCAAATCCCTCCATGTGAAATGTGGAGGAGGGTCTGAGGACAGGGGGCGCTGTGGGGCAGGACGCCCCTGTGTCGGCCCCCGTATTGGCCCCTGTGTTGTTCATGTGTTCGGTGAAAGCTCCGACTGCGCCTCTGTGTTTGGACAGGAGCCATGTTGAGGACCAGGTGAAGGGGGTTATGGGAAAATGACTCTGTGTCAATCAAACCCACTGAGACAAAAACTGTGAAACGACAAACTGAGCGACGAGTTTAAATCTGTCGTTTAAAGAGAAGAAACTACAGAGCTGCTCGTTTCCATGGAGACGTCACTGCTTCGTCTGGAATGTTCCACAGCCCGGCATTAAACACGTGTCTGCTGCACTGCCTCTGCACAGATCTGACCTGGAACTTGACCTGGTTTAATGCCACACTGGGGAATATTCCAAAGTAAAGATGAATAAACACATGGATCGAGTTCAGTTAAAGCACATTTCACATTTTATTTAAGCTCAAAAAGGTGAAATCTGTGAAGTATCAGATTTATTTTTTACATTATTCTCTCTGTTTCTCGTCTGTAAAACTCCTCACCACACACTTTATACACTTTTCTCACTCAGGCATTAACATTTTCTCACATTTCTCTCTTGTTTAAACACAAAGTTCAAACCTTCGTCGGTGCCTTTGTCGGTGCAGAACGTTTCATCGACATTGTGGGTTTTGTCGGGGAGAAAACTTGCAAACATACAGCACTTCAGAGTCACACTGATCCAACATTTAACGTTTCTCCATGTTCTCCTGTTCTTCATGTTCTCCTGTTCTTCCTGTTCTCCTGTTCTTCATGTTCTCCTCGTCTCTCTGGCTCTTGTGGACCTGCTTTGATGCGTCTCATGTTCTCGTTTGTTTCTCCGTGTTCTTCATGTTCTCCTCGTCTCTCTGACACTTGTGGACCTCCTTTGATGCGTCTCATGTTCACTTGTTTCTTCATGTTCTCGTTTGTTTCTCCATGTTCTCTCCTTCTCCTGTTCTTCATGTTCTCCTGTTCTTCCTGTTCTCCTCGTCTCTCTGACACTTGTGGACCTCCTTTGATGCGTCTCATGTTCACTTGTTTCTTCATGTTCTCGTTTGTTTCTCCATGTTCTCTCCTTCTCCTGTTCTTCATGTTCTCCTGTTCTTCATGTTCTCCTCGTCTCTCTGACACTTGTGGACCTCCTTTGATGCGTCTCATGTTCACTTGTTTCTCCGTGTTCTTCATGTTCTCCTGTTCTTCATGTTCTCCTGTTCTTCATGTTCTCGTTCTCCTGTTCTCCTCGTCTCTCTGACTCTTGTGGACCTCCTTTGATGCGTCTCATATTTTCTCCTGGACCACACACACAGGAGGGAGATTTACAGCCGGGGCAGTTGTCACCGTCCTGCCCCCGTCACTGTCCCACAGCAGGGGGCAACACCCCCCACCAAAGCTCTCCTCTCCTCCTCCTCCTGTTCTCTCCTCCTCCTCCCCCTCCTCCTCCTCTTCTCTCCTCTCTCCTCTTCTCTCCTCCTCTTCTCTCTTCCTCCTCTCTCCTCCTCTCTCCTCCTCTCTCCTCCTCCTCTTCTCTCCTCCTCTTCTCTCTTCCTCCTCTCTCCTCCTCCTCTTCTCTCCTCCTCTTCTCTCTTCGTCACAGACCGTCACAGACTCATGAAACATAAAGTGTCTCTGATGAGACGAGTTTAACCTGATCAAACTTTTATAGATCACACTTTACATTTGTGTTTGAGAAGAAACTTTATCCTGAACATATCGAGCTTCACAAGTTCAGGAGAAAAAGAAATAAAACATTAAAACTGCAAGCAGTGATAAAGGCCCTCGCCACCCTTGCGACCGCGGGGTTCACGCCACCGCGGAGTTCACGCCACCGCGGGGTTCGCGCCACCGCGGAGTTCGCGCCTCTCGTTCCCACTTACATCGCCCCTCCCACCAAAATCAGCGACTGAGTAATACTACTCCATTCATTCCAATGAGAGCATTTATGACATTTTCACGCCTGCACGGTAGGAAATAGAGGTATGTCTTCATTGACTTTTTTGTTCAGTATGATGAGTGGAATATGTGTACCAAATTTCAATGGTCAATGCCAAAGTACATTTTTTTATCCCAGTTAACCAAAACCCATGTATTTCAATGAGAAATGCCGGTTGTTGCCATGGCAACACACCTCCTAATAGAGGTATGTTATAGTTGGCTTTTTTGTTCTGTATGGGGATAGGGATGTCCATGCCAAATTTCAAAAGTTTTTGACAAAGTAAAATTTTTTGGGTCCCATTCAAAATTTCCAGGGGGCGCTGTGGAGCAATGGATTGTCTCATCTATGTAAACTGTATATCGTTACATTCAGATAAACATTGTGACCAAAATGTATATTAATGCCGGTTAACAAGACGCTGCATGTTTGAGTTACGTACAATTTAATACTTGAAAAAACGCCATTTTTCTTCGCATGTTGGCCACACCCACATTTTATGACTTAGAAAAATCCAAGTGAGTCGCATTTCATCCCACATGGGTCTAGTTTATTTTGACCAATTTGCAAGTTTGTTGGATGAAAATCCATTGCGTAAAAAATCCAAACGTGAGAGTTAAAATGTCAAAAAAATGGGGTTCCGTCCACAATGGCCGACTTCCTGTAGGGTTTAGGGTGGGGTCATAATATATTTTTTTACTTGTCTTGACATGTTCTATGAGTCTACTAAATTTCATTTGTCTGAGATGAAAAAGGTCTGTCATTGCCGTAATGTATTTTGAACTTTGAGGTGGCGCTACTGAGTCATTTTGCAAGATTAATTTTTTTTCACATTGAAATACCAATTTTTTCACCAACCTTGAATTTTAGGTCATAGTTGGATTAGTGCAGAGCATCTATTTAGTGGACAACAAAGTCCAGTACTCTGAACCCCATTCATTTCAATGGCACATTTCTGACCATTTCCACGGTTACCACCGTAACATAGTTACAAATAGAGGTATGTTCTCATTGACTTTTTTGTTCAGTATGTCAAGCCACATCTTCATGCCAAATTTCCAATGTTTACGACAAAGTAATTTTTTTGGTCCCATTCAAAAGTTCAAGGGGGCGCTGTGGAGCAATGTAAAATCTGACTTATGTAAATTGTATATCTGTGCGTTCAAACCAAAATTTGGAACAAAACGTATATTAATGCCGGGAAATAAGACATTGCATGTCTGAGTTACGCGCAATTTAAAACTTCAAAAAAAAGGCTTTGTTCTTTGCAAGCTGACCACACCCACATTTTTATGACTTAGAAAAATCAAAATGAGTCTTCTGTAATCCCACATGGGTCTAGTTTATTTTGACAAATTTCCAAGTTTCTTGAATTTAAATCCACGGCGTAAAAAAAATCCAAACACGAACGTTAAAATTTCAGAAAAATGGGGTTCGCCCACAATGGCCGACTTCCTGTCGGGTTTAGGGTGGGGTCATAATATAATTTTTTACTTGTCTTGACAAGTTCTATGGTTTCTACCAAATTTCATTTGTCTACGATAAAAAAAGGTCTGTCATTGCCGTAATGTATTTTGATTTTTGAGGTGGCGCTATTGAGTCATTTTGAAAGTGTAATTTTTTTGACCATGAAAATAATTAATTTTTCACCAGTCTTGAATTTTGGGTCCAATAAAATTGACTTTTCGTTAACGTTCAGGGGGTCAAAAATGGATTTGAAGTCGCGACCAAAATAATAATAATAATAAGAAGAAGATTTAAAACTGCAAGCAGTGATAAAGGCCCTCGCCACCCCCCTGCGACCGCGCGGGGTACACGCCACCGCAACGAGCTGGTCTCTTCCTTCAACTTTTCCATCCAACAAACATCACTTCCAATGTCATTGTATTTGACACAGACATTGTAACTGTAGGTTAATAGGTAAAAACATGTGAGGTGCACATTTGATGATACTTTTGTATGGAGGTCATAATGCACAGTGTTAGAGATCCGTCTGCAGTTATTACTACTATAGTGACGCTGAAGTGCAGTAAGAACATGCCTTCTTTCTATTAGAGCCATGCAGTGAAGGCAAGCAATGAAAGTTGTGCTTGGTGAATAAAATGTGAAGGTCTTGTTCCAAATTTGTAATGAAATTGTTCCACATTCTATCATAAGAGTGTTGTTCACTTGTATTTTGCCAAGTAGGAGCATAGTTGGAAGTGTTTGTTAGTACACCCTACTGGCCAGTGAGCGTACTGCACACAGTCAGAATCAAGATTGTTCTCAGCAGTTTGTGTGTTGCTTTGTCTCTGCAGCTGTTTTTACGACTAGAGAGTTTGGCAGCTTGATGTAGAGAGTCACAGCTTGATTTAGAGCGAAAATGTCAAATGTAAAAATAGACCAAAAAGACGATGAATGCTGTTTTAAGATGATGGTGGCGCTGTTCAGTTAAATATTTCCCATCATCTGTCCTGTGTCCCTTTGTCCTCTCTCTTACCACACACGGCTGTCCTCTGTCCCTTTGTCCTCCTTCTGACCACACATGTCTGTCCTCTGTCCCTTTGTCCTCCCTCTGACCACACATGTCTGTCCTCTGTCCCTTTGTCCTCCCTCTGACCACACATGTCTGTCCTCTGTCCCTTTGTCCTCCCTCTGACTACACATGTCTGTCCTCTGTCCCTTTGTCCTCCCTCTGACTACACATGTCTGTCCTCTGTCCCTTTGTCCTCCCTCTGACCACACATGTCTGTCCTCTGTCCCTTTGTCCTCCCTCTGACCATACATGTCTGTCCTCTGTCCCTTTGTCCTCCTTCTGACCACACATGTCTGTCCTCTGTCCCTTTGTCCTCCCTCTGACTACACATGTCTGTCCTCTGTCCCTTTGTCCTCCCTCTGACCACACATCTCTGTCCTCTGTCCCTTTGTCCTCCTTCTGACCACACATGTCTGTCCTCTGTCCCTTTGTCCTCCCTCTGACTACACATGTCTGTCCTCTGTCCCTTTTTCCGCCCTCTGACCACACATCTCTGTCCTCTGTCCCTTTGTCCTCCTTCTGACCACACATGTCTGTCCTCTGTCCCTTTGTCCTCCCTCTGTCTACACATGTCTGTCCTCTGTCCCTTTGTCCTCCTTCTGACCACACATGTCTGTCCTCTGTCCCTTTGTCCTCCCTCTGACTACACATGTCTGTCCTCTGTCCCTTTTTCCGCCCTCTGACCACACATATCTGTCCTCTGTCCCTTTGTCCTCCTTCTGACCACACATGGCTGTCCTCTGTCCCTTTGTCCTCCCTCTGACCACACACGAGGGCGACAGTAGCTCAGTAGGTTGAGTGTTTGTCCACTGATCCGCAGGTTGGCGGTTCAAATCCCGCTCTCTACATAAACATCATTGGTTGAGTGGTTAGATCCACTGACTCGAAGGTTGGCGGTGCAATTCCAGCCCTCACAGATGAATGCTGTCGTTGTGTCCTTGGGCAAGACACTTAACCACCTACCCCAGCCCTTGGGACAACGGGTGGAAATTAGCCTCTGGCTATAACCGGCTCCCTTTACATTCATGTCTGTCATGTCATGTCTGTTCATTAACATGCACTGTCCCAACCAAAAAAAAAAAATATATATACGTCTGTCCTCTGTCCCTTTGTCCTCCCTCTGACCACACATGTCTGTCCTCTGTCCCTTTGTTCTCCCTCTGACCACACATGTCTGTCCTCTGTCCCGTTGTCCTCCCTCTGACCACACAAGGCTGTCCTCTGTCCTTTTGTCCTCCCTCTGACCACACATGTGTGTCCTATGTCCCTTTGTCCTCCCTCTGACTACACATGTCTGTCCTCTGTCCCTTGTCCTCCCTCTGACCACACATGTCTGTCCTCTGTCCCTTTGTCCTCCCTCTGACCACACATGTCTGTCCTCTGTCCCTTTGTCCTCCCTCTCACCACACATGGCTGTCCTCTGTCCTTTTGTCCTCCCTCTGACCACACATGTCTGTCCTCTGTCCCTTTGTCCTCCCTCTGACTACACATGTCTGTCCTCTGTCCCTTTGTCCTCCCTCTGAGCACACATGTCTGTCCTCTGTCCCTTTGTCCTCCCTCTGACCACACATGTCTGTCCTCTGTCCCTTTGTCCTCCCTCTGAGCACACATGTCTGTCCTCTGTCCCTTTGTCCTCCCTCTGACCACACATGTCTGTCCTCTGTCTCTTTGTCCTCCCTCTGACTACACATGTCTGTCCTCTGTCCCTTTGTCCTCCCTCTGACCACACATGTCTGTCCTCTGTCCGTTTGTCCTCCCTCTGACCACACATGTCTGCCCTCTCTCCCTTTGTCCTCCCGTCTGACCACACATGTCTGTCCTCTGTCCCTTTGTCCTCCCTCTGACCACACATGTCTGTCCTCTGTCCCTTTGTCCTCCCTCTGACCACACATGTCTGTCCTCTGTCCCTTTGTCCACCCTCTGACCACACATGGCTGTCCTCTGTCCTTTTGTCCTCCCTCTGACCACACATGTCTGTCCTCTGTCCGTTTGTCCTCCCTCTGACCACACGTCTGTCCTCTGTCCCTTTGTCCTCCCTCTGACCACACATGTCTGTCCTCTGTCCCTTTGTCCTCCCTCTGACCACACATGTCTGTCCTCTGTCCGTTTGTCCTCCCTCTGACCACACATGTCTGTCTTCTGTCCTTTTGTCCTCCCTCTGACCACACATGTCTGTCCTCTGTCCGTTTGTCCTCCCTCTGACCACACATGTCTGTCCTCTGTCCGTTTGTCCTCCCTCTGACCACACATGTCTGTCCTCTCCGTCCTCACGCAGCTTGGCGTCTCTGGCCACAGCTCGTTAGTTAGTTAGTGTTGTTAGTGTGTGATTATTTCATAGGAACATGTAAAGAAAAATAAGAGAAATTATGCAGCATTTGCATCTGCTGTAACAAAAAAAATGTTATTAACAAAATCGCAGGTGCATAGTCGTGAAGGATGGTCAAGTCAATGGAGTAAGTTTAGATTTGTGATCAGTTCCGGCTTAGATTAGGCCTTCATTTTGTTTTTAAGAGAGCTCACAATTGAGGAGGCTTTTTGGTACCAGCTGGAGTTTTCTGAGGACATGCATGTCATTAAACTCACTGCTGTAATGAGGCAAAAAGCATAAAATAAAAAGAAAAATAGAGAAACCAAGAAATGTAGAAAATGAGTGGATCAGTTGAAACGGCATCCTGTCGTTTTCTTGTTGACAGTGTTCACAGCATTTTAACAGTTACACACATTTTCTGATGTTGCACAATGTACAGCTCACAGTTTGGCTGTTTTTTACATCACATTCCATTAGGTGTTATATTGGCATAATCAGTCACTGTTGTACTAAGCAAAGCACTCCACAACCTGGCCCCTCCTTACCTCACAGACTTGCTCCACCACCACACTTCATCTCGCTCCCTCCGCTCCTCCAGCTCCAACCTCCTGTCCCTTGCCCTGTAGGACCAAGCTCCGAAACTGGGGGGACAGAGCCTTTTCCATCTCTGCCCCCACCCTCTGGAACTCACTGCCCAAACCCCTCCGTGACTGCTCTGACCTACCCACCTTCAAAAAAGAACTAAAAAACTCACCTGTTCAAAATTGCTTTTAATGTTTGATTTTAGTTGTAAATGATTGTGTGTGATATTTTTATTCTTGCACTGTGAAGCGTCTTTGAGTGTTTTGAAAAGCGCTATATAAATAAAATGTATTATTATTATTATTATTTGTAGATGGGCCTGTCAGGAAACAATCATTTTGGAGTCAATATATTTGAACTGCGTCTGTTTTAAGTGAAATAAAAACTGTAGAGGGGCATCTTAGTCTTGTGTTTTTTCTCTAATCTTTAGTAGGGGTTTCTAGCAGAATGACAAAACGGAGCACAATAGTTCTCTTTATTTATTTATGGGGGGGGGGTCAAAAAAAATAAAAAAGAAGAAGACACAGATTAAAAAATACATTTAAAAAGTAAGTTTTGTGAAATGTATTCCCTGTGTGTAGAATGTCCCTACATTTAGAATGAATGGTTTTGTAATAATGATGTAAAGACTGGCATGTGATGTGAAACAATGAGATGTTTGTTTGTACAGGTTCTACCACAGCAAAGTAATAATTTTAATGTTATATGCATTGTAAATGTCCTACAAATGATAAGTTTATAGTGATATTTTTGGGGGATGGCACTAATTACTACAAAAGTAATGATTAAATGCTGCAACTTGTGCTTTGAAAAGTGTCTTTTTGTAATTAAGGCCATGTTTATGGTTAAAAGTGAGCAATTAGACTTTAAACAAAGTCATGTCCAGTGAAGATGCCTTCTATGTAATGTATATTTTTTTGTATTTTATGTTGTGCTCCTTTTTGTTAAAGGGAAGATTGTGCTTCTTACATAAAAGTGAATGCCACAGTAGAGACAGGTGGAGAAATGTAAATGTGAACAGAAATGAGCAGAACCCAGGACCTTGTTGGACATCAGCCTTGTGCTTTAGTGAAGGTCAGTGAAGACTTCACTGAATGTGACTGTGTTTAGATGTGTATAAAAGAACACACTGAAATTAGTTTAAAGTGAAACTGCCTTTGTATTGTCTCTCGTAGTACTGACAGAGATGATGAGTTGGGCCTCTCATATGTTAAATTCTGGGGCCTGTTCCTCTGAGTCCAGAGCCACAACAACACATCAGCATGTTTTACATATGTATGCAGCTGAAGCTCACCGCGCGAGACATGAAAAACTACTATTTTATAAGTATTAGGAGTATGTTAGTTTAACTATGTCTTATAGGTTTCAGTAGCTTAGAGTCTTCAAATTGATTTAATAGTAGTAGTAGTTTAGTAGGGTGCAGTCTACAGACGAACATGATGACACAGTCACTGCTCTGGCTGTGGTAGAACATATATTTGTAATGCTTGTATTGGCCTCATAATTATCAGAGACAGCATTTTGGATACAGATTTAATAATTTGTGCATTCATTATGGCCCAACAAGGTGAGCAGATGTATAAATGTATATATGTAGAATATAAATGATTGTTTATACGACTAAAGAAGTGGAAGGAGAGCTTGTTCTCAAAGATGTGTTTTTTACAATTCAAGTAGAGCAGATTCAGACACTTCAGAGTCAGAGTTTAACTCAACACTTTGTGGTGTTTAATTCAATTGACTGTGTATTTGTAAAATCAAAGTAAAAGTTTCCCCTTAGGCCTGAATGGGATCATTGATTAACCAAGAAAAAGTTAGATAAGCAACATTCATAGTTAATGTTGTTCATGCTAAGCACTGCTCCTACTCCTGTGTTCACTTCAGGAAACAATGAAATTTACATTTGTGGGAGGGTCCTCAGTGTGGAAACTAAGTAGTGACACCTACATATTTCTAAATTAGTAGATGTTTTGGGGAATGTCCTTTCTAAGAGTATTTAAACATGTACTTGTACTTCAGTATAATGTGTACATTTAAAGCTAATGTGTACATTTTAAAGCATTATACATGATAAATGACAGTTTGTTACAGACTTGTCTTACACTTCTGTTGTCTCAGTCCATGTGTGTCTCACCTCTGTCTGTGTGAAACACAACTGCACTGCTGCATTGGTCAGAGCTTTGAGAATATGTACATATATATGTGAACATCTGAATACAGGTTTAATAAATGAAGTATTGTACAAAAGATTATGTAAAATGGTAATAAGCGAATGTATCATACATATTTGGCAGTAGTAGTACTTGTACTTCAGTAAGTTTTAGCCATGAAATCTTTTCAGGAGTACAATTCTGCAGTACCTTTCCATCATTGAGACTTACCTGTAATCATTTCAAATGTTAAATATTCTACAGTTTGTACAGTTTCAGTGAAGAGTGTTGTGCTTTCTCTTCTGTGATTGGCAGATATTTCTAAGGAGTCTTCATTTATCAGTTTGGAAATGGCATAGTCTGTAAGCTGCATAATTCTATGGGAATTAAGCAGAGGGAGCAAGTGTGAAATCATCTGTGCTATAAACTCACCCAAAATGAAAATGTGCATGTATTGAATAGTATTTATGGCTGAAAAGTGATGTACTAGGGAATTAAAGAAAAGTACATGTGTCAGAGGAATTAAATTGACACAAAGGAGTCAGATATTAGAATGAGAAGATATTTAGTATAAGTATAACATTTGTCATAAGAACAAGTGACTTTGTTTCTGATATGTATTTCTTCTATGGCAGTCAGTTTTGTTTTTGTTGTTTTTGTTATAGTTGCATTTGATACTTTTATGATGATGTCTGTACAGTGCAAAAACAAAGTGCTGACATTAAAATGGTCAGTGAGAATGACTTGGGGTTGGGGGTTCGAGTTGTGACGGGGCTGTTTGACTTGTACCATTCATATGTATAATCAGAGTCATTACAGCCGAGAGTTTGGCCCCACAGCCATCAGCAGAGAACACAATAACACATCAGCCTTGTTTCCATGTGATTAAGCAGGTCCAAGAAGTATCTAACAAGCTCATCTCCAAAGAGGCTGAGACTGGATTTGATTTGAGTAGTTATATTATATTATAAATTTCAGGTTGTAATGTACTGTAAGTTTGTGTTTAGTCTTTAATGTAAGCAGTTTATTAAAGGTAAGATGACATAGTATTTAATTAATGTAATCATTTTAATTACAGTGGTGTTGATGTAATCTGTGTACATTATTTCATGTTTATCCTAACTCAAGTCCATTTTATGCTTATCCTAAGGTATGTCAATTTTTATATAAAGGTTCTTTGTGAACATGAAAAAAATGGTGATAGCAGCAGTAGTGTTTGGACGGAGATAAAAAAGTGTGTTTGTAGCAGGAGAAGTTCAGAACTGAAGGGCAAAGTCGTGTGTGTTTATGAAAGTATGTTGGTGTTGTCATGGTGTTTATCTTAATATTAGTCATTATAAGTTTTTATTTGTGTTGTTATGTAAGCTCATGATGCAAACACATTTGTTTTTAAAAAAGGGCAGTTGTAAAAGATAATATTAATGACACAATTTTTTTTAAGGGCCATATTATGAATGTTGGCATGTTATAAAAGGTTCAGTTCAATTAGTAAAACAGAAGTGTTCAACATGTATAATACATTTGGCTATAAGTAGTTGTAGTTTGTCAGATGAAAAGGAAAAAATAATAATAAAGGCAAAGGTGTGGAACTAGCAGGTAAAAAATGTGAAGGCACACCTCAAAAATGGGGCTGGGTTATGCATGCATGAGGAGAATAAGGGGGCTGGGGTATGTTCCAGGGGGGTAGGTACCTGGGAAGGAGAAGTTAAAAGACAGGTCAAAACGAGATTTTGTAGTCTTTGTTTGGTCTCCAGACACAAGACTCCCCATTCTGCGAGGAAGATTACTTTCTCTAAGTTTGGTTACTTCACTTGGACTTTTTACTTTCCCACTCTACGAGGAGGATTACTTTCTCTTAGTTTGGACAACTTTGATTTTTTTTTTTTTTTTGTTTTTTTTTTTGCGACGACTATCAAGTCACAGCTTCTTTTTGAGTGCATCAAGGTATGTGAAGTATTTTGAATTATATAGAGTGACAATGTCTTTAGTATGTGTAAACTGTGGTATGTTTGTAATGGTGTACTATTATAACTGTCAGTCAACTGTAATATATAATGTATAATGTTTTTTTTGGCAAGTGCATGTGATCTGATCAGAGCAAAATAAACAACACCTAACCTCCTAGGTGTTTAGAGTTTGTTTTGACATTATAATGTTGATCATGTACAAATTGTGTATTTTCAAGCATTTAAAAGATTTATGTTTGTTTTTTTGTTTCAGGTGTTTTGAACAGGGGCTCTTCAGCTGTTCTGTTCGAAGCACTGACAGAGTTTCGTGATGGCTCCTATGTTTGGTATGGCTTTATTTTGTATTATATTATTATTGGTTGTGTTGTTTATGTGAGCAGTTTAATTACAAGTTGTAGAGATGAAATTAAGAATACATTGTTTTGTATCTTTACAGTGGCGATTGGGACAGGCTGGCGTCCTGCTGCACGACGCTGGCCACGGTCTCCTTTCACCGGCAAACAGCTGAGAGCCTGCTTTCCACCAGAATCCCCCAACAAGGAGGTATGTCCAATTTACTTTTTAAAGTTTATAGTGTGTAGACACAGTCATGTGATAGTAACAGTTTTAAGGTTATTTTAGGTTGTAGTCTGTCAGGAAGGTGTGTAAATGTAGTGCAGCAGCCTATTCATATTAAAATGTGCCCATTAACCAGGGCTCAGCCACCATTGTCATCTCCATTAGCATATGAACTGGCATGAGCAGAGCAGGATAATGTTGTTTTGAAAGTTGTTTAGAAAAGAAAGCATGGGTTTGTTTCACATTTTATCAGCAGATGCAAAGACATTGTACATTAATTGTTATAAAAAACAAATCATGAATAGATTGTTAGTAAATTTAAGTAAAATGGAAAAAAAAAAGTCTTAATATTACACACTTCAGTGTTTAATAAATGCTGTTTTTCTTTTGCAGTTGGTCCTGGTGATCGGGGATTCCCATCTCAGATCCTTCGTGGAGAGAGATGTGTGCATCCGAGGAGATGGTTCCGTCAGCTTTGCCTTCATCTGCAGTCCTGGCGGCACCGCGGAATCCATCCACCTTGACGTCCAGAATTCCACTGTCGACCAACGCGTGTCAAAATGCGTGGTGCTGGCTACGGGCAACGACTCTTCAACCAGGGGCCAGACAGTGGAGCGGGCACAGAAGAACTTCCAGAATCTTCTGTCTACTGTGAAACGTCTTTGTCCAAAGGTATGCACTCCTGTCATATTTGTTATCACCAAAACACACTGTCACCTCAAATAGTTTGTGAACTAAAGTTTTATATTTTTGTAGACTTGTGTGGTGGACTTCCCTGCTCGTCACGGGGTCAGTGAGACCTGGCAGAACCGCTTTCGTGAAGCATACAAGGCGGCAGCAGAGGCAGAAGGTAAGACACAGTACATGTGCTTGAGTGAAAGTCAAATATGGAAGAGTATATTATAAAAAGTATATTATGTATGTTTGTAGGGCTGCAGTATGTCTCCTGTGTGGACCGCTTCCCTATGAAGAACCTCCGTTTGTGGGCTAAGGATGGTGTAAGTAATACAAATACTTTTGGTGTGTTGACACGTATTACATGTGTGACAGAGCAGTGTAATAATTGAAGTTATTTTGTCTATGCAGATTCACCTGAGTGTACCAGAAGGCATGGAGATCTTGTCTGACTTGATCTGTAAGGCCATCAGGGATCTGTCTGACAGCACCGTGGATTCTGCCCACCCCCAAGCCCCAAGACACCTGCCGCCCCGTGTGTGTGAAGCCCCTGCCGAAGTCCCCTGCCGAAGACCCCAGATGTGGTTGTGAGCTGTCCCACATCCAGAGCAGTCCATGTCTCATCGACTACTCCAGAGACGGACTCCGAGGGCTGGGAAGATGTTAGAAAGGTAAAAAAAGTAAAAAAATAAAATATATGCTGTGTTTATATATGTTGTGGCCAATTCCTTATGTGAAGGTGCTAATTGACTTTATATTTTCAGAAGGGTCTACAGTCCACTGCCGCCAGCACAAGAAATGTTCCCCGGAGACAGGTTAGAAAAATGTTAACATCATTTATCAATTCATAAATTAATATTAGGTTTCAAAATCCTCACTAAAACTATATTTTTTCCAGGTCACCAGTCTGTCTGCTATTCCCCGTGTCGGCTGGCCGCTTTGCTGTATTGTCTGCACCACAGAAGACTGCTGCCGCCCCCAACAACCCAACTACCCTGGCAACAAAGAAGGTAAAACAAACAAATGTTGTTATTGCTTACGTTTGTGAATGTAAAACATAAATGTGTAGATTAAATATAGTTTTTTGTTTGTGAATCTAAAACATCAATGTGTTATTTCAATATAGGTGAGTCAAGCAAGGACTGCCGTGCCGAGCAGAAGTCAGCCAAAGAGAGAGGTATGTCACAAGAACATTTATATGTGCTTTTGAAAATGAAATCGAAAAGTGTTTGATAATAACTACCAATATCTATGTTTTTAGGTGAAGGATGCAGCCACAGTTGAGGAAGTGAGCTCAACATCAAGCTGGCAACCTCGAGTTGTGCTGAAGAAGGTTAGATATAAATATTGACTTCATATTTGGATATAAAATACAGAATAGAAGATGTTCAGATTTGTCTAACTGGTATTTGTTTTTTTTAGCTGAAGACAACAGCTATCAACACAGCACCCACAGAAGATCAGCAGGTATGTTATTCATTTCCAAACATGTCTGTGGGTGGGGTGTGTGTATATATCTAAATGTGACATCTTCTGTTGTAGGTGCAGACTGATGATGTGTCTGTGTCACCACCTCCATCCACCAGCACAGAGCCTGAAGTGGTCGTGGAAGTGGTATGTTCAGGCAGAATGTTTTATATCAAAGCATGTATTATGTGATTAGGTTATTTCATAAACAATATCTATTGTGTGTGCAGGTGGAGCCTGATGTGAAAAGAGCCCGGAGGACCTCCAGTCCAGTTCACAGAGAAGAACATGTGCAGGTGTGTTAATAAAGTGCCTATTAAAGAAAAGGACATGCAATATAATAGTGATGAAACATTATGTTATGTAATCTGTATGCACTGATGTGCTTCTGAGAGAGAATGCTACGTGTGTGCTGCTGAGTGTGGATGACAGACTTCTTGAAAATGAACTGAAAAAGTGTTGGAGAATAAATAACTATAACTATATGCATGTTTTTTTTAGTGAAAGATGCAGCAAGAGTTGGGGTGACTGCAAGCTCAACATCAGGCTGTCAACCTGGAGTTGTGCTGAAAAAGGTTTGATAAAATATGTACTTAATATTTGGATAGAAAATACATAATAAAGCAAGCATTATGTGATCAGGTCATGTTCATAACACTATCTATTGTGTGTGCAGGTACAGACTGATGTGAAGCGACCCAGGAACACCTCCAGTCCTGTTCACAGAGAAGCAGATGTGCAGGTGTGTAATAAAGTGCTAATACACAAAATGGCATGCAATATAATAGTGATTAAACATTATTGTGTAATAATGTCTGTATGTGTATGTATGTAAGCTGCGTGTCAGAGTGTGAATGCTACATTTGTGCTGCTGAGTGTGTATGAGTGTCTTTTGTAATAGAAACTGTTTGCAATTAAATGGTAATAACATTGTTGTATTTTTTTAGGGTACCAATGAAGAAGGTCTGCCGTGGAAAGCAAGTCCCTGTCGTCAGACTGCAGCGGCTGTCACTGGACAGGACTGGACTTTGCAAAGCAAAGGTGGCCAAGGATTCCTGCCATGAAAAACAGCATCTGTCCAACAGCAGCCTCTGCAGCATGAAGACAGCAAAGCTAAGTCTCCTCACTTTCATAATATTGTTGGGTCATTTCATCAAGGTCACACAATATTTAAGAGGGAAAGTAGAGGAAGGCAGTGCATGGCTATTGCTTTGGCTGCAATTGTTAGACACACACACCTGCGGGAGGTGCATAAATGGTCTCAGGCAGATCTAAACATGACTTTATTGGAAGGTGATCATCTGTATAGAATGAAGAAGCGTGGTATTGCTAAGGGTCACTCTTATTTGGGATCTTTTGATTTTAAAAAGAGGAGAAGTTGTTTTGGCAAGACGTTTTTGTTTTTGACATTAAGAGTGTTATGGGACGTCTGCTTTCCGTCACCATCCCTTTCGAAAAGCATGTTTACATGTTACTTTGAAGACTGCTCTGAGAAAACATCTCGCTACTGATAACACTTGTCTCTTCACCATGTCAGGCACTACATTGGCTATTATTGCTAAAAATGGCATGTATGCTATTGTCGATTCCCACGCACGCAGTAAATCTGGGATGGTAGATGGTAATGGTTCAAGTGTTGTTGTGTTTTTGAAGAACATGAGTGAAGTGTACAACCACATAATCCAACTTGCAGCAGGATTTAGTGTGCCAAATGTTCAGTTTGAGCTTAATAGGGTGACAGTGCATGTGAAAGGTGAGAGTGAATGTGGTGTGTCTGCTGAGCCTGCTGCTGTGGGGTGTTTTTCTGAGAATGAATGTGAAGGTGTGTCTGCTGAGCCTGCTGATGTGTGTGTTTCTGAGAGTGAATGTGAAAGTGTGTCTGCTGAGCCTGTAGCTGTTAAGAGTGTTTCTGAGAGTGAATGTGAAGGTGCGTCTGCTGAGCCTGCTGATGTGTGTAATTCTGAGAGTGAAGGTCTGTCTACTGAGCCTGTAGCTGTTAAGAGTGTTTCTGAGAGTGAATGTGATGTGTCTGCTGAGCCTGCTGATGTGTGTTCTTCTGAGAGTGAATGTGAAGTTGTGTCTACTGAGGTTGTAGCTGTTGTGTGTGTTTTGTCTGAGAGTGAATGTGATGTGTCTGCTGAGCCTGCTGATGTGTGTTTTCTGAGAGTGAATGTGAAGTTGTGTCTACTGAGGTTGTAGCTGTTGTGTGTGTTTCTGAGAGTGAATGTGAAGGTGTGTCTGCTGAGCCTGTGCTGTGGGTGTGTTTCTGAGAGTGAATGTGAAGTTGTGTCTGCTGAGGCTGTAGCTGTTGGGTGTGTTTCTGAGAGTGAATGTGAAGTGATGTGTCTGCTGAGGTTGTAGCTGTTGGGTGTGTTTCTGAGAGTGAATGTGATGTGTCTGCTGAGACTGCTGCTGTTTGGGTGTTTTTCTGAGAGTGAATGTGATGTGTCTGCTGAGACTGCTGCTGTTGGGTGTGTTTCTGAGAGTGAGTGAATGTGAAGGTGTGTCTGCTGAGCCTGTGATGTTGGTGTGTTTCTGAGAGTGAATGTGAAGGTGTGTCTGCTGAGGCTGTAGCTGTTGGGTGTGTTTCTGAGAGTGAATGTGATGTGTCTGCTGAGGCCTAGCTGTTGTGTGTTCTTCTGAGAGTGAATGTGATGTGTGTCTGCTGAGGTTGTAGCTGTTGGGTGTGTTTCTGAGAGTGAATGTGTGATGTGTCTGCTGAGACTGCTGCTGTTGGGTGTGTTTCTGAGAGTGAATGTGATGTGCCTGCTGAGGCTGCAGCTGTTGAGTGTTATTCTGAGAGTGAATGTGGTGGTGTGCACAGAAAGCAATCCAGGGTTGAGTTAAAAAGTGGATCTCCTATTCTTCAAGGCAAACAATATTGTGAAGAAAGCCAAATTGTATGATGTAATGACATTACAATTGTTGGTAGTGAGGAAAACACTTTGCAGTTTAATCCTCTGTCAGAAAATGTGTGCAAGGCAGTTTGCAGATTTCTCAGTGTTGAATTTGAAACTTGCAACGTTAAAGACTCTTTATGCTTTGTGATGCTGGGGTGCCATGTCATAATGAAAGCATTGTTGCCGATGGTAACTGTTTCTTCCGTGCCGTTTCTCAAGCCATAAGTGGGACACAGAAACACCATAGAAGAATCAGATTGAATGCAGTGAAGCACTTACAAAAAATAATGCTGAAAAATATCACTGCCTTTTGAATCAAGAACATCAGCATTTGACTGTGTGGCAGAGTACATCAAACAGCAAAAGATGTCTTATGTCAACACCTGGGCAACGCAAGCTGAAATTCAATCCACAGCTGATTTTCATTGGAGTTGATATTTATACCTTCTATCAAGGCAAATGGTTAAGATTCAACACTGAAAAACAACTCTCTGCTGAAGGCATCTACCTACAGAAATCATGGAGCTCATTATGAACATGTCGTGTGTGTTAAACAAGGCCAACAAAATGATTGTTATAAATTGTGTACATTGTGTGAGCCCCAGGGACATATCACCAGATCAAGACATGCAAACGAAGGTGTCTTCAGTTCAATTCCTGATACTATTGGCACATCACATGATAATAAAACCCCTATTTTGTCAAAGTATTTAAGGAAAAAGAAGGCACAGAAGACCAGAGAATATAAAATGGTCAAATATCACAAAGAGGAGGACTATCGATTAAAAGCAATTGAAAGTGGTGTGGGAGAAATACAAAACAAACTGGAATATAAAGAGAAATTGAAGCGCGCAGTTCGAACAAATACAGAAGTGACCTGAAACATCAAGAGAAAGTGAAAGCATCCAGCAAGGACAAATACACAACTGACCTGGAACATCAACAGAAAAAGAAGGCATCCAGCAAGGAAAAATACTCTACTGACCTGGAACATCAAGAGAAAGTGAAAGCATACAGCAAGGAAAAATACACAACTGACATGGAACATCAAGAGAACGTGAAAGCATACAGCAAGGAGAAATACACAACTGACCTGGAACATCAAGAGAACGTGAAAGCATACAGCAAGGAGAAATACACAACTGACATGGAACATCAAGAGAACGTGAAAGCATACAGCAAGGAGAAATACACAACTGACCTGGAACATCAAGAGAAAGTGAAAGCATACAGCAAGGAGAAATACACAACTGACATGGAACATCAAGAGAAAGTGAAAGCATACAGCAAGGAGAAATACACAACTGACGTGGAACATCAAGAGAACGTCAAAGCATACAGCAAGGAGAAATACACAACTGACATGGAACATCAAGAGAAAGTGAAGCATACAGTTGTGAGAAATACAGAAAAGATTTGATACACCAAAATAAAGTCAAATCTGAAAGTGTCAAAAATTATAAAGCAAATCCTGATCTTCGGCAAAAATTAAAAACAATTAATAAAGCCAAATACCACAAAGACAGCGCTTTTAGACATAAAGTCCTGGCTAAAAAACAATTTAAGAGAAATCAAGATAAAGCGCTAACTGATCAGATTAATTTTGTAATGAACGAGTTTTTAAAGAAAGCAAATGATGGACCTGAATTTGTTTGCTGTGTATGTTTTCGATCCATGTTTAAAGCAGCTGTAGTTCCATACAAACAAAAGAACTACAAAAACAAAGCTGCTCAATTAACGGCGGAAAGATGTGTCTCAGATGACTATTTGCATGAATGTTCCTCTGAGTGCAATACACCATGTCCATTACAAGAATCAAGAGGTGAGCTTTGGATGTGCAAGGTTTGTCATTCAAAGATCAGAAGAGGTGTAACCCCAGCAGATGGTGGGGAAACAACTTGCAACTGGATTCAGTTCCTCTCGAGCTATCTTGTTTGAATCATCTGGAAAACATTTGATTTCTTTAAACATTCCATTTATGAAAGTGTTAGCTTTACCAAAGGGTGGTCAAAATGGATGCCACGGACCAATTTTTTGCGTTCCTTCTTCAGTAAATCACACTTGTTCTGCTTTGCCTCGTTCAAATCTGGAAGGTTGTCTGTTACGTGTTAAATTAAAGCGCAAGCTGTCTTACAAAGGACATTATGAATATCACTTTGTGGACACAAATCACCTGAAAGAAGCACTTAAATATTTAAAGGAAAACAATAAATATTATCAAGACATAGAAATAAATGAAGAATGGGTGAATGAGTTTGCTAAGGAAGAAGAAAACCAAGCACAAGACGACTCTAATGTTAATGCACAACAGAACACTCTCCTGAGGATGCACAAGACAAAACTCAACATGAAGAAGAAAAACATACAGAACAAGTCTCGGACAATAAATCACAAAAAACTGAGTCTCCTGATGAAGAAGATGAAACTCTCCATGACCGGCAGAACCACTGTATTTATCAAGATTCTTGTTCCATGCCAGTTGATGTTGGTCAAGAAACTCTTGATCAGGGTTTTGAAGATATAATTAATCTGGCACCTGCTGAAGGAAACAATCCTGTGCGTATTTTTTCAGATAAAGATAATGAAGCAAAATCTTTTCCGTATCTTTTTCCATCAGGCAACAATACTTATCATACGCCCAGACAGCACTACTGACATTGGCACGATATTTTAATAACAGAATATTGCACGCTGATGGAAGGTTTGCAAAGTGCGTTGAATACATTTTTTTTTTGCACAATACATGTCAGAAGTTCAACAAGTTATTCAACAAGTATCAGTAGCATCACGCAAAGGACACACCAACCCAGCAGGCCAAAAAGAAAATGCTCCACAAAACATTGAGTCTTTGCAGGACATCATTAAAGACTGATGAAGGATATCGTTTTCTACGGCGGCCAATAAGAGGTACTCCAAGCTTCTGGCAAGGTGCACAAAAAGATTTACTTGCCATGGTGCGGAATCTGGGAAAACCAACTTTCTTTTGCAGTTTTTCCTCTGCAGACATGCGCTGGGGAGGACTTTTAAATACAATTTTGAAGCAAGAGGGGAGAACAGAAACCGCCCTGAGAGTTTGGAGTATGCTGAAAGGTGTGAACTGTTGCGTAATCATCCTGTCACTGCAGCACGCATGTTTGACTACAGGTGGCATCCTCTTCTTGAATTACGTGTTACTGTCTCCATTGAATCCAATTGGAAAGATTAAAGATTACTTTTATCGTGTAGAATTTCAACAACGTGGATCACCCCATGTACACGCTTTAATTTGGATTGAGAATGCTCCTGAAATTGGAAAAAACACTGATGAAGAAGTGGTGCAATTCATCGACAAGTACATAACATGTGAAATACCCACAAAAGATCAGCAATTAGCTGAAACTGTTACCTCCGTGCAGCAACATTCTCAACGCCATTCTAAAACATGCAAGAAGAAGAATACAGTTTGCCGTTTCAATTTCCCACGTCCTGTATCTCTACGCACTTTCATCACCAAAAAACCAAAAAGACCAAAGTGCCCAAAGTGCCAAGGTGACACCGCAACAAACAGTCAAGATCAAAATAAAGCCAGTGTTGAATGCATATGCTCTCAGAATGAACAGAATTTCATGAAAGAAGAGACTGCAATGAAAATACTGGCAGCTGTTAAAAAAGCACTTCTGGATAAAGACAATCCCGTTACGAGTATTCAGCAGCTGTTTAACAATGTTGGCATTACTCAAGAAGTTTGGGAGAAAGCACTTAAATGTGTTGAAAAACGCACACAAATTGTCCTACAAAGAGATGTAAATGAAATTTGGATTAATCCATATAATGCATTTTTGTTAAAATGCTGGAATGCCAACCTAGACCTCCAGTACATCGTCGACGTATATGCTTGTATTGTTTATATTATAAGCTATATGTCCAAATCTGAGAGAGAGATGGGACTGTTGTTGAGACAAACACACCAAGAGGCCACAAAACAGGGAAACGCTGATGCCAAAGAAGCTATGAAGAAGATTGGTCAAGCCTACCTCCATAACCGTGATGTGTCTGCACAAGAAGCTGTTTACAGAATCAGTCAAATGCACCTCAAACAATGTTCAAGGAAAGTTGTGTTTATCCCCACAGGTGACACAATTTTCAAAATCACCAAACCACTAAACGAACTGAAAAAGTCAGGAAACAATGACATTTGGATGACTGGACTTGTGGATCGATATAAGAACAGACCACAGAATGACACTTTTGATAATATGTGTATAGCCACATTTGCTTCAGAATACCGTGTGTTAAGTACATCAGAAAAGAAATCCAAAAATGTGATTAAGTTACAGAATTCATGTGGATATATTTCAAAACGATTCAGAACCAAACCTGCTGTTGTGCGCTATGCACGGTTTTCTGAAACAAAGAATCCTGAGCTATATTACAAAAGTCTCTTACAGCTGTTTTTCCCTTATCGTCATGATAACGACCTGAAACCTTCATCATTTGATTCTTTTGAACAGTTCTACAAAGAAGGCACCGTGCAGCTTGGCAACCAGACCATTTCAGTGATGTCAATTGTGAATTCAAATAGATCTCACTATGACATTGAAACTGAAGATTTGGAGGACATTAAAAATAACCTGGACTCTAATGAAATATTAGAGGATGCTTGGTGCATGCTTTGTCCTGAGCAAGAAGCAGAACGTCTGGAATCAATTGATGAACATGCACACAGTAAACCGGATGATGAAGACCCCTTGCCCCAAATTCCAGATTTAGGGATAGCTAACAAAGAAACTGGTCATTTAGAAAAACAACACAATGCAATGACTCGAGCTGAAGGTTTGGAGTTAATTCGATCTTTAAATGACATCCAGCTGTCTATATTTTTCAAAGTACAAAAGTGGTGCATACAAAAAGTCAATGGAAATGACCCAGAACCTTTACATGTCTTCATCACTGGTGGTGCTGGCACAGGGAAAAGTCACTTGATTCGGGCCATTCAGTATGAAGCCAATCGTCTGTTTGCACCAACGCGACGCCACCCAGACAACATGAGTGTTTTAATAACAGCACCCACTGGTATGGCAGCATACAACCTAAATGCATCTACCATTCACAGTGCATTTAGCATTGGAACAGACGTGACGCTTCCATACATACCATTAGGTGAAGAAAAACTCAATTCTCTCCGTGCTAAATATATTGACCTTAAGTTAGTAATCATTGATGAAATATCAATGGTTTCTCATAAACTGCTCACATACATACATGGACGACTTCGGCAAATCAAGCAAAGAGGTGATGTTTCCCCTTTTGGAAATGTCAGCCTTATAGCTGTTGGTGATTTCTATCAGTTACCTCCAGTTATGGCAAAAGGCTTGTACACTGACAATCTGCCTGTGAACTTCTGGTCAAGTTTCAAAATGGCAGAACTGAAAACAATAGTCAGACAGAAGGATACCACATTTGCAGAATTACTTAACCGATTAAGAACACGGTCTAAAGGGACACCCATGCTCGATGAGGACATTCACATTCTACAAAGTCGTGAAACTGGAGAGCAGTCTTCTGCTCTACATATTTTCCCAACAAATTCACAGGTAAATGAACATAACTTCAACCATCTCAAAGCCACTTGTCCTGACTATCAAACAATTGATGCACAGGACTATCACTACAACAAGAAAACTGGAAAAATGGAAAGCAAAGTCACACCTCACAGTAAAGACAACCTCACTTCTCTGCAGAAACAGCTATTTTTGGGTGTTCCTGCCAGAGTTATGCTGTGTAAGAACATTGATGTTGAAGATGGATTGGTGAATGGAGTCTGTGGAACTGTAACACATATTAGTGAAACAGAACTAAATGGACTTCCTGAAGCTGTGTATGTTCAGTTTGATGACATCAATGTTGGTACACAGAGACGGAAAAAGTACCCATCCACTGCACCTGCTTTAATAAACTCCACACGGATAGAGCCACAGGAGGAAAGGGCTAACAGCAAAGGGGGGAAACGACGTCAGTTTCCTCTTGCTCTTGCCTGGGCTGTTACAATCCACAAAGTACAGGGCCTGACTGTTGACAATGCTGTGGTGTCTCTAAAGCAAGTGTTTGCCTCAGGACAAGCTTATGTGGCTTTAAGTCGTGTAAGAACTCTAGATGGCCTTATTATCCAGGACTTTGATGAAAAGGCTATTTATTGTAATGACGAGGTAAAACATGCCTTGGAATCTATGCCACACTTCTTGGACGACAATGTGTCACAAAACAAGCAGTCAGCTGAAGTGTTAACCTTGTTTTTGATGAATGTTCAGGGTTTAGTAAAACATGTACCTGATTTGGTGTCATCCACACAGCATTTACAGCCTGACTGTATTGCTGTGACAGAAACATGGTTAACATCTCAGTCTGCACTTGATAGTGTTGACATGGAAGGTTACAGTTTTCACAGTCGTCCACGAAGTCTGGCATACGAACACAGCAAGCATCCGGCTCTTACTACACTCAAAAGTCAACTTCACGGTGGAGTGGGCATGTACTGCTCTCACAACACAAACTACCACTTTCCTGATGCACCCCAATTTAATCTGGAGTGCTTAATTTACAACAATGTAAATCATCAGGTTTTAGTTGCTGTTGTGTATCGTCCACCAACATATCCCATGTCTGTGTTCAAGCACAATTTGCAACAACTGCTAACCTGGCTAGAGGCACAAACTCCGTCCATTGTGGTTATGGGAGATTTCAATGATGACATCCTGAAATCATCATCAGTCTGCAATTTCATGTCCACTCTTGGATATGTTCAGAATGTCTCATCTCCAACAACAGAAAGAGGCACTTTGATTGATCATGTCTATGTGAAATCTCATCAATATGAAATTTCATCAGAAGTTGTTCCAACATACTTCAGTGATCATCAGGGCATAGCCTGCTCTCTTAAGCTGAAGTGTGTTTAGACTCTTTTTTTTTTTCTTCTAATCCAAATTTGGGTTTTTTTTGTTCCTATGAATTGAAACTGTATTTTCTGCTCATTGTAAATGTCTTCATTACTTTCTATGTAAATGTCTGTACGTAACATTTGTTCTGTCAATATTTTATTTTCTACAAAATACAATCTCTGTACATAAAGCCATCCAATTCTAACATTTTTAACATTTAATAATAATAATAATAATAATAATAATAATAATAATAATAATAATATATTATTATGTTTATTTGAATAAATGTTGTCTTTAGAAGTTGTTCCACCTTATTTTAGTGATTGTCAAGGCATAGCATGCTTGTCTAAAATTATATATTAATGTAATAATGATATCAATGCTTAAAAAAAAAGAATTAACTGTGAAATTTGGCATTCTTAATATATAGCCCACTTTTTGTTTATGTTTGTTTGTTTGTTTTTGGCAAGTTGTACATATTGGTAGCTAATATGCTTAGGCAGCTTCTCCACCTCTGCTGCTGTGCTCTGCTCCACCCAGTGGCTGTTCCACCTCTGCTGCTGTGCCCTGCTCTGCTCCACCCGGCGGCTGTTCCACCTCTGCTGCTGTGCTCTGCTCCACTCGGCGGCTGCTCCACCTCTGCTGCCATGCTCTGCTCCACCTCTGCTGCTTTGCCCAGCTCTGCTCCAACCGGTTGCTGTTCCACCTCTGCTACTGTGCTCGGCTCTGCTCCACCCGGCGGCTGCTCCACCTCTGCTGCTGTGCCCTGCTCTGCTTCACCCGGCGGCTGTTCCACCTCTGCTGCTGTGCTCTGCTCCACCCGGCGGCTGCTCCACCTCTGTTGCTGTGCCCGACTCTGCTCCACCCGGTGGCTGCTCCACCTCTGTTGCTTTGCCCTGCTCTGCTTCACCCGGCGGCTGCTCCACCTCTGCTGTTGTGCCCTCCTCTGCTCCACCCAGTGGCTGTTCCACTCTGCTGTTGTGCCCTGCTCTGCTCCACCCAGTGGCTGTTCCACCTCTGCTGCTGTGCTCTGCTCCACCCCGCGGCTGCTCCATCTCTGTTGCTGTGCCCGACTCTGCTCCACCCGGCGGCTGCTCCACCTCTGTTGCTTTGCCCTGCTCTGCTCCACCCCGCAGCTGCTCCCCACCTGCGGCTGCTGTGCCTGCTCTGCTCCACCCGGCAGCTCCTCCACCTCTGCTGCTGTGCCCTGCTCTGCTCCACCCGGCAGCTGCTCCACCTCTGCTCCTGTGCCCTGCTCTGCTCCACCCGGTGGCTGTTCCACCTCTGCTGCTGTGCCCTGCTCTGCTTCACACCGGCGGCTGTTCCACCTCTGCTGCTGTGCTCTGCTCCCACCCTGCGGCTGCTCCACCTCTGTTGCTGTGCCCGACTCTGCTCCACCCCGGCGGCTGCTCCACCCTCTGTTGCTTTGCCTGCTCTGCTTCACCCGGCGGCTGCTCCACCTCTGCTGTTGTGCCCTCCACTGCTCCACCCAGTGGCTGTTCCACCTCTGCTGTTGTGCCCTGCTGTGCTCCACCCAGTGGCTGTTCCACCTCTGCTGCTGTGCTCTGCTCCACCCGGCGGCTGCTCCACCTCTGTTGCTGTGCCCGACTCTGCTCCACCCGGCGGCTGCTCCACCTCTGTTGCTTTGCCCTGCTCTGCTCCACCCGGCAGCTGCTCCACCTCTGCTGCTGTGCCTGCCCTGCTCCACCGGCAGCTCCTCCACTCTGCTGCTGTGCCCTGCTCTGCTCCACCCGGCAGCTGCTTCCACCTCTGCTGCTGTGCCCTGCTCTGCTCCACCCGGCAGCTCCTCCACCTCTGCTGATGTGCTCGGCCTCTGCTCCACCCGGCGGCTGCTCCTCCACCTCTGCTGCTGTGCCCTGCTCTGCTCCACCCGGAGCGGCTGCTCCACCTCTGTTGCTGTGCCCGACTCTGCTCCACCCGGCGGCTGCTCCACCTCTGTTGCTTTGCCCTGCTCTGCTTCAACACCGGCGGCTGTTCCACCTCTGCTGCTGTGCTCTGCTCCATACCGGCGGCCTGCTCCACCTCTGCTGCTGTGCCCTCCT
>JAIEZT010000380.1:57841-104190 GCA_019594935.1 Periophthalmus modestus | reverse complement strand
TGTCTCAATGTTTTTATCTATTTCCAGAACATGAACATCTCAGCTTTGAAGGTGGTCAAGAGGGACTGGTGCGGCAGATTGACCGCCTTGCCTCTGCCAGTGGTCCCAGGGCAGCTGTGGCTACAATAATAGTGTGAATAAATAATGTATGAAACCTGAAAAGCGATTGAGCTAGAAAAGACTCATGCAATTAGTATTATTATTATTAAGCAGCAAAACATTCACAATTACATCATTTGATGTCTCATTGTGTTGTTTGGTTTAAAGTGGAACTAAAAAAACTAAATCAATTTTTTTTTTTTGCTACTAAACTGTATATAGGATTTTTTAAAAAGCTATCTATTGTTCCAACACATTTCTTTGGTCATTTTAGTTCAAACTAGATATAATTGCAGCTTCCTTGGCAAAAATGGCTAACTTTAGTGTGGTGCTCGCTCCAGTGGCTTCTGCAATTTAATGTATTTGGTGACATCAAACAGAACTGCTCTGATTAGTGTTTGTAATCAGAAACACCTGGCTGCAAGGGCAGAGTTTGAAGTGTTAGACCATCACACTGTTTCTCATATGTCCAGACCCCGCTCCTCCTCTTCCTTCACCTCTCCTTTAGTCCTCCAGACTCCGCCCCTCCTCTCTCCTCACTCTCCTTTAGTCCTCCAGGTACTCCCCAGTTTAGCAGCTGTATCTGTGGCTGTGGGTGAATTTGTGTTTGGTCCCAGCTGAAAGTACAACTCATCTAAAAGTGTGTATTGTGAATTGTAAAGTGATTTTTCAGAATGACAGTGGCTCAATACTCGCCTCCATCTTTTTACAACTTCTTTTTAGCAACAATCTCCACAGCGGGTTCAAGTTGTTTTGCATTTATTAGTGTCTTTTCAGAGTTAAAGTTTAAAATGCACCTCTTCTTTTCTCTAACAGCTGTAATTTACCTGGTTTTGAGTATTCCATCTTTTCTTCTCTGTTTCAGCGGCCTGCGACCTCAACACATTATGACAAGAGCGAAATGGCTGAGGAAGAGGAATAGCACAAAAATGAGGTGCGATGGGTAAAAGCAGTATTTTAGTCAAAGTAATTTAAAGCGCACCATTAAAACGTCCTAAATATGTACGAGCACATGGGAGTAATGTGTTAAACAGAAGCTATCAGGAGGAACTCTCAGCTCCAAATGGACATTTCAGCAAACGCATTTGTGTTTAATATTCAGACTGAGATATGTCTATAAAAGGCTACAGCTCTGTGTCTCCGAGCTTGCGACCATTAAAGAGGGTTATTTTATGTCTATGAGGTATTAACTATAACACATAACACATTTAGATCACCGTACTACCTTTTATTGTTTTGAAAATGTTATATTCACCAAAACAAGGTATTAACATGTTTTAGAAGTTTCACTGATATTGCTTTTTGATGCTAAAACATATAAAACTGCGAAGTTTAGACAGAGGTGGGTAGACTATCCAAAAATGTTTACAGTATGAGCAACATTACTTCAAAACAATAATAATAATGAAAATAATGAGGAGAATAATAATAATAATAATAATAATAGTTATTTATCATTATTATTTAATTTATAATGCACTTTTCATTCCATAGAATCTCAGAGTGCTACAATATAAAACACATACTAATTGCTAAATGGTAAAAACAATCATCAACAATAAGCTTTTCTAATAAAAAAGGTCTTTAGATTAGCTTTAAAAAAGTCCAGGCTCTGTGTGGCTCTGTGTGGCTCTGTGTGGTTCTGTGTGGCTCTGTGTGGCTCTGTGTGTCTCTGTGTGGCTCTGTGTGGCTCTGTGTGTCTCTGTGTGTCTCTGTGTGGTTCTGTGTGGTTCTGTGTGGCTCTGTGTGGCTCTGTTCTGGCTCTGTGTGGCTCTGTGTGGTTCTCTGTGGCTCTGTGTGGCTCTGTGTGGGCTCTGTGTGGCTCGGTGGACAGGGAGGCAGGTCCAGAGTCGTGGTGCAGCTGAACAGAAGTCGGTCCCCCATTGTATAGAGCCTCGTGTGGGGACCTGAAGGAACTACCTGAAGGTCTGATGGTTCGGTTTGAAGATTTGCAAAGTGATCAGGTCTTGTAGATACAGTGGTGCCTGACCAGTGATGCATTTATGTGTCAGCAGAAGGATTTTGTATTCAACCCGGGATGAAACAGGGAGCCAGTGCAGTGATTTGAGAATAGGAGTGATATGTTCAAATTTTCTGACTTTTATTAGGATTCTGGCGGCGCTGTTTTGGAAGTATTGTAGTTTTTGAATGACCTTGGCAGGAATCCCACTTTACTCAAGTAGAAGTATAAAGTAGTGGTTCAAAAAAATGATTTAGGAGTAAAGAAAATATTTGGGAAAAGTACTACTCAAGTAAGAGTAACTGTCGGGACATAACATCTGATTTATAATTTAAAGGACAAAAACGTGAAATAATGCTCAAATCTGGTATCTTCAAAGAACAGACACAAAAATGAGACAAACTAAATCATATCTGAAGGAGCGGTGCAAGAAACACAAATGTTCAAATCATCTCAAGGAGTAAAAGTATGCTGCTAGAAAAGTACTCTTGTAAATGTGAGTTACTACATGTAATTGAGCACTACTCACCTCTGAGTCTGGAAAACATTTAACTAAAAATGTTGTTTTAAAAGAATTGTTATGGACCCCACAAAATAAAGGCCAAGTTTTCAAGGTTAGAGCCTCCTGTCCCGTTCTGAGAGAGGTCCACCAGCACATTCTATAGATTCAAAACAGTTCAATTCAATCTGATGTATATATTTGTAAAGGCTAAAATCACAGCAGCAGTGTTAACAAGATCACAGATTTAACCAGCAGAGAGTCCGAAAATCGAAGAGTGAGACAGACATGAGTCGATAACACACAAGCAGATGAAGCAACATTCACAGGACACAGACGAAACGAGAACTGTCCCCGAGGAGAAACCCCCAGAGAAGCAGAGATCCACGCTCATGGACGGGCACGGTGCAGATGTGTCTTGTCCCCTTAGCCTGTTAGCTCATAAGATGTGTCTTGTCCTGTTAGCCTGTTAGCTCATAAGCTTGTTAGCATTCTTCTCACGTGTGCAGCAGAAGTCTTGACAGTACCAGAACAGCTGGATCTATGGCTCAGGTAAAAATAACTCCGCAGTCGCAGGTGTGGTGAGAGAGCGGTGGCTACGGCTAACGCTCTGGGACAAAAAAAAAAAAAACCTCCATAAGTTCTATCTCTCCAGTTAAAACCGTGTTCACGAGGAGAGCGGGAGTTAGTGGTGGATTATAGTAACCTAGTTAGTGAGCGATCCGTCATGCTAGCACGGAGGACTGAGGTAATGCATTATGTAAGCCCTATTTCTGAACAGGTTTTTATCCTGAGTTCAGTCCAGAAAGCAGGGAGCATTCGCCGAGTTTGGAGGAACGTAGAAGAAATCAGCAGAAAGTGAAACTACACTTAAAGACGGGGTGTTACACTTCTATGGGGTATTAACTGCTGACACTAGTATTACCTTTTATTGTTTGGAAAATGCTATATTTGAAAACAAAGTATTAACATGTTTTATAAATTTCCCTTGCTCTCAGTGCTAAGTCACTCCCCCTTCAGAGCGCTATCGCAACAGAATCAGCATGCATTTCATCCTGCTAATGAAAGTGCATCAGATTCGTCACGCTGTCATGTACACTTTTGTATCTTGCATTTGTATATTTATGGAGGATTGTCATGTGGGAGACGTACGCTTGTGGGCGGAGCCTTGCACAGAATCTTACAGTAAAAGAGGGTTCAAATAGGGCCGGGAAGAGATTGCAAAATGACTCAAATATGCATGGATGACATCTAAAACAATGATTTTTGATGAGGGAACAACGAACAACGAAAATCAATTTTGCATAATACTCCATGTTTAAGATATCAGGGACATGCAGAGGTGTTTAATCATAAACCTACACAATAGAGAACATTCATCACTATTATGTTGATTGTGTAATAAAGCTGTCCAACATTTCAGTGATTAAATTGGTTTTCAAAATTAACAAATTCTCCAACTTTAATTGAAAACCACTACTAATACAAATTCTTATTGATTGCTTATTAAGGCATCGAGCGCATTAGCCGCACATACATTGTTCCTGTGGCCGGGATTAGCGTGCTCATCTATCATGTTGTATCAGCTGTCTGCTAATTACAACATTCATTATAAAACATATGGGGCTCAATGACAAGGCAGCCTTCATTCTGTCCCCCGCACTAATTTATTTTCCTAATTCCAGATTTGCATTGTACTGTCTGGAATTATTAATGAACAGGGCGCACGGGAAGACTGATCAACACTGGGAATGCAATGGGAGGTATTATAATTATGCAGAATACATCACGCTAGGGTTTTAAATGTTACTGTGGTGTTAGCGTTGTGCATGCGAAAGTAGGGTCCACTAATGAAGACGCAACAATAGTCATGGCTTACTTCAGACTTTATGCTTTAAAAAAAAAAAGACATATTGTGCTGGTGTCTGCTATAGTTGCTTACTGTAGCAACTGAAGCACTGACGCTCGGCATTTAATACAATATTCCCCAGGCACCGTGATGAAGAAGCTGTTCAGAGTTGGGTGTCAACAACCCTATTAACAAGTGATATTGTACTTTTCTCACAGCAACAAGTTCAAGTTAACTCAGCACTGTCAGACATTGAGGTTGTTAGCACTGGAGCACCACAAGGCTGTGTTTGCTCACCTCTTCTTTTCACTTTGTCATCATTTCGGTCTTAAAATATTCTATTAACCCGCTCTACATGATCCCGGGGTTTATATTTTGCCATTTTATCCATAATTATGATATGAACATTAATAACAGAGAAATCAGGTGCATTCGTTCCCCAATGTCGCTCTCACCTGCATTAGCAACAGGTTTGATTAACAGCGGTGCTAAGTGTAGGCTCCCTGCTTAACCAGGGGTGTGGTGGTGGACAGCCTCACGCCGGATTGGCTCTTTCGTCTCTATGATACTCATGGTCAGAATTCCAACTAAGGAACTCGGCTCAAACTCGCCCCTATGACTGCTGGCCTCAATGAGCTTCATTTGGCTAGAGCCGAGCGCTATTGGGTGACGCCACGCTCGCTTAGTCCTTAGTTCTTAAACAGTTTATGTGCCTGATTTGGAGAGCCTAACTGATTTGGTGCGTGCCCAGATACTTTGGCAGAAGCGCTGAAGTTGCTGTGGTAAAGATACTTTGTAAAAAAACTCATTTTGAGATTCGTTAGATCAAATTGACTCTTGGAATACTTGGAAACTGTTTTTACTGATAAATATTTGCTCAAAGTCTGTTTTTTAATGTTTATCAACAGACTAAATACAGAATTTTCACAGAGTAGAGCTGAGTAATGTCTGAAATTGCCAACTTTGATGGTTACATTGAGGGGAGAGACTGTTGTGACAGGATGAGTATTAATTTGCTTGACCTTTATTTACCCAGGACAGCCCTGCTACAACTAACACTCAATTATCAGCGTCATGACTCCATTCAAACAGGACAAAGTAGTGTTGATAGAAACATTTCAAACTCTTTATACTATTAAGGAATAGACTCGATGCTCAATACCGATTCTGATACCACGATAGTAAAAAACGCTTTATTTAGACAATGCGATTTTCAACATTAAACGGTAGCACTTTCTTTTCTATTCCGTGTCCTTATATCTGTTTAGTCCCTCAGTCGTCCAGGTAGGTTCCATAGTGGTCCATGAGCATATACTAGTCTATGTCTTATACTTGTTCTGATGCAGCTCAAGATCATTCTAAAAATATTCAGGAAAGGTTCATTTCTGTCCTGTGAATGTGACTTTTTAGTATCAATACCTGCTCAAAGGAGAATTTAGCTTTGATACCAGTATTAGTATTGATTAGTGTACTTCTGACAACTCTAGGAGGAAGAACATGCAATCTCCACAGAGGTTATCGATCTCTATGGCAACAAGCTGTTTACTCCACCAAGTTACAGATCAATGGAGAGGCAAGCCCGCTGAGAGTTAGGAACTTTTTCAAGGTGAGCAATAAAAATACTTGTGGTTAAATAAATATATGATATATAACCAAACCAATTAAATCACCATGGAGACAAGCAGGTAACAGTTTTACAGTGGAACTAAACAATAAATCCACTTTTTTGTTGTTTAGGGATGGGCAATATATCAGTTTCAGTATATTGACGAATCAGTCTCAGTATCGTTTACACAGCCATGTAACAAATAAGATAAATTAAGATAAATTTGTGGGTCTGCTGTGGATTTGAAAAGCTAAATGTCAGTGCACATACTAGTGTTTTCATTGCATTACTGTTGCATATTGTTCCTTTTTTTTCCTTTTCTTTTTGGCAACTTTTAGGCGTTTTTTTTTTTAAAAAGCTGCATATTCACCTAGTTTGCACTAAATTAAAATTTGCGCTGCCTCCAGTGTCCTCTGCAATCTCCAGTAGTTGTTGACGTCACTCTCCCCGTTTAGTCCTCCAGGTACGGCTCAGTTTAGCAGCTCTATTTGAAATGTGATTGTTGGCAGAGTTTAGGTGTTTTGTCTCGCTTTACAGTCCATGCAGCTCCAGACCTAATGTGATGATTGTAGGGCTCAGATTGTCTTCACAAAGCTGCAGGTGAACAGTGGAGCAGCTTTTAGCCTGGAGCTGTCTGTGGAACCCTTCGGCAGAACAGTTTTTAGCCGTGAGCTCGCCCGGGTCCAGTTTGGCAAAAGAGGAACTACCGGCCTCAATGACAGAGAGAGAGACAGCACAAGCAAATAGAAATGACAGCAAAACGAGAGTACTTTGATGTATGGTTAAAGTAGCTTTGGCGATGGAGCGATAGTCGACCAAAATGTGTATTAGATAACAAATCGTTTCATTCAGAATATAACAATTTATAAGGTACAACAGCAGGAAGGAGAAGAGTGTGAGTTAGTTAGCAGAAGATATGTCATTTTTTGGTATTTATACTCCTGTCATGATAATTACCATGTCAAGTTAGCGCTTAATACATCTTTTGGAATAATTATTTTGGGAGTCAGTATTTCTCATGGGGACTTTTTCTTTGTACTAGTGGGGAACGTTTTGTTATTTTTCTATTCTTAGATAAGATTTGAGCTGTCGAGGGTAACTTCTCTGACTCATTATAGACACGAACTCACTACCAAAGTCTTTCATTCTGCCTTTTTTGGGGGGGATAATTGCATTTTAGGGTTATTGTGTCAGTGGCTTAAATGAGTTTCAATATTATCGTTTCAAACTTCTCGTCGCGTTTTCTTCATCATACTTCAAACGCGTTATCGTGACAGGCCTGGCTATTTATATGTAAAAAGTCAGATTAAACTCATCATTCACTCAAGGTTAATCTGTTTTTGTGAACGTACTTTGTTTTCTAGTACTTTTTTATGCATAAATAGTAGTTTTTTGCATGAATTTCCGTGCAGGTGTAGTCTTGTGAGTGCAGTATGGGTCAGATGCACAGAAATACTTAATAGTTTTGAGAGTTTTTGCCACGCCCCGACGAATTGATCGGCAGGACGTGTCTTTGGTGGACTCCGGCCCTCGTGTTCTGCTGACATGCTCAGGCTCAGACCCGTGGAACGCAGTGTTAGTGGCTGTATTTGGCCCCTCTCTGTCACTCTCTGCCCCCACATTCAGAGCTGTCAGTCAGTCTACAGCCTCCAGCTCTCCTCCTCAAACCTCAAACCAATAACACCACACAGAATGACTATAATGACTCCAAATGAGACACACATGACTCACTGCTCACTCACTCGTGTGGGGTAGTGAAGGGATTTTTGGCTCTTTAAAGAACATGTATGCTCTTTTAGGTATTTAATATTAAAGCTCCTATATTACACAAAATTGACTCTCGCCACTCTTGTTAACCCATGCTGTTATAATGCTGTTACCTCCTCAAAAGCATACCTGGAGTTGTGTTTTGTTTCATTCACACATGTTTTAGTTATTCTTTCCTATTAGTTTGTGACATCTCCAAAGCTCAAAATGCTCTGTTCCACCTTGTGATGTCATGAAGTGGAAGTTTTCAAGTTAACTCCTTTTACCTTTTGTTCAGTAGAGATTGGAAATTCCAGAGCTGAGATTATACAAATGATTCTAGTGAAAGTTTAAGGGGTTTAAAAACACAGTGGAGCACTTCCTGTATCATCACGTGACATCACAAAGTGGAACAGAGTGTTTTTGTGTGTTAAATGAAACAAAACACACATGAGGTAACATTAAGAAGTTACCTTTTCTTTACGTTAAAACAGAATGAGTCGGTAGCCTATAAGTTTCATAAAACCTATTAAATAAATATTTGCTTCAAAAACTAGTCAGAGTGAGAGTTCTGTGCTTTTAATGATCTTTACAGTCCACTATACTAACTGCAGAGTGAGACCTCTTTCTTTCAGTTCCAATAGTTGATCTTTGTCATCTTTAGGGGTCTGGTAAGTGTGTTTTATATTATCTAATCCGCATTTGAGGATAGAGGACACATAAGAAGAATGTGATGAGGAGATAAACTGATCGCCCTCTGGAGCCTGAAGCGGGTATTACACTTCTTCTGGGGATTCATTATCACCATGTTCCCTTTTTATTGTTGTGAAAGTGCATTTTAAAGCAATAAATGGTAACATGGTGATCTAAATATGTGATGTGTTAGCAGATAATACCCCATAGAAATAAAACACCCCCTCTTTAAACATAATGTTAACTGTGTTTTAGTGAGAAAGTACTCTAACTCATGCACTGTGAACACTGGGGCTGTGGCAGAGGGTTAGTGAGACGATGAGACGGTGAGAGACGTTAGATCAGTTTAACTTCCTCAGTTTAACTTCACTTCCTCCTCTGACAGGTTGAAAACCAGGTGCAGCTGTAGCGGTGACTGTGATGGTGTCAGTCTCAGTCTCAGGGCCTGTATCTGTCTGCAGCTCTGTGGTTCCCTGTCTCCTGTTTCACTAATGGACTTCACCATGTCCTTGTCTCCTCTCTCCTTGTCTTCTCCTCTCCTTATCTTCTCCTTTCCTCTCTGCTGCTCTCCTCTAACCTTGTCTCCTCTCCTCTCTTCTCCCTCTCTCCTTGTCTCCTCTCCTCTCTCCTCCCTCTTCCCTCGTCTCCTCTCCTCTCTCCTCCCTCTCCCCTTGTCTCCTCTCCTCTCTCTCCTCTCTCTCCTCTCACCTTGTATCTTCTCCTCTCTCCTCCCTCTCCTCTTGTCTCCTCTCCTCTCTCTCCTCTCACCTTCTCTCCTCACATCTGCCCCCCCCTCTCCCCTCTCTCCTTCTCATTCCTCTCTTCTCTCCTTCCTCTCTCCTCATACCTCTCCTCTTTCTCCTTGCCTCCCCCCTCTCCTTCTCGCTTCTCTCCTCCCTCTCTCTTTATCTCTTCATATCCCTCCTCTCTCTCCTTTCACCTTGTCTCGTCTCTGTCCTCTCACCTTGTCCCCTTTCTCTCTCCCTTCTCTCCTTGTTTCCCTTCTCTCCTTCTCACTCTTCCCTCTTCCCTCTCTCCTCATCTCTTCACATCTCTCTTTGTCTCCCCTCTCTCCTTCTCACCCCTCTCCTCCCTCTCTCACCTCCTCATACCTCTCCTCTCACTTTGTCTCCTCTCTCTCCCCTTTTTCTATGTCTGCATGTCTCTCCATGTCCTCCCTGTCTGCTGTCTCTCTCTCCTCTCACCCTGTCTCCTCCTCTCCTCCTCCCTGCTCTCTTCTTTTCATCTCCTTCTCTCCTCTTCCGTGTTAAGCTTCTGTTTTGTCAGCATTAAAAATGACATCTGCTCCATAGGGATTTTCCACTCTGCTAGAGACAGATGTATGGAGGAGGACTGGATGAGACGATACGACAAAATCGATATGTGAGCATGAGGGGTCCTGTTTAGGAGTGGGATGTTCAACAAAAGTGAGAGGTGAGAGTGTCTGAAAAAAAAAACAGTTGACTAATGCTCTCTAGCTTGTGACTGTAATGTGATTTGAGAGAGACTCGTTTAAAAGCACAAATCAAATCACCTGTTGTAGTTCCTAAATCAGTTCTTTACTGTCAGATTATGTTAAATTAAAGTTCAAATTAAGTTGAGTAACAGAGCTTCAGACGGAGCAGTGCCTTTGGTTAGCATCACACCTCCAAGAAATGTAAAAAAAAAAAAAAAAAAAAAAGGATCAATTTACCTCACCACCTGCTGATGTCATGAGGTGGCACTTTACTTCTTATCTACCTCACTTTTAATCAATTATGGGTGGTTTACTACTAAAAAAAAAATACCTTGAAAACTTACATTCTTACAGTGAGTGCGGTCTCCTCTCCACAGAGATGACCTGTAACTTGTCTCCATGGACAAAGCTAGTCCTCAGTTACATTTCCTTGAGTAAATTTTTAAAGAAATTGTACCTTTCAGAGTACTTTTCTAGCTGTATACTTTTACTCCTACTTGTGCTTATTTTATGTAGTTTTTTTTTTTTTTTGTTTTTTTTTTAAGTAACCGTACTCTTACTTGAGTAAAAGTTTTGGTGAGTACAGATGACAAAAGCTTCATGGTGACAATACGAAATGATTTGAACATTTGTGTTTCTTGCAGCGCTCCTTCAGATATGATTTAATTTGTCTCATTTTTTTGTGCCTATTCTTTGAAAACACCAGATTTTGTGCATTATTTAACTTTAAATTACATCAGTAACAGTTTAATTTCATTTTTTTTTTATTTTTTTTTTTTTATTACTCTCTATTTCATTTTGAAGTAACCTCTGTCCATGGATACGTTTAATGTCATACTGTGGAATATTTCGGTCAAGACTTATTTCCTCATCAGAAACAGACCTGGAGTTGTGTTTTGTTCCATTCACACATGTTTAACGCACAAATCCTGCATATTTAGGCTGACTTCTTTTTTCTGTTCCACCTTGTGATGTCATGTGGTAATACAGGAAGTGCTCCACTGTGTTTTTAAACTCCACACACCTTCACGAGAATCACTGGGATAAATTCAGCCCTGGTATTGCTAATCTCTACTGAACAAAAGATAAAAGGAGCTGTTAACATGGCAACTACCACTACATGACATCACAATGTGGAACGGAGCATTTCTAGCTCTGGAGATGTAGACAGAAGTGTGCATCTCCATTCACCCTCAAACATGCATGAATGAAACAAAAACACAGCTCCGGGTATGTTTTGACGAGACAAACATTAACCCGGCTTAAAGCTCACAAGAGTCAGTTCTGTGTAATATAGGACGTGTAAGTTATAAAACAGGACATTCAAACGCAGTGTGCTTTAATTACAAGACATAACGATTCTTAATGGACAGGCTTGGCTAAACGAGAGCAGAGAGCGCACAAAGGAGCGTCCTGCTGTGAAATAATTACAACAAACCCGAACCTTAAACAGAGACAAAGAAATACTCACTTATTTTACACATGTGATTAAAGACTATGCTCTGAAGTAATGTAAATGTTAGCGGGTGGTCCCGTCCTGCTTCCACGCTCGGGACCTCTACCAGACGCCTGAGAGCTTGAGGGTTCTGCGCAGTATCTTAGCTGTTCTTAGTACTGCACTTTTCTGGACTGAGATGCCTGATGTTTTTTTCCTGGGATCTGCTGGAGCCACTCGTCCAGTTTGGGGGCGACTGTCCCGAGTGCTCCGACGGCCACGGGCACCGCTGACGTCGTTGAACCTTGTGCCAGTTTTTAGTTTTATGTAGTATTTACAGACATATTAACCATAAACCACAGCAGCACAAATCTACAATCTGACAGTTACACAGCAAACTCGACCACAGAGTTCTGACCTGTCCTCCAGCTCAGCTTAACGACGGGGATTTATGCTAAATCGATTTTTTTTGAACGCACTGCAATGCTCAGCCCACAAACCACGCTCCAACACGACGATTCTCCATAAATATACAAAAACACGATACAAATATGTACACAGCAACTTGACAAACCTGGTGTGATGTGCAGCAGTTTCATTCATTAGTTTTTTTTTTCTAAATCTGTACCTTAATGATACTTCCTTTTTCTGGTAGATTTTTGGTAAATTGCTAAGAAAATACTTTCCAGTCCTTGAAATATGGTGTAACTGAGCTTGTGTTTGCGATATGTTAATAATCTATGACACCTGTGGATTATTATGTTTTAATCTGATCATTTTAAACCACAATATTGCTCTAAAACGACTTAATAAAGGAAACAAGTCTGCTGTCTTCCACGTTAGAAAACTGGGGTGTCCAATGTGAGCCGACGTCGGCGTAAACCTCATCACCACAAGAGCCGCACGCTCTCGGCTCCTCCTGTGGATCACACTAGCGAGCAGCAGATTTTTGTTTCCATTTGATCCAAAATGACTATGCGACGCCGCTGAATCCTACATGTATCACAGATTAAGACAATAAAAAAAGACGATTTTGCAGAGTAAGTCGCCTTTAAACTATGGGGTTTCTAAAATGTCGTGATGTCACCTGTGTCTTAGTCGACTTTCCATTCTGTTTGTGCTGCTACTGGCCGAATCGTATTAGAAGATAATATATAAAGCCCCATTTATATACATTTCATTTCATTTAATAACAACATTAGCATATTTCTCATTTATGGATGTGGCAAGTAAAGCATTTTGGAAATCAGACGCTTGTCACCACATTTGCAACAGAAGCCAAAGTGACAGTTGATAATAAACCCCAGCACGATGCAAATATGAACCAAATAATAACCAGAAGAAGCACAACGTGGATCTTACAGATACCTAAAAGTGCATTTGACAGTAGGGCGGCTTTAGTGAGACACATTTCATTAAAACAGCCAAAAATCTGTCCTCGTTTTGCCAAATTTTCCAGTTTTGGTGGGGTTTAGACGAGTTTCAGACACGACGTTCGGTGCTAATGCCAGTCCTCTGCATTTTTCCTATATCCATTAGCATTAGCTCACGATAATGGATAATTATGAATAATCCAGAGTGCGTGGGCTGGTACCAACTCATCGGCCACATTTACGTGAGAACAAAGACTCGTTTAATGTCACTGCTGGTTGTGTAAACTTTCTGCTGTTTTATTTTTGATCATAATTAGCAAAAGTGGCATCTGAGCTAACGCCTAACTGTTTTCAGTCGCGATTTCTGAATGGTGGTGTGGTTCTGGTGAACATCTAGTGACCACGAAGCCTCCTCTTTTACATGTGACTCACGAGGAGACCAGATAAATGACATAAAATATATACTTTAATAGAGGGACTGGCTTCAGCATTCATTCGTATGTGAGGGAGCGTTCGATTTGACGTAACTCCAGAAGCATCGGTGCCGAGTGATGGAGTTGTAGCCACGGGCAGAGGGAGAGAATTTCATGTCTATGAATGTCTGCTGCGGTATGGCATATGTAAAGGTGACTGTTACCTAGCAACCGTGATATATAAAAATAAGGGTGTTTTCATATATATTTGATCTAATGGTAAAAGCATACAATTAAATGGATCAAAAATAGATCAAAACACCTATATTTTGCTAAATGAATGTTTAAACTGTCAGGAAATTTGTTTCTGGCAGCTACTTCCTGTAATTTTGTACTTTTCAGGTTCAAAATTTCTTCACAAACTGCTACTTAACGGATGTAAAACTACGATAAATCTCAACTCAAGTAAGAGTAATGTTACTTCAAAATGATCTGAGAAAGTAAGAGTAAAAGAGAAGTATTGGGAAAAGTACTACTGAAGTCACTTGAAGAGTAACTGTGAAGCAGCACACAAAATGAAAACAAACTAAATCATATCTGAAGCAGCGCTGCAAGAAACACAAATGTTCAAATTATTTCATATTGTCGACATACTGTAAAGCTTTTGTCACTTTAAACTTACTCACAGTGAGAAGAGGAACCACAACTGTACTTCAATAGAAATAGTACTCGAGCAGGAGTAAACGTATGCTGCGAGAAAAGTACTCTGGAAAGTACTATTTTCTTTAAAAAGTTAATCAAGTAAATGTAATACTACCACCTCTCACCACAGGTACGAGCCCACCAAACCAAGTCACAATTTCATGAAAAACCTGTCATATGCACTATTTTAGCGGCGCCACAGCTTTAGCTAACGCCTTGCTTACAGGAGCCGTGATATTTAGTAGAAGTTTGAAATGTGCTTGTACTTTCATAAATGATGGTTTTCAGTGGCAGATGCCTTAGTCTTTTGTGCACAAGAAACATGGATGTATAAAAACCTGGATAAGGCCAAACCCGCTCACACCTGCCTTCTGTTAGCCTAGTGGTCATTCTATAGTACTGCAGGAGAAAAAAAAAACTACAGCCCTCAATGTATTTTCCCCATTTTTCTCCAATTCTCCTCCTTGTTTTTAGTGTCATAGGAGGTAGAACAACTGTACATTTAGTTGGTTTTAAAGCTACAGTATGTAACTTTCTAGAGGTGGCGTGTTGCATGATTCCATAGAAATAGAAAGTTAAAACCATACTTCGGAACATTCTCCATGGAGATAGATATGTTTTATACCATACTGTGGAATATTCTAGCAAAATGAACAAGCAAAAGGAAACCAGCCTCCAGCCCAAATAAGAGTCAGGTTTGTGGAGATGCAAGCAGGTTTTTCAGTTTAATAAAAACATCCAAAATGGAAAAAAAAACAAGTATTTTATTTATTTATTATTATTATTATTATTTTTTTTTTTTTTTTTGGCTGAAAAGTTACATAAAGTGGCGTTAAATAATTGTGAGTAAAGCAACGTTATGCTTTCAACTTAGCCACAAATATGAGCAGAATTGGTTTATTTTTGTGAGAAAAACTACAGGCGATGGAGAAAAAATTACCTAAAGAAAGATGCAAACCTGACACGTTCACTGTCGTGTTAAAAATGTGCAGTGCTGTTTGTGTCCTGTGTATTTCCATCTCTCAGAACCGCTCCTTAAACGCACCACACACTTCTTTATCAGTGTCCATTCAAGAAAAGCTCTAAGCCATGTTCCACAGAGCGGTCTATTTTGACGGAGCAGAACATTTATTGCGATTGTATCATTGGTTTACACAAAGGAGGAAGAGGAGCGGGAGAGGAGGAAGAGGAAGAAGAAAAGGAGGAGGAGGGGGAGGAAGAGGAGAAGAATAGGAAGAGAAAGGAGAAGAGGAAAGAAGGAGGAAGAGGAGGAAGATAGATAGATTACAGGAATTCCATTGGTGCAAAGAGATTTTCTCACATACATTCAAATCAATAAGAGCGCAGTTTCTAATATTAGATCAGGGGAATTTTGTTGTTGCAAACTGAAAAAAGGAAAACACATTTGTACAGTGATGAGCAATGCCTGTGATTTTATATTAAGATACTACAGGAAATACTGCAATATTGATCTGATACAGACACCAGTCAGCACCGGATTCAAATACACCACCAGTCAAACGTTTGGACACACTGCGTTTCCTTATTTCCATGATTATTTATATTATAGTTTCTTACTGAAGGCATCAAAACTATGAATGATACATGTGGAATGTAGCAAATAAAAAATACACTCAACAACTTGGATTAGATTCCGTCAGGATTTGGGTTTTTTTTGTGTGTTTTGCACTATTTCCCCCCCCGCTTCTTGTATCTGAGCCTGGAGCTGGGCGTAGATCTGGGCTCTTCCTGTGGACACCTGCACCTAATCTGCAACCAGCTGCACCTGGGGAGGACACAAAGGGAGCCACGACCTGACACTCAGGGACAGATCGTCTTGTCATCTTCATGTCATTCTCAGGTGTACTTGCTCGTCTATCCACCGTGATCCTGCTCCTTGGAACTGCCCTGCACGTCCGTCTCTGACCCAGCTCTCCACGTCCGGTATGAACGCCCCAGCCTTTGACCCTGCGACCCACACCCGCTCCAGGACTACTGCCTACAACACCGATCCCATCTGTCTGTTATGACGACCTTCATTCAGTTCCCTATATCTACTAATAAACTCTGTTCTGTTTCCCCCGAGTCCTGTCTCTTTGGTCCCCCGGTCAGTCTTTATGACAGATTTCTTCAAACTATCCAGGCTTTGCTTTGATCACTGCTTTGCACTTTTTGGCATTTCTTGACCCCTGACATGGCACATTTCAGGAGACTTCACCACGAAGCTCACTGAGAGAAGGCCCAGGGTTTGCAGCGCTGTCAACAAAGCGAAGGGTGAGGAATTTTAATACAAAAAATAAAAAATATTTAGTTGTTCCTTTGCTACATAATCCCATATCTCTCGCTCATTTTTAATGTCTTCTGTATGTATCATATACTGTATAAAGAAGTGGACTAAGTTTGACGTCAACCACACAGCGTTCGGCTCCAGCCAAATGAAGCTCATCGAGGCTAGAGCCGTTATAGGGGCGAATTTGGAGCCAAGAACCATATTTGGAATTCCAACCGTGAGTATCATAGCAACCAAAGAGCCAATCACGAGTGAGGCTGTTGAAGGTAATGGTCTTTCCAGCTCACACCACTGGTTTCGTCGCTGTCAATCAAACCTCTTGCTAACACCAAGGGGAAAGAAAATGCCTGATTTATGTGTTATTGACGCAGATATCTTGATTTACGGACATAACAGCGGAATAAAAACACCAGGATCTTGAAGAGTGGGTTAATATGAACATTTTAAGACCAAAATAACAAAGCTCACCGCAGGAGTTACAGAGAGAGGGGCGACGTTTTTTCAATGTAAAGTGAATTGAATATTTTGAACGCGGCGGCTAGCAGGTTAGCTACGTCCTTTGACTGTACATGTACACTGAAACTCCTCAACTACAATTTATCTTAGCTTTCACTATCTTTACTCCACCCTGACTTGAAGAGAGCTAAAAATCGAGGAGAGAGAGTTGGGGGAAGATGAGGGAGAGAAAGAAAAGGAGAGCGAGCGAGGGAAGGGAAGGAGAGAGCGGTATTGAGTCATTCAAGTGAAGTGTATTGTGAAGGTTTTATTGAAAAGTTCAAAATGAATTGACTATTGTTGCCTCCCCAGTGAAAAGAGAGAGGGGAGAGATAGAGGAAGGAGGGGGGAGAAAGAGTGACAGAGAGGGGGAGGAGGATAAAAAAGAGAGAGATATTGTGGGAGAAGAGAGAGAGAGGGGATGAGAGAGAGGAGAGAGAAAACGTGATTGATAGACAGAACAGAGGAGTAAGACAGTACGGGGTGGGAGAGCGACAGAGACGGGGTAGAGAAGGAAAGGGAGAAAAGAGAGAGAAAGAGAAAAGAAAGCAGAAGAAGAGAGAGATGAGATAGGAGAGAGAGAGACAGTAGGCTGAAAGAGGTGAGCGAGGGAAGGTTTAAATGGGATTTCCTAAAGACATGTGGGAATAGACGGAGGATCAAGATTTGAAGCTAACAGGAAAATCCAACTAGGAAGAAGAGTGTTTGGCCTGTCTGTCAGTGTCAGCCAATCACAGGCCTCTACCTTTACCTCTCATCCAATCAGCTCTCAGGACATTTACATAACACATACCTACTGGACCACTGAGGGAGTACACTGATACAGGGCCACATGGGAATATAAAAGAAAATACTACGATTAAATGTTGAAAATCACATTATATTGTCTGAATAAAGAGTGTTTTCCTCCTCCTCTCTGTCCCCTCTCTCGCTCCTCTCTCCTCACTCTGTCCTCCTTGCCCTCTCTCCTCACTCTCTCCTCTGCTTCTCTCACTCACTCTCTCCTCCTCACTCTCTCCTCTGCTTCTCTCTCCCTCCTCTCTCCTCACTCTCTCCCCACTCTCTACTTTCTCTCTCCCCCTTTCTCCTCACTCTCTTTCTCTCTCTTTATGTCTCCTCTCCTCACTCTCTCCTCTTTCTCGCACCCCCTCTCTCCTCTCTCTCTGCTCTCTCCTTTCTCTCCCTCTCCTCACTCTGTTTCTCCCCTCTCTCTCTCTTTCTCTCCCCTCTCTCCTCACTCACTCTTCTTTCTCTCTGTCTCCTCTCCTCACTCTATCTTCTTTCTCACGCCCCTCTCTCTCTCTCTCTCTCTGTCTCTCTCTCTCCTCTCTCACTCTCTCCTCTTTCTCGTGCCACCTCTCTCCTCTCACTCCCCACTCTTTCATGCTTTCCTCCCTCTCTGCTCTTTCTCTTCACTCTCTCCCCCTCTCTCTATCCTCTCTCTCCTCACTCTTCTCTCTCATCATGCTCTCCTCACTCTCTGCTCGCTCCCTCTCCTCACTCTCCCTTCTCTCTGTCCCCCTCTCTCCTCACTCTTCTCTCTCTCTTCATACTCTCCTCACTCTCTGCTCTCTATCTCCCCTCACTCTCCCTTCTCTCTCTCACTGTCTCCTCTCCTCACTCTCTGCTCTCTCTCTCTCTCCCTTACCCCCCTCCCCCCTTCTCTCTCTTCCCTCTCGCCACACTCTCCCCCCTCTCTCTCTCGTGTGGGAGGAGGGCACATTGATTTACATGTAGGTGTGGAACTATTGCAGCTTTAAGAAAATACTCACCACAGACAGTATACAGATATATAAAAGATAAATAAACATATACAGAGACGTGCAAAGAGAAGAGGAGGATGGTTAAAGGGAAAAAGATGATGAAGGGAGCAAATCAGGACTCACAAAAGACTAAACCAGGCCAAAACCGGGACTAAAAGATGACTAAACTAGGGTCAGGACTAAACCAGGACTAAAGCAAGGCATAACTAAACCAGGGAAGAACAAGAACTGCACTTGGACTCAATGGGAGTAAAACCAGGACAGAATGCGCACTAAACCAGGACTGAACGAGGACTAGAACAGGACTAAACCAGGACAGAATCAAAAGTAAACCAGGACCAAGACTATGACTGAATCAGAACTAAAACAGGACAGAACCAGGACTAAACCAAGACAGAACTAGGACTGAACTAAGAATAAACCGAAGCCACACGCATCTCTAAATTATGCTGTTTCATTCACAACAATATTAGTAACTGTGGAAGTCGTAGTAGCAGTAGCAGCAGCAGTAGCAGTAGCAGTAATAATAACATAGTAGTAAAGTAAAGTAACAGTAGGAGTAGTAGTAGTAGTTTCCAGTTGACCTGAGGTTTAACTCCTCATGTCTTCCTGTTTGTCGTTTTCTTGCATATCTGCTCAAACATTGAACTAAACCCACAAATATAAACCACACATGGAATATACATCCATACATTGAGACCGTATACACTGATATTCCCTCAGGTGCATTCCCAACAGGCAGCTCCGGGATCGTTTTAATGAATGGGGAAAATAAACGCAGTGTGGGAGTGGAGCTTCCATAGGAGAAAGCTTATAGATGTCAGTTAATACAACATTCATGGTGACTTAAGAGACACGTTTCCCTCTGTGTTTTTGCTCATGTTTTAGTGGGACATTTTCAGAACAAGAGTCACTACACTATCACAGGATCATAGAAGGACAGGACACTGGACCTTAAAGAGGGGTTATTCTACAAAATCAACAATGTTATAGCGTTCCCTCATCAAAAACATGCCTGGACAGTTTTTAGATGTCATCCATGCATGTTTGAGTAATCTAGTGATCTCTCGGGGGCCTTATTCAAACCCTCCTTATGGTTAGCTGTATGATATTGTACGAGGCTCCACCCACCAGGTAAGGTAAGGTGCTTGCTTTTACATTTGATTTCGTTTATCATTTTACTTCATCGGACAAGGACAGTCGATATGATGTACGTAGAGGTAATTTCATAACTGTTACCTAGCAACCATAACATTAACAAGGGCCAAAGCTAAATTACACAATAGTTATGGTTAGACTAATACAAATAAATGATAATACCTTTTATTTTCCTTGTGCTTAAATGTTGGATTTGGAGTTTTTTGTGTTAATGACATAGATAGAGGGATTCTGTTGAAGAATATAGTGCTACGTCCTCCATATATTTTCCACAAACTGACACTTAACGGATGTGAGACTATGATAAATATTTAGGACAGGTATTATCTCATCAAACCAAGTCAGAATTATAAAAACATGAAAACCTGTCATACGCACTTTAAATCAGTGAATAACTGAGGAGGAGGAGGAGAGTCTATGCTGCCTGAGATACTGACTCATTATTGTGGGTGATCGTGGCAATAATCTCAAATGAAATGTCTTGGAAAAAGAGTATTTTATTTCTCGTGATTTCTCATTTTGACCATACCACTGGTCCAGATCGTACACATAAATGCCGCGCTAGCAACAGGTTTGATTGACAGCGTTGCTAAGTGCCGCACCACTGGTTTAGCAGGGATAGGGCACTTAGCAACATGCTACCTTCAACAGTCTCAAGGTGGATTGGCTCTTTGGTTGCTATGATACTCGTGTTTAGATTTCCCCCGGTCGTAGATTAAAATGCAACCTGCTCGTCTCCAGGAGGGTCAGTTTTCTGTGGCCGAATGCTATGGGTGATGTCCTACTCCCTCAGTTCACTTCTTTATTCCGTCTATGGTTTAAAATGTGAAATCTGAACAGAATCCTATTATTAAAACATAAATCGCAAATCTATTGGCAGTAGATGTCTTCCTGTCATAATGTCTGTCTTGTTAACGTGTTTAATCTGAACAGTGCTCCACATCACCACAGAGAGGCGCTGTAAACTCCTGTGGGGTCATAAGTTACTCATTAGGACTTTATAAAGCTCCCAATACATGAGATGAGTCTGGGTTACGGTGTTTCTCCTCTCATCTCTGCACGGCTCTGATTTAACACTGAGAATCAAATCAAATCTGAAATGAGAAATAATTGCACTCGGTGGGAGAGAGAGAGGTTTATTGCTGCTCGAAAAAATACACAGAAGAAGGTTTAATAAAAATAACAACATTTGAAGATGTTTTATAAGTTTCACTTTCGTTTCTGACTCTGATTCTCCTCTCTATTTGCTTTCCACGCTACACCTTCAAAGCGCTATCTCAGTGATGAAACTACTGCACATCGCATCAGGTTTGTGAAGTTGTAGTGTACAGTTTTATATGACGCTTTTGTATATTTATGGAGAATTGCCGTGTGGGAGCATCAGTGACATTGGCTTGTGGGCGGAGCGTTGGACAGAATGTTACAGCTAACTGTGATGAGGGTTCAAACAGGGCCCGGGAGAGATCACAAAATTACTCAAACATGTATGGATAAGATCTAAAACTTGTTCCGGCATGTCTGTGTAATCCCTCAGTCGTCCAGGTCTGATCCATAGCAAAAGAAAAATATAAAATCTGTCAACTGGACGTTGAAGGAGTGAAGACATTTCGCTGCTCATCCACGCCACTTCTTCAGTTCTGGTCAGATTGCTGATGGACACGACCTTATATCTATATGAAGGGAGGAGCTAACTACAGAGAAACTAAACTAAACTTGGTACAGTCTCTTATGGAGTAGCTGTTTAGTTTCTCCAATGTACCGCTCACTGCACTCACTGAATGGAGTAGACCATATTATTTTTTTTATGGCTCGGGGTTTTGTCCTTTGGGTGAACCTGTTTCTGTCTTAAAGTGTTTGTAGGTTTGAAATAGACCAAAATCTGATACTGTCTGAAAATTCTCTGAAGCTTTTCAAACAAAGCTGTGTACAGAATAGTTACACCTATCCTCCTAGGTTCACATTCCCTGTTGTCCTGTTCTCTCAGATCTACTGAAGGCCCATTTTGGATATCCACGTGTTGTTCCTCCTTCTCTTTTCCCTCAGTGTTTGTGAGCACCACTTGAGCTCTGTGTTGTAGAGTACAGACAACTCAGAGTTTGTGCTGCAGTGGATGGTGTGATTGAAACAGCAGGTTTTGGTCAGTGTGTGTGGGCTTCCTTCTCTTCAGGTATGTTTTTGATGAGGGAACAATATTATAACATTGTAAAAAAAACTCTTGCTTTTTCTTCTGTCCATCACCCCGTCTTTCCTGTTGCTCCCTCTCTATTATTCCCTTCACCTCCCCTGTCTATTACCTCCTCTTCTCACTCTCTCTCCCTCTCTCTGGTGTACTTTCTCACAACCACTCCCATGTCACTCTCTCTCACCCCCCACTCTTCATGCCTTGTCCCCTTCATCCTCCCACTCACTTTTTCCATCACCCCGTTTCTCTCCTCTCTCATCCCTCTGTCTCTCCCTCTCCTCCTGTCTCTCGCTCCCTGTACATTAAAGGCTTGCTCCTGTCTGTTTTCTTTCAGCTTTAATTAAGAGTGGAACATTGCTCCTGTCCCCCAACTGCAACTGGCAGACAGGTGCTGTACACAAACTAAGCCAGGATTAAACCGGGTCTAAACCGGGTCTAAACCAGGTCTAAACCAGGTCTAAACCAGGATTAAACCAGGTGTAAACCAGGTCTAAACCAGGCCTAAACCAGGTCTAAACCAGGTCTAAACCAGGATTAAACCAGGATTAAACCAGGTCTAAGCCAGGTCTAAGACGGTACTAAACCAGGTCTAAACCAGGATTAAACCAGGTCTAAGCCAGGTCTAAGCCAGGACAAAACCAGGCCTAAACCAGGTCTAAATCAGGTCTAAACCAGGTCTAAACCAGGACCAAACCACTACTAAACCAGAACTGACCAGGACTGAACCAGGTCTGAACCAGGACTAAGCCAGAACTAAACCAGGACTAAACCAGGTTTGAACCAGGTCTAAACCAGGTCTAAACCAGGACTAAACCAGAACTACAAGGAGAAGTGAGGGTAAAGGACTCATGTATAGAGAGATGGAAAGAGAGAGGGGGGGACACTGAGAAGAGGAAGAGAAAAAGAGGTGGAGAGAAGGAGAGAGTAATAAGAGATCTAGAAATAGTGAGAGAAGAAGACCAAAGACAGAGGGATAGAGAGAAGAGGAGGGGGTGGATAGTGAAGGAAAGAGAGAGAGCGAGGGAAGAGAGTGAGGAGGCAAAGCACAAATATGAACAATAAGGAATAGATTAAAGTGACATATTTGGCAGCTGTGTTTGAATATCACTGTTATGGATCAGTCTGTTACTGTCACTTTAATTTAATTAGGAGCAGGACATTCCTACTCACACTAACTGCAGCTGACAGTCAGGTACTGTACCCACACTAAACCAGGGCTAAACCAGGACTAAACCAGGGCTAAACCAGGACTAAACCAGGGCTAAACCAGGACTAAACCAGGGCTAAACCAGGACTAAACCAGGACTAAACCAGGATTAAACCAGGGCTCAACCAGGGCTAAACCAGGACTAAACCAGGACTAAACCAGGGCTAAACCAGGACTAAACCAGGACTAAACCAGGGCTAAACCAGGACTAAACCAGGACTAAACCAGGATTAAACCAGGGCTCAACCAGGGCTAAACCAGGACTAAACCAGGACTAAACCAGGGCTAAACCAGGACTAAACCAGGATTAAACCAGGGCTCAACCAGGACTAAACCAGGGCTAAACCAGGACTAAACCAGGATTAAACCAGGGCTCAACCAGGGCTAAACCAGGACTAAACCAGGATTAAACCAGGGCTCAACCAGAGCTAAACCAGGACTAAACCAGGACTAAACCAGGGCTAAACCAGGACGAAACCAGAGCTAAACCAGGACGAAACCAGAGCTAAACCAGGACAAAATCAGGACTAAACCAGGGCTAAACCAAGACTAAACCAGGGCTAAACCAGGACTAAACCAGGACTAAACCAGGGCTAAACCAGGGCTGAACCAGGACTAAACCAGGACTAAACCAGGGCTAAACCAGGACGAAACCAGAGCTAAACCAGGACGAAACCAGAGCTAAACCAGGACTAAATCAGGACTAAACCAGGACTAAGCCAGACTAAACCAGGACTAAGCCAGACTAAACCAGGACTAAACCAGGACTAAACCAGGACTAAGCCAGACTAAACCAGGACTAAGCCAGACTAAACCAGGACTAAGCCAGACTAAACCAGGACTAAACCAGGACTAAGCCAGACTAAACCAGGACTAAGCCAGACTAAACCAGGACTAAACCAGGACTAAACCAGGACTACACCAGGACTACACCAGGACTAAGCCAGGACTAAACCAGGACTGAACCAGGACTGAACCAGGACTAAAAAAAAAAAAAAAAAAAAATCGCCAGATCTTGAGCTGGTCTTGGTCAAGACAATCTTAACTGGAGGATTTGACGTACTATGCATGTTTTCGGTTGAGGAGGAAACTCACCCAGGCACAGGGAGAACATGCAAACTGACAGAAACTCGGACTTGGCCAGACCTTACACATCATATCACCAATGAAATGCAGCTTAACATGAAACCATATTGTCCTGCAGTTTCGGAATTGTGAATTGTATGGGACTTAGACTTGTATTAATGATCATGAATTCTTAATTTTGCAAACTCAAGGCACTCACCCACCCCCCCCCAAAAAAAAAAAATACCGAAAATAAAAATCTGAATCTTGTTTGGCCCTGAGGTGGAGTTTTTGTGATTGACAGCTGCGTGTGTATTGTAGTGTTTTTGTGATTGACAGCTGCCTCTGTCCCCTGTGTTCATTAGGCGCTTGTGTTAGGATGTTTTATAGTTCTAAACCTGCTGCAGTCGCCGTGCATTCTCCTGGGAGGACCTCAGAACTCTGCTAAAGAACTGGGGCAGATTCAATATATTTTTACCTCCTCACTGATCATCCCGATATCAGGAAATACATTCTCACATATGACTGTAGACATGTAAGGAAGAATGTGTTTTTGATATGAATTCATATTGAAAGGGCCAATATTGCATTATTGATTGATCAAAAACATACCCAGAGTTGTGATTTGTTTCATTCGTACATGTTTAATACACAAATCCTGTATATTTAGGCGGAGTTCTTCTTTTCTTACTAATGACCAATTTTTCCCAAAGATGAAATTAGGCAATTTATGTGCCATTTGTCGTACTTTGGCATAATCAAGTATTATTGTCAAAACATACATCAAAAAGTGAGTTTTATGGTGACAGATGGTATAATAAGAGATTTTTTTAATCAATTTTATGTAAAAATAGCAGACACATTTGTTTTTAATGAAACTTTAATGTTATAAGGTATTGTTTTCAGTTTGACAGATTTTGCAATTCATATAATAAAATTTTCCTACATGAGAAAGATGCTGTTTTCACTTTTATCTGAGGGGCAGATATGGCATAATCACTTCTGAGAGAGCCTTGGATGTTCTACAGACTTGCCCCAATAGCAGCTAGGTCTTTAGATGTTCTTCAGATTTGTCCCAGTAGTAGCTAAAGGACCCTAGATGTTCTTCAGATTTCTTTCTACATTCTAGAGGACTTTTGATGTTTCTCAGACTTGTCTCAATAGCAGCTAGAGAACATTGGATGGTCTTGACTTGTCCCAGAGGACCCTAGATGTTCTTCAGATTTCTCTCTATAGGTTCCAGAGGACATCAGGTATTCCTCAGACTTGTCTCTCGTGCAGTCACATGATCTTAGATGTTCTTCAGCTATGTCCCAATAGCAGCTAAGTGACCTCTGTTTTTATATAATTGGAGGTAATGAAGAAGGAGTGGGGCTAGTGGAGGACATTATCAGTGTCCTCACCTGACCACCAGGTCAGTGTGGTGTATTGAACAACCTTCTGGACATCTCCCCCTCACAGTCTGTATCAGAACAAACAATAACAATGAGGAACCCAAGGTCTAATTTTTAGGGACAATTACTTAGTTCCATCACCTTCATCCAACATACCATGAATTTCCTGAGGGTGGATATAAAACAATTCAAAAAGTTGAGAAGCCACACACATTTATTCTATGTAAAGAGATATGTGAGCTCCTTTATACACTGCTCTATACTATGGCACAATATTCTGTCCCACTGGTCACAACTGTGACCACAAACATGTTTTCCATCTGTTGTCCGTCTTACTCAGGTCCACTCAGACTAAAATAAAATGGAGTAATTGCAAATGCATGTATTATTACCAGAGACCCTTAAGATAAAGTGTACCAAAAACTCATAGTCCTGGGTTAAATTGAAATAACTTTACTACTTTTTATTTGAGACAATTCTGAGTGTCATCTTCTCCTCAAGGTGTAACTTCAAAGTGTAACTTTTACATGACCTCCTTTGGTCCTGTGACAATTTACAGTGAACATGTGATATTCAGCACATTTCATCCTAATCCTTAATTCTTTCAGAAATACTGAAAATACATTGAAAATATACACAGTAGGAAAAGTACAACATTTTTGGTGGTCACAAATGTGACCAGTGGGTTGAAATAGAAACAGGAAAGATGCATTATGTAACTTTTGAAGCGAACCGCTTTTCACCTGCTTTTTAATTTCCTGACCCCTCAGATACTTTGACTTTACTTTACAAAAACGTACTCTGGAGTTGGACTCCGTCTTCCTGATTTGCGATGGCCATGATTGACAGGCAGATTAACCAAACAGAGACACGCATGCTACATTTGGTTAAAGTAAACATGGCTACACTGAGAGATGTACTTCACCCTATTGATACTTTGCAGCTGATGTCATCAACATTCCATGGGAATGTAATGCTAACTGTAGGCACTGCTCTGTCTGATGCTCTGTTAGTCAAATTAGACTTTAATCTGAGCTTTATTTTACAACAATCTGACCATAAAGACTTAGTAGGAACTGCAACAGGTGAGCTGATTCGTGCTGTTCAACAAGTTTCTCTCAAATAACATTACAGTCATAAACTAGCTAGCATTAGCCAACAGTGTGTCAGTGACTCACATTTTTGTTGTACATCAAACCCCTAAACAGGACCATGAATGCTCGTATTGATCACAGGCCCCTGAAAATGTGTTGTTTAAATATATTTTGTATTTTGTGCTTCCCACACAAACTTTAAAGTCTTAAAATGTTTTTTTTTTCTTATTGTCACCTTGGTAACAGCTGAAGATTTATCCATATACACACATGCAGTGCCCCCTGGAGTGATGTCACTGCAAAGAATCAATAAATACAGATTCAGTGCAGAAACAAAAACAGATTCAAATATCATGTCGTCACGTTCTGACTTTTCCAGATCCCTTTCAGCGAGAGCCGTTCCAGATCAGTTCAGAGGGACACACACAGTCCGGCATGAGCAGTTTAAAAGTTTACAGTCTCCTTATCTGACCTCAGTACTATAGACCCTGGTTTGTACAGAGACCCCCCTCCTCTCCTCTCTCCCTCTCTCCCCCTTTCCTCCTCTTCCTCCCTCCTCGCCCCCTCTCCTCTCTACTTCCTCTCCCCTGTCCCGCTTTCCCTTCACTCCCCCCTCCTCTCTTCATCCTCTCCTCTTTCTCTCCCTCTCACCCCCTCCTCTCTCCCTCTATCTGTCTTCTCTCCCTCCCCTCTGTCTCTCCCCCTCTCTTCTCTCTCCCTCTCTCCTTCCTCTACTCTGAGCTGTTCTGTGGTTTGGGCGACACATTTCCAGAGTCGCTGTGGAGTTGCATCAGATGGAAACTCCTCACTCCAAAGATAATGAGACAGAGGGGACTACGCCAAGGCTAAACCAGGACTAAACCAGGGTTAAACCAGAACTACACCAGGACGGCACCAAGACTAAACCAGGGCTAAAACACGACTAAACCAGGACTAAACCAGAAGTAAACCAGGACTAAACCAGGACTACACCTTGACTAAACCAGGGCTTAACCAGGGCTCAGATAGGACTACACCAGGACTAAGAAAGAACCTGAGGAGGACACGTTCTCCTGGAGGCTCTCTGCAGCGTAACATGGTCTTAAGGTTACATATGGTGTTGTCCCTACATTTGTGGGTTATCACAGATCTTGGGCAAAGAGCTCACCTACTTTGTACTTCTACTTGAGTATTTTGAAGTAACTTTACCATTACTTGACTGCCTGGAAAATCCAGACTGATATTGCTCAGTATTTTTTATACAGAGGAATATCAGTCTGGTCACACCTCCTCCTGTGCATCTCAAACCAGAACCAAACATGATCGTCCAATCAGATTTGTGTATTTCAGTGATGCATCTGAAACTAAGGAGTTCATTGGTCAACCATCATTAACAAACAAAATGACATTTATCCCACCTCAGACTAACAGAGGCATATTTTTCAGACCCCTGTGTTATTTTTTCCCCCCTTTCTTTCAAATGACTTATTATTTTTGGGCTGCTCTACCCACATGAGAGTATGGGAATAGAGATAACAGACTTTCCTACGTGATCCAACCCTCACACAGCTGTTGTCTCCAAGTTTGTTGGTTCTGTTTTGGCCCAAATGCAGAAACTTAAACAGTAAACATTTGTGTAGACCAGGCTCCTCCTCTGTCCTCATTCAGAGCAGAACATATCGGCGCATTAGTCATGACCTCGTTTGAAGAAGACGTATTGTGCCTGTGTCTGCTTTATAGTTATAATCTATGACACCCGTGGATCATTATGTCATCATTTGGAAAATGGGAGCTGACGTCGGCATAAACGTGATTATAACAAAGCACGCTGCTGAAATCTACCTGTATCACGATAAAAAAAAATACAATCTGAAAACAAAGTAAGAGGACCGTAGCTACGCTGTTCACTTTTGTCTAGTTATGCTGTAGCTTTACCTGTGTGAGACTCCTAAATCCTTCTGGCGTAACATGTCAGATTCATGGTCCTCTTTGACACTTACACCAAAAACAAACGTCCTGACAATGGTTAAAAGACATGAAAAGTCGATTTTGCAGAACAGGTCTGCTTTAAACTAATTTTTTCCTTTGTTAGATCTAGCACTTTTCAAACAAGAATGTGGCTGTTCCATGATCAATCGAAACATTACCAGACAGCTCAGAGACTTTTGGATATTTAGTTCTCAGAGTTTGTGAGTTTTAAGCAGGAAAAATGGGAACAAATTTGAACAAACTATGACATCTAGACACGTTAACAGTATCTATAACTACAGCTTTTGTGTAGTTGGTTTAGTAGACCTGGTTTTAGTCCTGGGTTAGACCTGGTTCAGTCCTGAGTCAGACCTGGATTTGTCCTGGGTTAGACCTGGTTTTGTCCTGGGTTAGACCTGGTTTTATCCTGGGTTAGACCTGAATTTGTCCTGGGTTAGACCTGGTTTTGTCCTGAGTAAGACCTGGTTTTGGCCTGGGTTAGACCTGGTTTTGTCTTGAGTTAGACCTGGCTTTGTCCTGGGTTAGACCTGGTTTTGTCCTGGGTTAGACCTGGTTTTGTCCTGAGTCAGATCTAGTTTAGTCCTGGGTTAGACCTGGTTTTGTCCTGGTTTAGTCTTGGGTTAGACCTGGGTTAGTTCTGGGTTGGACCTGGTTTTGTCCAGGGTTAGACCTGGTTTTGTCTTGAGTTAGACCTGGCTTTGTCCTGGGTTAGACCTGGTTTTGTCCTGGGTTAGACCCGGTTTTGTCCTGGGTTAGACCTGGTTTTGTCTTGAGTTAGACCTGGTTTTGTCCTGAGTTAGACCTGGTTTTGTCCTGGGTTAGACCTGGTTTTGTCCTGAGTCAGATCTAGTTTAGTCCTGGGTTAGACCTGGTTTTGTCCTGGTTTAGTCTTGGGTTAGACCTGGGTTAGTTCTGGGTTGGACCTGGTTTTGTCCAGGGTTAGACCTGGTTTTGTCTTGGGTTAGACCTGGTTTTGTCCAGGGTTAGACCTAGTTTTGACCAGGGTTAGACCTGGTTTTGTCCTGGTTTAGACCTGGTTTTATCCAGGATTAGACCTGGTTTTGTCCTGGTTTAGACCTGGTTTTGTCTTGGGTTAGACCTGGTTTTGTCCTGATTCAGTCCTAGGTTAGACCTATTTTTTTCCTGGGTTAGTTCTGATTTATATCTGGTTTATTCCTGGGTTAGTTCTGATTTAGACCTGGTTTTGTCCAGGCTTAGACCAGGTTAAGTCCTGGGATAGACCTGCGTTATACAAGGACAAAATATATGGTTTTCCTGTACATTTTTTTTTTTTTTAAACCAGACATTTTGCTTGTGTCTGCTGTACAGTGATAATCTGACCTGTGGATCATTATGTTATAATTTGGACATTTTCATATTCATCTAAAATGACTTAATAAACAAGTAATTAATAAAAGCCTGCTGACTTCCATGTTAGAAAACTCTGGTGCCCAATGGGAGCTGCCGTCGCTGTAAAAATCATCATAACAAAGCGCCATATGCGGTTGGCCCCCATGCACAGCTGCACATCACACTAGCAGGTAGAGGATTTGTTTATTTTTTTGATCATTTGTACCAAAATCACTATGCAACACTGCTGAATCCCAAATATATCACAGATTAAGAAAATAAAATCTGAAAAAGAAGTATGTACGTCACATTGGGCGTGTACTGGAGTGATATCAAGCGTTGATCGGAGTAATGACGTCTTGAATACAGGAGAATAAAGATCACTCAAACATGCACGAGTCACTCTAAATAAAACTTCAGACGGCAAATGAAAAGGGAGCAACACGGTTAAAAGCAACAACGATGCACAAAATGTTTCCAATATATCCTACACAAAGTTCCCTGTGTTCCTCGTCCCTCAGGTCCTTAAACACACACAGAGCAGCAGACTCATCAGAGCTTGTTTGTCTCAGTAATTAAAACTCTTCATTATCTACACCTACCTACACAGAATGTATTTTCCTGCTTCCCACACAAACTAAATCATGCATTATAATTCCATATCTGTTTTATCATTCAGATGTGCAGGTTGAAGCTGTTTTAACACATTGAAGCTGTGTAAATAAGCAAAAACAAGACTAGGTACAGTGAAAGGTGTCAGCGTATTAACTGTCTAAACAAACGCTCTTTACATGAGGCATTGTTTGGTAAAAGAGAACATAAGAGGAAATGAGACTGTAAAGTATATCATAATAATCCATTCATTTTACATAGCATTTTCTCAGGTAATAACTAATACAGAAGCTACTGAGGTTCATCTTTTATCATCCAATCAGGCGCATTGTTACTAAGATTCATGGGAAACAACTGCCTGACACTGTCCCAGACGCTTACTTCTCTATAACATAGTGATTTAAATATGCTGTGTTAGCGGTTGATACTAAGTGGGTGGGGCTAAAAGTTCAAACTAAAACATGTCAAACTAGACAGCTAAACGTCCCTGTATTCTACCACATGGGCCGAATAATCTGTCAGTTTGAGTTACTGTTGTGTGTTTGACCAAAGGCCTGACAGTGTGGACCTGAGCTTATGAAGTGTGAGCAGAGCGAGAGAGATGGAAGGAGAGAGGGGAAGAGGGGAAGAGAGGGAGACCAACTCCTGACAGTGTGGACCTGAGTTTATGAAGTGTGAGGAGAGAGAGAGATGGAAGGAGAGAAGGGAAGAGAGAGAGACCAAGGCCTGACAGTGTGGACCTGAGCTTATGAAGTGTGAGGAGAGAGAGAGCGAGTGAGATGGAGGGAGACAGGGGAAGAGGGGAAGAGATAGAGACCAAGGCCTGACAGTGTGGACATGAGCTTATGAAGTATGACGAGAGAGAAAGACAAAAAGAGAGAGAGAGATGAGGGCGTCAAGAGAGAGGAGGAGAGAGGAAGAGACAGAAAGAGGGAGGAGAAGGGAGGGTTAGAAAGTGAGACCAAGGCCTGACGGTGTGGACCTAAGCCTTTGAAGTGTGCATGAGGAATGGACAGAGAAGAGAGAGAGGGTGAGGGAGTACAAGATAGGAGAAGGAGGAGAAGGAGAGGAAACAGGGAGGGAGGTATGGATGAGTGGAAAGAGAGGGTGACCAAGGCTTGACGAACCTGAGCTTGTTGATGTGTGCAAGAGAAATGAACAGAGCACAGCAGACAGATAAATAAAGAAGAGAGCAATAACTTTGCAGAAGGGTAAATAAGGAGAGAAAGTTGTCAGAGAGAGGGAGGGAGAGGGAAAGAGAGACAGAGAGAGAGGAAAAGAGAGAGAGAGAGGGAAAGGGAGAGAGGGGGAGACAGACAGAGAGGGGGAAGAAAAAGGGAGAGAGAGAGAGGGAAAGAGAGAGAGAGGGAAAGAGAGAGAGGGAGAGAAGAGAGAGACAGAGAGGGGGAAAGAAAAAGAGAGAGGGAAAAGAGAGAGGGAGAGAAAGAGATGGGGGAAGAGAAAGATGGGGAAGAGAGAGAGACAGAGAGACAAGGAAAGAGAAAGAGCGAGATGGGGAAAGAAGAGAGAGAGAGGGAAAGACAGAGGGAAAGAGAGGGGGAAGAGAGACAGAGTGGGGGGAAGAGAGAGGGTGGACAGATGTGATGGTTCACAGTCTGGGATTCTCTCAAGATGTGTGAAACTCCTGAGTGACAAATTTCTCTGTTACCAGGGTTGTCAAAAGTCTAAAATCAGATACTAATCGATACTAAAACTAGTATCAAAACTACATACATTTACAGTACTCATACTAAAAAGCAAGTTCACAGGACAGACGCTCTGTTGTATTTGCTGTGGTGATGTTTTGTGGTTACAGTATGAACACTGACACCACACACACGAGGAGTGCGCCGTTGATTCAAACTCACATACGAGGTTCCACAGTCGGGTCATGCCTCTGCAGAGTCGGGGAGAAGTAAATCAGGGTCTAAATCGGGTAAATGATCCTGTGGTGTGCGACGGGCTTTAGACTAGCTCAAAATGGATCTGGAGATGGAGATTTTTCCACAAATAATAGCGGTGGTGTTGCTTTGTTTGTATGACTGGTTGAATTGTAGCATTGGGGATAAATAAAGTAGAATTGAATTGAATTGAATAGTTTCCCAGGTGCCCACAGCTCCTGGTTTAACCCAGAGACACTGAAGTATGAGTCAAATGTATTGTGCATTTGACCCATCCTTCAGTCTCTCTGGGTTAAACCTGTCAGGACCAGTGGGACCCATCTCCAGATCTTCCGTAGTCTTGGTCAGAACTACCTTAGCTGGACGATTTACCGACTGTGCAAGTTTTGGGTTGAAGCTAACTTTGTAGCCACAGCTGCCCTGGGCTAGACTGATACAACTGAGGCTGCCAAACTACGGCATCAGCCCGTCCAACTACCACCGATTAAACATAAAAATATATGTTTTTTTTTAAATGCCACCAATGAATCATACTCATGTTTTAAGCAATATGGGCAAATAGTCAAACAGAACAGGCTAGGAGAGGAGGAGACAGAGAGAGGGACAGGAGGAAGAGGGAGGAGAGAAGGAAGAGACAGAGAGAGGGAGAGGAGGAGAGAGGGAAAGAGGGGTTACTGAGAAAGAAGGGGGAGCAAAAGAAAAAGGACACAGGGAGAGGAGAGAAGGGGAAACAGGAGGAGAAAGATGAGATGAGATGAGAGAGAGAGAAAGAAGAGAGAGAGGAGAGAAGGAGGTGACAGAGAAAGAGAGGAGAGATGGGGCAGAGGAGAGAGAGGAAGGAGAGCAGGAGGAGACAGAGGGAGGCAAAGGCAGAGAGAGAGGGAGAGGAGGAGAGAGGGAGAATCTTAAGTCATTACATGCAGAGTCCATCAGAGCAGAGCAGGTCAGGAGCAGAGATATCAATCTGGAGAGGGAGAGAGGCATGTTTTTGATGAGGGAACAACTTTATAATATAGTAGAAAGCTCCAAAAAGTACATTTTGCATTACACCCCATCTCTAAGCTGTTTGTGAAAGTAGTTTAAGTGATACAGATGGTGTATTACAGTGATATAAGTCTGTTACTGTGGCCCAGACCTCCAGCTCTGAGGAAAACTGATTCAGACGATAAAACATCTGCAGCTCAGGGTCGACTCAACAGGCTCCAATCAACTGTGACATAAGAGGCACCGGTGACACTTCACACTTAGTATACGACCCATTACTGCAAATTTTCATATTGTAACTCACACTGCACAACTTAAAGAGGGCTACTTAGATGTAATGTTGAAAATCACGTTCAATTGTCTAAATAAAAAGTGTTTTTTATTATTATCATCATCATCATGGTATCAGAATTGGAGTATCAAGTCTTTTCCTCAGTATTGAAATTGAGTTTGAATATGTTATAAAACTACTCTTAAAAGTCCATTGTTTGTCCCAAGTCTTACAAGTACCTGTAGTACGACCCTTTCTAACTCTTTGTAATAAACGCAGAACACTGAACATTATCTGAAGTGAAAAGGCAATTAAAGGGCTACAGCATGGACAGAAAAACCCAATTAGATTCTGCGAGCTCGACATTTGCTCAGATCATTTCTGCGACAGAAAAGTGACTGCTCATTTTTCTCCGCTCTGAGGCCGCCCCTTTAAACAAATGTCCAGTCTCCTGACAGTGCTGTCTGCTCCCTGAACCTAAACCAATGAATTCATCCAATTTACCGTGACCTCAGCTGACAGCGGGGGTGAGGCGACGCTGCGCTCTCATTGGTGGATGCACAGGCAGCAGGTGATGATAACATGGGCCTCCTCGAAGCTCGGCATTTCATCCGGAGGCGGCACTTCACATTAGAGCTGCAACGATTCGACGACAAATCAGCAACATCAACTATTCTTTAATTAATGTAGCAAATATCACCTATATTTAGTACAGGCGCGCTCTCAACATCCACAATGTATTTCTACGCAAAGTACAGCAGTGCACCACACAAACAGAAGACCATCGTCTGAGAGTTTTCAGATCAGGAGCAAAAAAAAACATGTAGATGAATAGAAAGTAAAAAGAGGGCTCTTCATGATGTAAAAGCGGGCAGAGTTCACAGAGATCTATGCAAAACTTTTGTCCAAACATAACATTGTTCTTCAGGGAGACTCCATTTCTCAGCAGAGCTACACATCAGGCCCAGCCCTGGCCTTCAGGAGGCCCTAAGCAGAATTTGCTGTTGGGGCCCTCACCACTTCAGTGCCATGTATTCATATTTGACAAAAAAGACAACGCTGTCATCATGTCAACCAGCTGTAAAAATCTGACTGAAAACTCCACCTCTACCAGCTCATAACAAGAACAATAGTACACACAAGTAACACCATGGGGCACTACACCTGAGACCTTTTTAAATTTTGTACAGAACTAGGGGGTCTGTGCACTAGCAACTGAGACCGACTCCTTGTAGTCCCAGTTTACGTTGTAATTTACGATAAAAGGGCTCTATTGTAAAGTCATTTTAGCCGAAGGACATCCACATCGGTGAAAAATAGGTGGTGTGAAACGCATGGTGCTCTATTTTTGAGAAGAAAAAACGCTGAGGTGGGAACCATTGTTAGCAACTGTAAAAGAAAATCCAAACACTTTCATGAGCAACTGTCCTCATGAGGCTGATGAACAAGCTGCCTTTACCCCTGCAGACCGTCAGATGTTGCACAATGTAGCTGAACAACTTAAAAAACTGGACATTTAGTACAACTAAAAGACAGATGTCGAGGGGTTGAAAAAGTCAGTGGAGGACAGCAATGGGCGAATATAGAAGACAGAAAAGGAGCTATTAAAAGAGCAAGTGGCCAGTCTGACACTTTCAACTACTAGCCTGACAAATGAGCATGAAAAGTTAAAATAAGCACTACTGGAGTCTGCTGCAGGAGCATACGAGACAACCTGCTGATCATGAGGATGGACTCGTCAGACTTTTCCTGCAGGAGCAACAGATTCACAGAGGAAGCTGCAAAGATCCAACTGGAGCGGGCACACAGATTGGCTCAGGAAAAGGAGCAAGGTAAAGATAGAAAGATGAAGTGCTTGCCCTGTCTAAAAAAGATAAAAGGCACAGGTTCTTCATGACCAGCCAATATCCCGCAAGATGGTTGAAAGGCGACATAAGCAAGTTCAAACTCAAAAAAAGGGCAAGAAAGTCAGTCTTATGGTCAAGAAACGGTATGTGATGAACCATAACAAAGTCGAGCAGTTATTAACTTGCCTCAATGACTGGAGCCTCTCTGTTTAATCTGGGACTGGACACTGAAAAAATAAATATGTTTGTGTCTATGTTATATGTTTGTGAGTCTTTTTTATGCTTTGTTCTTTATTTGATGCAGTGGTGCAGCAGCATTCAGTCATGACCAAGTTTATTCTAAGGTTGATAATGAGAGAACTAATAAAAATGTGCAATGAACACTTTCAGGCCTCATGGTTCATAGGACTAATGACTCTGAAGTAGGGATAATTAGTTAGAACTGCAACAGCCCGGCAGACAACAGAAAAGGGAAACTTATATTTATGTGGCTGAAGGACAAAGCACAAGACAGTTTTGCCTTCAAGAGACCAACTCGATGAATACGGATGAGGAAAAATGGAAAAATTGTGTTTTTTTCACATGGCCACAGTAACTTAAAAGGTGTTTATGACTTTTAGTTATGTTCAGCGGCGGAAAAGGCCAGCAGGACTTTGGCTAATTCTTAGTGCTTTGTCTTCAGTCCTTCAACTTTCTGTCCAGTTGGCAGATTTGAATTTCAATCAAGCAAGTCATATTGATTATTTTTCTATATAGCAAGTATAGACAAAGTAGTAACTGAAGACAAACTATGTTCACACCAAAATGATATAGGTTTAATCCTTGTAACTGAAGAAAAACACACGTGGACCTTAATCAAATGCTACTATGGGATGATTAATTTATTGAAAAAGCAAAACTTTTCATTAGCGATGTTGTTATATATAATTAAAGTCTTCAAACCCTCTCAAATGATATGATTGAGGGGGGATGTGCTATTGCCTATTCTTCACAGAAAAGAAAACAAACTGAAAGTAAAAGAATTAGCATTAAAGAAGGAGAAGAATTACAACAAATAATTGATGGAAACAGATTCGACAAATGAGCAACTTAATATTCTAACAGCTAAGCAAGAGCAGTTAACTGATTTGGTAGAAAATAGTTTACTAAAAAGCTACGATTTCGAAGGGGTAGCCTGGATTTTTGCTATTTTGTTTGTAAATTAAGATATGAACATTAATACAGACAAATCAGGTGATTTCTAGCGCCCTGCCAGCAACAGGTTTGACTGACAGCATTGCCCACTCCCATGTGGCTGGAGCCGAGCGCTATGAGTGACTTCACACTCCCTTAGTCCACTTCTTTATCTAGTTTATGGCTCCACTGCACAAACCCTTCACACTCAGATGTACTTTCATTCATACATGTGATCCTAATCTACTCTGACCTGCTGCTTTTGAGGTGCAGGGACAAAAGACGGGTTTTATTCACATGTTCATACAACCAGCATGGCCCATTCACCTGCTAAGTGGTATATTTGGGTTTGTTCAGATTTCTTTCGCCTCTTTAATTTGATTTAATACAGTTTTCCATTATGACCACGGCTGGTTTAATCTGAGGTCGGAAATTGCCAGTTAAATTGAGAATAGGTGAGTTTGAATACATTTAACCAACCACGTTCTATGCACATAGTGAAGAGTGACAAGAATTAATTTTAGTTGGAGATTAGTGATGTGGCTGCAGCCTGATCTCTTCTGATCTCTGAAGCTAAGCAGGGCTGGGTCAGGTTAGTTCTGGGATGGCAGACCTCAAACCAGGTGACACCGCAGGGCAAGACACTTCACCCACATTGTCTACTATGAATGTGGTGTGTGTGTGTGTGAGGGGGTGTCCTGCCTATATGACTATGGCGGAATGTTCAGCAGGACAGTGACCATAGTGACTCAATGACACAATAGAAATAAATACCAAAAAAGTTGAAGATGTCATTGTGGTCTCTTTTCAGTATGAAATGGCATGTGGTTGTCCTCAAAATAATAGTCTTGAGTTTGTATCAGTGCAAAAAACACAAGTTCCTTTAGGAGTTTTGATCCTAAAAGAAAAAAACGAGGCAGACGATCATCAACGCAGTAGTAGGTTTAGCTCTGCTGAGACAGAGTATGTATCCTGGCAAAATGACACTCAGCAAAGTTCTACAAATTCATCAAACATAAACTCCAGTCCAGGCTAAAAGATTTCAGATCTACGCTGCCCTACAACAGCACAAGGTACGCTGCAAAACACACAGCCCAGTGATTCACCCTGTTTTTCTGATGCTGCAAAAAAAAAAAATAGAACATATTGGGTAGACCAAAAAGTCTGTTTGAGCGCCACACAAAGTAGGGGCTTATTCAAAGAGCTTTACAGAACAAGAAAGTGTTAAAACTATACAATTGCAATGTAATTAGTTTAGTCTGGACATTCTTCTTTACTTCTCCACCGGGCTGTTCACTTTGCAGTTTGTTCTTTACATACGTTGGTATTTTGTACTTAAGACAAATGACTGTTCTGCTAATTATTGTAGGCATAAACTCAATATCTTGAGCCCCTCTATGACACAATATCGTACCGTGAGGTTCATACCGAAATAATATTGTACCATAAAGATTTGTATATCATTACATCCTTATTCACACATCAGATCATCTGCTGTAGCTCCAGCTAAATCAGCTCTTTAAGATCAGATTGTGTTAAAGTACAACTCAGATTAAAGTCTAACTTGAGTAAAAGAGCTTCAGAGAGAACAGTGCCTACAGTTAGCATCACACACCCTGGGATTGTTGATGACACCAGCTGTAAGTATCAAGTGTTTTACCACCTCTGAATTCATGAAGTGCAGGAGTAAAGTGTTAGTGAGTGTGTTGTAAACAGTGTTGGGCAAGAGCCTTCAAAAAGTAATTAATTACTCTTAACTGTTACTTTTCCCCCAAAGTAATTGTGTTAGTAACTGCATTACTAGGTTATGAAAGTAAACAATTACCAGATAAAGTAAATATTAAAATCCAAAATATCCTCAAATGATAAATAAAAACATCCTCAAATACACCTCAGACGCTTTTTCCGAGTAAAAATGAGTTAAATTCAGCCTTATTTGACCTGCAAATCGCCAAATGCACCGAGAGCCACCGCTATAAGCCATTTTCACCCTCAAAAGCACCAAAACGGACTCACAACTGTATCGTCACAACAACACAGAGCAAACTACTGTCTCCTTTACACAGCAGACTGTGGCCAAACGGCACATCTACCACAGAGATCAGAAAAGAACAAACATGTGCACACCACATGACCGAGCAAATACAAAACCACAAATGTCACACAGATATTAAACGTGTCCATTATTGCCTTTTAGCTGATGTCTTTTTAGTGATCTGTTGATTCATGTGTCACTCGTGCTGTAGTCATCTGTTTCTTCTCCCATCACAAAAGAATATATATCCATAAAATCCACGAGAATCTGCATATTTCCTCATGTGTGTAAAAACAGTGAGTATTCGAGAGTGTGCCAGCCCCTTTATGCTATTTCTGGTTGGTCACCTTTACACTGGTTATCTCTGTTTTAGCTAATCACGGGCTCTAATCCCTTGTCTCGGTCTTGTTTACTTCCCAAAATAAAGGTAAAGACTTTGCAGCTCCTCTGAATGAGGCGAGAGAGCGCAGTCTGATCTGTCACCACAGTTACGGCTCACAGTAAAATAACGAGCCCCGATACAATGACAGTAACTATAACGACGTTACAACAGAAGAGAAAAAAAGTAACACGCTGAAACAGTTATTCCCAACACTGGTTGTAAAGCATTTTATATACATCCAATGACACAAGTGTAACTCTCAAATCCTGCAAATTTAGGCTGAGTTTTTCTCTAAAACAGAAAACACAGTGATTTTTGAACTGCATACACTTTCACTAGAATCATCTGGATGATTTCAGACATGGAATTGCCAAACTCTGCCAAACAAAAGGTAAAAGGAGCTGTTAACTTGAAAACAACCGCTTCATGACATCACAAGGTGGAACAGAGCATTTTGAGCTTTGGAGATTTAAAAAGAACAACAAAAGATTACTCAAACATGTGAACGAAACAAAACACAACTCTGGGTATGTTTTGATGGGGGTAACAACATTCTAACATGGCTTAAAGCTCACAAGAATCCATTTTGTGTAATACGGGATTCTTATTTTTTATTTTATTTTAATAGGAGACTGTTGTGCAAAGTCTGGGTGAAATAGCTTATACTATAAAAGTTTCCCACTGTCTAAAGATTAAATAAATGTGACTTACTCTTAAACCTGAGTTAGCTCCAAATCCTGTTTACATGTGATTATGTAACACACAGAAGCGCCCGTGTATAAATATACAGACCAATGAGTAATACTGATAATGTATTCAAGCACAGCTATGACATTTTAATATCAAGCAGGAGACACCAACACAAATGCTTTACTTTATGAAGCTTCAGACTTAGACTTAAAGATGTCTCTGATGTGAAAACTAATAATTTGCAAAATATTTTTTTTTTTATTTGGCTGTGGCACACTTGGCCTGTTGGTACCTGTCAGCTGTCTCAGGAGCCCAGGAGTGCCTTGTTGGCCTGTGGGACTCCTGTGGGACTTGATATGACTCCATCTCTATCTTATTTCTGGTGTCCACCACTGGGTTTGGGGATTGCTGTCGCATCAGGCAGACACCTCAGACCTTACATCCACAACTATGAGCAGTTGCATAGACAATGGAAGCAGAGAATATGGTCCACGCGGACCCCACGTCTCCAGGGTCTGGGCGAAGCTCTCCTGGAGGTGTTAGTTGGTCCCCATGACAGAGGGCTTTGCCCAACATTCTCAACAGGCCCTCATGACGGATCTGGATCTGCTGGGGTTTTTTTTCGGTTTCCTCCTCCACTAGTGGACCCAACTCGATGATGATGGTCAGCGGTTGACAGGTCTGCCCCTCCCTTCACCCAAGGCTCCATGACATTTGGCCGAAGTTCAGATTACGTCACCCAGGTTAGCGTCACCTGTGCCCAACTCTTGAGCTAGACCTGGGATGGGTACTCGTTGGTGAGCATCTGGTAGCCATGCCCTCTGCCATGGACCTAGCTGGGCACAGCCCAAAGAAGTGACGTGGGGCTGTTCTCCCGAACATCCACCACCTGCAGTAGAGGCTGGTGCAGAGACATCTGGGTGGCCCTGCCTTCGACTGCCCGACATCCAGACGAAGAAACTGGCTCTGGGCGTTACCAACTAGATATAGTCAGCCTCTCCGCCACACACAGTTTGCACTCTCCATTTCTCTGCCATTGCCCACAGGGAGAAGTGGTGAGCTGGGGTAGGTTCTTGCATATTGCCCCACACCACGGTGTTCTGTAATTTAGCTTGTTACATTTATAAATAGTTTAATTTGGCTTCTTCTTTAGATTAACATTTCAACACTTGAAGGTGTGAGTCTAGTCACCATTTTCAAATTTTGATTTACGGGTGGATTAGCCAGTCAGGGACATGCATCGTCCATCCATATGAAAACAAATGTGGACTTATGAGGAAAAAAGAAAGGAAAAAAATATCACTGGGGACTGAAAACATGGCAGATTTCTGCAGAATCATTAAGTGAAGCAATAAACCTAAAGCAGAGCTATTCTGCAAAAAGCAGTAACCATGTTATAGTTGTTTTCCCTCATCATTTATTCACTCAAAGTTGTAATCGGAGTGATTGATTTGCTTATTTTTAAGACGCCTTATTGCCAATCAATCCCTGTTGTTAGACCCACTGGTACACGCCCACTGCTCTGTACTTTGTCCCCCAATTTTATTTTTTCACTGATAAGACATGAAAGATTCGACAGCGTCACATAGTCATTTTGGCACAAATGAAAAAAAATCTGCAGCTCGCAGACGTGATGTTCAGCTAAAATTTTGAATACTAATGAATAGATTTGATAATCAATACTGACTTCAACTTCAACAATAAAAACACTCTTTATTTAGACAACAGAATGTGGTCCATGGGTGTCACTAGTCTATGTGCCTTATACTTGTTCTGACACAGCTCAAGATCATTCTAAAGATATTCAGGAAAGATTCATTTCTGTCCCGTGAATGTAACTTTTTTTAGTATCGATACTCACTCAAATGAGTATCTAGTTTCCATACTGGTTTTAATATCAATTAGCATCTGATTTTCGATACTTTTGACAGCCCTATGAAGCACAGTGTTCTCAGTGTCTGTGCAGCAGGATCTGATTTCACATTTGATGACAGGTTTAAACAGGACAGAATCTGCACAATACTCTCTGATTTGTGATGACTGCTGCTGCTTCCATCATGAGTTAGAATAAGCACCAAGGGCCACAGCACAATGAGAGTCTGGTTGAGCCATTTCAGGAAATATATCATTTTTCAGACGGATTTAAAAATTTTGGTACAGTGTGGGACATGAAAATATATGATAACACATTTATTTATTCTTAAATTACATTTCTATGGGGTATTATTGCTAACACACGACATGTTTAGATCACTATGTTACCTTTTATTGTTTTGAAAATGCTATATTTGCCAAAAAACAATGTACTAACATGTTTTTTTTTAAGTTTTCACTCCCTTCACAACACAAAAAGCGTGCATCCTGCTAATGAAACTACTGCACATAGCATCAGATTTGTCAAGGTTGCTGTGTAGAGTTTTTGTATCGTAATTTTGTATATTTATTTTTTGTGTGGGAGCATGGATGAGGTAGGCTTGTGGGCTGAGCATTGCACAGACTCAGCTAACTGTAAGGCAGGTTCAAATAGGCCCCGGGAGAGATCACTAAAATACTCAAAAATGTGTAAAACCTGCTTCAGACATGTTTTTGATGAAGGAACAACATTATAACACGGTAGAACACTCCAAAACCATCGATTTAGCATAATGTATCAGAAAAATGTCCTTGCTTTTTTATGTATGGACGACATAAATGGAGGAATCCCTTTTTAATAAAACTACTCTACTTTTATTTTTTCCTCTTTTCTTCAGAAACTTGACTGGTGTAAAGGCATCTGGGCGTCTGACACACGGGACATTTCAGAACATGTTTTGTGGAGGTCTGGTCTACAGGGTTAGCAGCATTTACACAGAATAAGACCTATGGCGACACAGGGACATTTGGTTCTGTGCAGAGGTCATCATCTCATCCTTTGGGATTTGCTGATTGCTCCATTCAAACAGTGATTACATTGTGATTAATTGCCAAGCCCACTTGTACAGGAGAGAGGCTGAGGTCGAACTCGCCGCGGCCCAAAGGGAGGCGGCGTTTCTGGGAGAGGTGTGAGGGGGCAGAAGGGGTGGTGTGGAGCATGCAGAATGACCTTTCACCTGTGTGCTTTAATGATTTGAAAAATAAAGATTGTATCCCTGTAGTGTTAAAGCACATCTATTCTGCAAATCGACTATTCAGAGCTTTTAACCATATTAGAGTTGAGACTAGAACCCACGCTTCAAACAAGGAGAAGTGAAGGGAACACGGGAATATTTGGATACACTGTACTTCAAATTATTTAATTATACTTCTGACATGCGATGATTTTAGATTTTATTGGACGAGCACTGCCTTGACCGCCTTGATGTGCCACTTTTAAAATTAGTCCTTTGTAGTCGATAATGTAATGTAATCCTGTAGTAGTAATAATAGCAGTAACACAAGTAGTACATTTTTGGAGTATATGAATCCTGTAGTGAACTGACAGTAGTAGTAGTGGTAGTAGTAGTAGTAGAAAATGTAATAGTAGTAGACTAGTAGCAGTAATATTACTTGTAGTAGCAGTAGTAGAAGTAGTACAGTTGCAGTAGTAGTAGTAGTATAGCAGTTGTAGTAGTAGTAGCAGTAGTAGCAGTAGCAGTAGCAGTTGTAGTAGTAGTAGCAGTTGTAGCAGTTCCAGTAGTAGTAGTAGTAGCAGTAGTAGCGGTAGTAGCAGTAGCAGTACCAGTAGTAGTAGCAGTTGTAGTAGTAGTAGCAGTCGTAGCAGTTTCAGTAGCAGTAGTAGTAGCAGTTAGTAAACAGTAGTAGCAGTAGCAGTAGTTATAGTAGCAGTAGTAGGTAGCAGTGGTGGTAGTAGTAGTAGTAGTAGTAGTAGCAGCAGTTGTAGTGGCAGTAGAAGTATATGCAGTGAAATTCGTCCTTTGTAGTAGGGTAAATAATCCTGGAGCTTTGGAGTTTTAAGGAGTCCTCTTTGGTTCTGACCCCAGGGACCGAGGCTCTTCTCTTGGGAGATCCTGGCCTTTGCTTGGGCTCTGTGTCTAAACCTGGAGCTTCAGAACTGTGGAGATTAACATGAGGTCACCTTTAATCTGTCCTCTCTCATTATGTTCAACATAAATCTACTGATACTACTACTACTGCTCATCTGGAGTCTGGCTTTACAAAAAGTGGGAAGGGTCCAAAATAGAGTTCAAAGTATCAAAAGCCAAATACTATTCACAGGACAGAAGTGAACCTTTTCTGAACAGCTTTAGAATGATCTTGAGCTGTATACACCCATGAACCACAATGGAACCTACCTGACGACAGGGATTACCAGATATGACACCACATGGGAATATAAGACTCACCTGTCACATGCATTTGAGCAAAGGCCGCATGTTTTACAGTACAATAAACACAAGCAGAATGAAAAAAAAAACTGCTTTTGCTTTAGTCTGTTTTTTGGCTAAAAAGTTACGCCATTTTGCCAATCAACACCCACTTTCACTGCCAACATTACACGGCCACTGCTCTGTACTTACTTCCTTCTCCAATTTAATTTCTTAATCTGTGTTCCGTGTAGGATTCGACAGCGTCACACAGTCATTCTGGGCGGCAGCAGCAGCAGCTTGTTGTGATGACATTTACGGCAATGTCAGCTCCCACTGACACCACAGCTCTCTAAAGCAGAGGTCAGAGGACTCGTACAACCTAATTCTACAACTAATTACGATGATCCACAGGTGTCATAGATTATAACTATAGAGCGGACACAAGCACAATATGTCTGCTTTGATTAAAATTGAGGTTTTTGGAAGCTGACGAGATTCTGCTTTTGTCAGCTCTCATTTCCATTGTTTCTTCAGGCAAGACACTTTCCTCACACTTTTCATTTGTGAATATATGAGAGTTGAACTACACATTTTAGATATGTGTCTGTCTTTAATATGAGATTTTGAATCTAAAAACTTCCGTGAATGCACTGAGTGACGCTGTGACTCTTTTGGTGATGTGAAGTCTGTTTAAATGTGTTACGATGGTGAAAATGCTAAAAAAAAAAAAAAAAAAATAAAAAAACAGTGCTAATGCTAACACCAACTTCGAGCAGCAGCTGTCCCTCCATCAGCAGCAGAGTTTGTGATGGGCTCATTATGAAATACTGACTCCACTCATGATAATGCTGTCTAATGCTGAGCTTTAGCTGCTGGTTCTATGTGAGAGCACAGAGATTTATGATTGATTCAACATGACCAAGACTACAGTTACAGTTATACAACAAGAATTTAAGAGTTATACCCTATTTACAGAGAGAAGAAGAACTCAGTCCACCTGCTGCTGAAGCCGTTGTAGTTAGCTTGATTGAATCTTCCTCCCATGAGCAGTGAGACCTTGCGCCCTCTGCTGGGAGCAATAGTGCTGTCAGGTCTGAGTCTCTTGTACTTCTTTTCCATATATATACATTTAAAAAGGGGGTATTTTACTTCTATGGGGTATTAACTGATAATACATAACATATTTATTTACCTCACCATCTTCTTTTTAGTGGTTTTTGAAAATACAATACAGTATTCAACATGTTTTGTAAGTTTTCACTCCCCACTCTAAGTCACTCCCCCCTTCAGAGCGCTATCTCAACACAATTAGCTCGATAATGAATCTACACACTACGTCAGGTTTGTCAGGTTGCTGTTTACAGTTTTTGTATCATGTTTTTTGTATATTTGTGAGAGATTTGTTGTGCGGGAGCGTGGGTGACTTCGGCTGGTGGGCGGAGCCTTGCACGGGATCATACAGCTAAATGTAAGGAGGGTTCAAATAGGGCTCGGGGGACATCATTAGATTACTAAGACATGCATGGATAACATCTTAAAACCTCTTCAGGCATGTTTTTTGATGAGGGAACAGCGTTATAACAAGTTAGAAAGCTCCAAAAGTCAATTTTGCTGAATAGTATTGTACAGTGACAAGGACACGGCCTCATAACATGGCGGAAAGTCTGTACAGTCAGATTAGAGTTAGAAACGGGAGCATTCTTTCATCTTTCCTGTAGAGTTGTGGGTGTGCCGTGTTTGTTCATTAGACCAGAGTATGCTCCTCATAACAGAAGCTAATGCAGCCGGCGTTTTAACTGCTCTGAGCTAAATGAGAAACAGTGGTCATTAAAGAACAGGAGAAGATAGGAGGAGGGAGAGAGAGTGAGAAAGACAAGAGGAGAGAGAAAAAGAGAGTGGTTGAAGAGGACAGGGAGAGAAAGAGCGACGAGAAGGAGAAAGGAGAAAGAACATGGGGAGAGAGGAGAGGAAGCAAGAGAGAGAAAGAGAGAAGAGAGTAGTGAGAGGACAGGGGAGTGAGAGAAAGAGGGAGAGAGGGGGGTGGGAGGAGAAGGAACAGAAAGAGAGGAAGAGAGGAGACAGTAGAGAGAGGACAGGGAGATACCGAAAGAAAAAAAAGTAGGAGATCAGGAGAGGATAGGAAGCGAGATGGGAGATAAGAGAGAAAAAAACAGGACTAAACAAAACTAAACAAATCATTTTAACATTTATTTAGGTTGACAAAACTGATTTCACCTAACCTTCAAAATTTGGACTGGAATCACATACAAATTAAGTCAGTTGTGTGCCCAGATTTTAATCAGCTTTGGTCACATACCAGGCAGGGATAACAATGGTACAGAGAGGGGACAGTTCAAATGTTCTTCCCCCA
>JAIEZT010000380.1:0-57741 GCA_019594935.1 Periophthalmus modestus | reverse complement strand
TCAAAAACCGAGAGTGAAACATGTTTATATGGCTGTTTTCATGAATATAGCAAGTTCAAAACCAATAAAAGGTAACATGGTGATAAAATATGGCGTGTCAGCAGTACATTCTTTAATTGTGAAACTTTTCCATAAGAGGGGTCAGATCTGTAGTCCTAAATTGGCCCAATAGAATGTGTATTTTTCAATGTAATGCCACACTGCAAAACATTCCAGGCACATCAATAACATCTCTAGAAAAGTTACAGGTTGCACCTTTGATATTTCCATCCACATTTGTCTGTTTGATGCTCAGGTCAGGGTCTTAAAGCCTGCACTCAATCATCTTAATACAATTATAGTACTTTATGTTTTCTAATCCGGGCCTCTTCGACCCGCGCGCTTCAAACTCACGAGCCATTTGATTCACTTTATATCACTTCATACCACATTGAATCACTTTATCTCTTCACCATTTGAATCACTCTATCACTTAATTCATTCCATTACCGCACCGCCTTGCTGTACCTGAGGCTGCGCGCGCACCTGCCGGCAGAGCAGCGCGCGCGGCAGCAGGTGGTGCTTTCTGTCCGCGAAGACTTTCCCCGTTTTAGCACCGACGCGCCAGGACTTTTGAGTTTGTGGAGTGGACACGTTTTGCAGGTTTCATTTCACGGTTTGGGTCGTTTTTGGTGATGTTTTTTTTTTGATCTTGCGTAGAGGAAAGGGAGGTCGTGGCGTGGGACGTCAAATGAGAGTTTAAACCACAGGACAAACCGGAGGACTAAAGCAGGATTTCAGGACTAAATTAGGCTAAACTGGGGCTATAAACAGGAACCAAATCAGTGCTAACAATCACTAAACAAGACCAGTCTAAACCAGGATTAAACTGGGATTGAACCAGGTCTAAACCAGGTCTAAACCAGGTCTAAACCAGGTCTAAACCAGGACTAAACCAGGACTGAACTAGGATTAACCAGGACTAAACCAGTACAATAGGACTAACTAGGACTATAAACAAGAACTAAATCATTGCTGAACAAGGACTAAGCAAGGACTGACCCAAGGTCTAAAACCGGATTAAACGAGGACTAAATCAGGCCTGAAGCGGACTAATCAGGACAAAATTAGGACTAAACAGAACCAAATCATTTGCTGAACAAGGACTAACCCAGGATAATCAGATCTGAGCCAGGACTAAACTAAGACTGAACCAGGACTAAATCAGAACTAAACCAGTGGGGGCATGGATTGAATGACAGCACCAAAGGGCGTGCCAAGAGCGAATTGTGGTCCGATTGTTCACGCTCTGGACACGGGGAAAAAATCGACCTGCCACCTCCGGAGATCAACCGAGTCACCTCCTCCTCCTCCTCTCCGCTCCGCTCTGCAGCCAGCGCGCACGGAGCCAGAGCATCCCCGGAGCCACACCATCCACTGAGCCACAGGAGCCACAGCTTCAGCACCGAACCCACGAGCACTACTTTTATGGAAATGTTTGAAACAGTCGTGCGCTTTGGAGACGTGTAAAGTGAAGGCACGTGGCTCGCCAGTGCATGGGAGCGCGCAGGTGCCAAATGCGTTCCTTCGTCTCCTCCGCTCGTGTCTGAAGAGAAACCTTTATGTGAGATGATGTCCACGAGGATTGTTTTGGGGATTTCCGTGTGTGGATTTCAACGTATTTTGGTTTGAAGAAGGAGCTCAGAAAACGTGGAGATTTAAAGATTAAAAAGCGGTGGAGTTTATGAAGATTTGATCCAAAGTGCTTTCTCTTTTGGGGATCTATTTGACTTGTATTCTTCTACAGCGCGTTTGGAGACGCCTGTCTTCTTGATGTCCCCACAAGGTAAGACTAAAACTATTATTTTAATCTGTTTTTACGACCTTTTATACGCGTATCATCTATCCAGAAATACCGGGGCCATCGATATCAAAGCAAACGCCACGCACGAGTAGGAGCGTTATCTAAAATCCTGTTGCTATTTTTGGCACAAACGCGCAACAACTAAAATAACCCCTTAGCTATAGACTTTGGGAAAAAAAAACCCACGCGACTCAAAGTATGGCCAAAATCAAATCACAAGTCCACGTTCAACACTTGAATTTTGAACTCTTATGCCTGAGTGTGACTGTCATCTGCTCATTTCATGCGTTGTTCTCCTGCTGACAATGAAAATGAATGGTGGATTTCAATTACGCACGTCGCTAATTGATTGATGCGCATTATTCTGAACCCAGAAGTTGTAATGTTGGGTTTTTCGTAAATCTTTGCAGTCTGTCAGGATTCATCACGGTCATATTTGTAACCATAGTTTGGAGATACGTTGTGGCAGCGTTTCTTCTTCCCTCTGTGGTCGAAGGTTCGTGTGGATGAGAGACCCGTGAGACGAGACGCGTGTACAGGCGTGTTTCAGTGCCCTCTAGCGGACAGTTTGTGAGGTGTGGGGAAAGAACATTTGACTTCTCCCTCCTCTGTACCATATGTTATCCCTGCCTGGTATGTGCCCAACTGATTAAATCTGGGCACATCTGACTTAATTTTGTATGTGATTCCAGTCAAATTTTGAAGGTTAGGTGAAATCAGTTTTGTCAACCTACATAATTGTTAAAATAATTGTTTAGCTTTTGTTTAGTCCTGTTTTTCTCCTCTCTTATCTCCCATCTATCTCGCTTCCTATCCCTCTCCCTGATCTCCTCTCTTTTTTGGGCTCTCATCTTGTCTTCTCTCTCTCTCTCCCCCTGTCCTTTAACCCCTCCTCTTCTCTTTCGGTATCTCCCTGTCCTCTCTCTACTGTCTCCTCTCTTCCCTCTCTTTCTTGTTTCCTTCTCCTCCCACCCCCCTCTCTCGCCCCTCTTTCTCTCACTCCCTGTCCTCCTCACTACTCTCTCTTCTCGTCTCTTTCTCTCTTGCTTCCTATCTCCTCTCTCCCCATGTTCTTTCTTCCCTTTCTCTCGTCTCTTTCTCTCCCTGTCCTCTCACCACTCTCTTTTTCTCTCTCCTCTTGTCTTTCTCACTCTCTCTCCTCTCCCTCCTCCCTCTCTTCTCCTGTTCTTTAATGACACTGTTCTCATTTAGCTCAGAGCAGTTAAACGCCGGCTGCATTAGCTCTGTTTATGAGGAGCATACTCTGGTCTAATGAACAACACGGCACACCCACCAAAACTCTACAGGAGGAAAGATGAAAGAATGCTCCCGTTTCTAACTCTAATCTGACTGTACAGACTTTCCGCCATGTTATGAGGCCGTGTCCTTGTCACTGTACAATACTATTCAGCAAATTGACTTTTTGGAGCTTTCTAACTTGTTATAACGCTGTTTCCCCTCATCAAAAAACATGCCTGAAGAGGTTTAAGAGGTCATCCATTGCATGTCTTAGTAATCTATGATGTCCCCCGAGCCCTATTTGAACCCTCCTTACAAATTTAGCTGTATGATCCCGTGCAAGGCTCTCCGCCCCCACCAGCCGAAGTCACCCACGCTCCTGCACAACAACTCCCACAAATATACAAAAACATGATACAAAACTGGTAACCAGCAACCTGACAAAACCTGACGTGTGTGTAGCGTTCATTATCGGGCTAATTTGTGTTGAGATAGCGCTCTGAAGGGGGAGTGACTTAGAGTGGGGAGTGAAACTTAGAAAACATGTTGAATACTGTATATTATTTTCAAAACCACTAAAAGTAAGATGGTGAGGTAAATAAATATGTTATGTATTAGCAGTTAAGACCCCAGAAAGTAAAATACCCCCTTTTAAATGGTATATATATGGAAAAGAGTACAAGAGACTCGGACCTGACAGCACTATTGCTCCCAGCAGAGGGCGCAAGGTCTCACTGCTCATGGGAGGAAGATTCAATCAAGCTAACTACAACGGCTTCTATATCTTCAGCAGGTGGACTGAGTTCTTCTTCCTCTGTAAATAGGGTATAACTCTTGAATTCTTGTTGTATAACTGTAACTATAGTCTTGTTCATGTTGAATAAATCATAAATCTCTGTGCTCTCACATAGAACCAGCAGCTAAAGCTCAGCATTAGACAGCATTATCATGAGTGGAGTCAGTATTTCATAATGAGCCCATCACAAACTCTGCTGCTGATGGAGGGACAGCTGCTGCTCTAAGTTGGTGTTAGCATTAGCACTGTTTTTTAAATTTTTTTTATGTTTTTTTGAGCATTTTCACCATCGTAACACATTTAAACAGACTTCACCATCACCAGAGGAGTCACAGCGTCACTCAGTGCATTCACGGAAGTTTTTATAGATTCAAAATCTCATATTAAAGACAGACACATATCTAAAATGTGTAGTTCAACTCTCATATATTCACACATGAAAAGTGAGGAAAGTGTCTTGCCTGAAGAAACAATGGAAATGAGAGCTGACAAAAGCAGAATCTTGTCAGCTTCCAAAACCTCAATTTTAATCAAAGCAGACATATTGTGCTTGTGTCTGCTCTATAGTTATAATCTATGACACCTGTGGATCATTATGTTATTTCATTTGGACATTTTAAATCGTAATTAGTTGTAGAAACGAGTCCTCTGACCTCTGCTTTAGAGAGCTGTGGTGTCCAGTGGGAGCTGACATTGCCGTAAATGTCATCACAACAAAGCTGCTGCTGCCGCCCAGAATGACTGTGTGACGCTGTCGAATCCTACAGTAACACAGATTAAGAAATTAAATTGGAGAAGGAAGTAAGTACAGAGCAGTGGCCGTGTAATGTTGGCAGTGAAAGTGGGTGTTGATTGGCAAAATGGCGTAACTTTTTAGCCAAAAAACAGACTAAAACCATTTTTTCATTCTGCTTGTGTTTATTGGACTGTAAAACATGATACAGCTCAAGATCATTCTAAAGCTGTTCAGAAAAGGTTCACTTCTGTCCTGTGAATAGTATCTGGTTTTTGATACTTTGAACTCTATTTTGGACCCTTCCCACTTTTTGTAAAGCCAGACTCCAGATGAGCAGCAGCAGCAGTAGTAGTAGTAGTAGTAGTAGTATCAGTAGATTTATGTTGAACATAATGAGAGAGGACAGATTAAAGGTGACCTCATGTTAATCTCCACAGTTCTGAAGCTCCAGGTTTAGACACAGAGCCCAAGCAAAGGCCAGGATCTCCCAAGAGAAGAGCCTCGGTCCCTGGGGTCAGAACCAAAGAGGACTCCTTAAACCTCCAAAGCTCCAGGATTATTTACCCTACTACAAAGGACGAATTTCACTGCATATACTTCTACTGCCACTACAACTGCTACTACTACTACTACTACTACTACTACTACTACCACTGCTACCTACTACTGCTACTATAACTACTGCTACTGCTACTACTACAACTGCTACTACTACTGCTACTGAAACTGCTACGACTGCTACTACTACTACAACTGCTACTACTACTGGTACTGCTACTGCTACTACCGCTACTACTGCTACTACTACTGCTACTGGAACTGCTACAACTGCTACTACTACAACTGCTACTGCTACTGCTACTACTGCTACTACTACTACAACTGCTATTACTACTGCAACTGCTACTACTTCTACTACTGCTACTACAAGTAATATTACTGCTACTAGTCCTACTACTATTACATTTTCTACTACTACTACTACCACTACTACTACTGTCAGTTCACTACAGGATTCATATACTCCAAAATGTACTACTTGTGTTACTGCTATTATTACTACTACAGGATTACATTACATTATCGACTACAAAGGACTAATTTTAAAAGTGGCACATCAAGGCGGTCAAGGCAGTGCTCGTCCAATAAAATCTAAAATCATCGCATGTCAGAAGTATAATTAAATAATTTGAAGTACAGTGTATCCAAATATTCCCGTGTTCCCTTCACTTCTCCTTGTTTGAAGCGTGGTTCTAGTCTCAACTCTAATATGCTTAAAAGCTCTGAATAGTCGATTTTGCAGAATAGATGTGCTTTAACACTACAGGGATACAATCTTTATTTTTCAAATCATTAAAGCACACAGGTGAAAGGTCATTCTGCATGCTCCACACCACCCCCTTCTGCCCCTCACACCTCTCCCAGAAACGCCGCCTCCCTTTGGGCCGCGCGAGTTCGACCTCAGCCTCTCTCCTGTACAAGTGGGCTTTGGCAATTAATCACAATGTAATCACTGTTTGAATGGAGCCCATCAGCAAATCCCAAAGGATGAGATGATGACCTCTGCACAGAACCAAATGTCCCTGTGTCGCCATAGGTCTTATTCTGTGTAAATGCTGCTAACCCTGTAGACCAGACCTCCACAAACATGTTCTGAAATGTCCCGTGTGTCAGACGCCCAGATGCCTTTACACCAGTCAAGTTTGTGAAGAAAAGAGGAAAAAATAAAAGTAGAGTATTTTTATTAAAAAGGGATTCCTCCATTTATGTCATCCATACTAAAAGCAAGGACATTTTTCTGATACATTATGCTAAATCGATGGTTTTGGAGTGTTCTAAACCGTTATAAAGTTGTTCCTTCATCAAAACATGTCTGAAGCGGTTTTTACACATTTGAGTATTTTAGTGATCTCTCCCGGGCCTATTTGAACCTGCCTTACAGTTAGCTGAGTCTGTGCAATGCTCAGCCCACCCAAGCCTACCTCATCCATGCTCCCACACAAAAATAAATATACAAAATTACGATACAAAACTCTACACAGCAACCTGACAAAATCTGATGCTATGTGCAGTAGTTTCATTAGCAGGATGCACGCTTTTTTGTGTTGTGAAGGGAGTGAAACTTAAAAAAAACATGTTATACATTGTTTTTGGCAAATATAGCATTTTCAAAACAATAAAAGGTACAATAGTGATCTAAAACAGTCGTGTGTTAGCAATAATACCCCATAGAAATGTAATTTAAGAATAAATAAATGTGTTATCATATATTTTCATGTCCCACACTGTACCAAAATTTTTTAAAATCCGTCTGAAAAATGATATATTTCCTGAAACTGGCTCAACCAGACTCTCATTGTGCTGTGGCCCTTGGTGCTTATTCTAACTCATGATGGAAGCAGCAGCAGTCATCACAATCAGAGAGTATTGTGCAGATTCTGTCCTGTTTCAACCTGTCATCAAATGTGAAATCAGATCCTGCTGCACAGAGACACTGAGAACACTGTGCTTCATAGGGCTGTCAAAGTATCGAAAAATCAGATGCTAATTGAATTAAAACCAGTATGGAAACTAGATACTCATTTGAGTGAGATCGATACTACTAAAAAAGTTACATTCAGGGACAGAAATGAATCTTTCCTGAATATCTTTAGAATGATCTTGAGCTGTGTCAGAACAAGTATAAGACACATAGACTAGTGACACCCATGGACCACATTCGTTGTCTAAATAAAGAGTGTTTTTATTGTTGAAGTTGAAGTCATTATTGATTATCAAATCTATTCATTAGTATCCAAATTTTAGCTGAAACATCACGTCTGCGAGCTGCAGATTTTTTTTTCATTTGTGCCAAAATGACTAATGTGACGCTGTCGAATCTTTCATGTCTATCAGTGAAAAAATAAATTGGGGGACAAGTACAGAGCAGTGGGCGTGTACCAGTGGGTCTAACAACAGGGCATTGATTGGCAATAAGGCGTCTTTAAAAAATAATCAATCAATCACTCCGATTACAACTTTGAGTGAATAATGACTATACCAACTATAACATGACTATAACAACTACTAACAACTATAACATGGTTACTGCTTTTTGCAGAATAGCTCTGCTTTAGGTTTATTGCTTCACTTAATGATTCTGCAGAAATCTGCCATGTTTTCAGTCCCCAGTGATATTTTTTTTCCTTTCTTTTTTCCTCATAAGTCCACATTTGTTTTCATATGGATGGACGATGCATGTCCCTGACTGCTAATCCACCCGTACATCAAAATTTGAAAATGGTGACTAGACTCACACCTTCAAGTGTTGAAATGTTAATCTAAAGAAGAAGCCAAATTAAACTATTTATAAATGTAACCAAGCTAAATTACAGAAACACCGTGGTGTGGGGCAATATGCAAGAACCTACCCCAGCTCACCACTTCTCCCTGTGGGCAATGGCAAGAAATGGAGAGTGCAAAACTTTGTGTGGCGGAGAGGCTGACTATATCTAGTTGGTAAGCCCAGAGCCAGTTTCTTCGTCGGGATGTCGGGCAGTCGAAGGCAGGCCACCCAGATGGTCTCTGCTGCACCAGCCTCTACTGCAGGTGGTGGATGTTCGGGAGAACAGCCCCACGTCACTTCTTTGGGCTGTGCCCAGCTAGGTCCATGGCAGAGGGCATGCTACCAGATTCTCACCAACGAGTACCCACCCAGGTCTAGCTCAAGAGTTGGGCACAGGTGACGCTAACCTGGGTGACGTAATCTGAACTTCGGACCAAATGTCATGGAGCCTTGGGTGAAGGGAGGGGCAGACCTGTCAACCGCTGACCATCATCATCGAGTTGGGGTCCACTAGTGGAGGAGGAAACCGAAAAAAAACCCCAGCAGATCCAGATCCGTCATGAGGGCCTTTGAGAATGTTGGGCAAAGCCCTCTGTCATGGGACCAACTAACACCTCCAGGAGAGCTTCGCCCAGACCCTGGAGACGTGGGGTCCGCGTGGACCATATTCTCTGCTTCCATTGTCTATGCAACTGCTCATAGTTGTGGATGTAGGTCTGGAGTTGTCTGCCTGATGCGACAGCAATCCCCAAACCCAGTGGTGGACACCAGAAATAAGATAGAGATGGAGTCATATCAAGTCCCACAGGAGTCCCACAGGGTCCAACAGGCACTCCTGGGCTCCTGAGACAGCTGACAGGTACCAACAGGCCCAGTGTGCCACAGCCAAATAAAAAAAAACTATTTTTGCAAATTATAGTTTTCACATCAGAGACATCTTTAAGTCTAAGTCTGAAGCTTCATAATGTAAAGCATTTGTGTTGGTGTCTCCTGCTTGATATTAAAATGTCATAGCTGTGCTTGAATACATTATCAGTCTTACTCATTGGTCTGTATATTTATACACGGGCGCTTCTGTGTGTTACATAATCACATGTAACAGGATTGGAGCTAACTCAGGTTTAAGAGTAAGTCACATTTATTTAATCTTTAGACAGTGGGAAACTTTATAGTATAAGCTATTTCACCCAGACTTTGCACAACAGTCTCCTATTAAAATAAATATAAAAAATAAGAATCCCGTATTACAACAAAATGGATTCTTGTGAGCTTTAAGCCATGTTAGAATGTTGTTACCCATCAAAAACATACCCAGAGTTGTTTTTTTTTCGTTCACATGTTTGAGCAATCTTTTGTTGTTCTTTTTAAATCTCCAAAGCTCAAAATGCTCTGTTCCACCTTGTGATGTCATGAAGCGGTTGTTTTTCAAGTTAACAGCTCCTTTACCTTTTGTTTTGCAGAGTTTGGCATTCCATGTCTGAAATCATCCAGATGATTCTAGTGAAAGTGTATGCAGTTCAAAAATCACTGTGTTTTCTGTTTTAGAGAAAAACTCAGCCTAAATTTGCAGGATTTGAGAGTTACACTTGTGTCATTGGATGTATATAAATGCTTTACAACCATGTTGGGAATAACTGTTTCAGCGTGTTACTTTTTTCTCTTCTGTTGTAACGTCGTTATAGTTACTGTCATTGTATCGGGGCTCGTTATTTTACTGTGAGCCGTAACTGTGGTGACAGATCAACTGCGCTCTCTCGCCTCATTCAGAGGAGCTGCAAAGTCTTTACCTTTATTTTGGGAAAAGTAAACAAGACCGAGACAAGGGATTAGAGCCCGTGATTAGCTAAAACAGAGATAACCAGTGTAAAGGTGACCAACCAGAAATAGCATAAAGGGGCTGGCACACTCTCGAATACTCACTGTTTTTACACACACATGAGGAAATATGCAGATTCCATCGTGGATTGTATGGATATATATTCTTTTGTGATGGGAGAAGAAACAGATGACTACAGCACGAGTGACACATGAATCAACAGATCACTAAAAAGACATCAGCTAAAAGGCAATAATGGACACGTTTATATCTGTGTGACATTTGTGGTTTTGTATTTGCTCGGTCATGTGTGGTGTGCACATGTTTTGTTCTTTTCTGATCTCTGTGGTAGATGTGCCGTTTGGCCACAGTCTGCTGTGTAAAGGGGACAGTAGTTTGCTCTGTGTTGTTGTGACGATACAGTTGTGAGTCCGTTTTGGTGGTGCGTTTGAGGGTGAAAATGGCTTATAGCGGTGGCTCTCCGGTGCATTTGGCGATTTGCAGGTCAAATATAGGGCTGAATTTAACTTGTTTTTACTCGGAAAAAGTGTCTGAGGTGTATTTGAGGATATTTTTATTATCATTTGAGGATATTTTGGATTTTAATATTTACTTTATCTGGTAATTGTTTTTACTTTCATAACCTAGTAATGCAGTTACTAACACAATTACTTTGGGGGAAAAGTAACAGTTAAGAGTAATTAATTACTTTTTGAGGCTCTTGCCCAACACTGTTTACAACACACTCACTAACACTTTACTCCTGCACTTCATGAATTCAGAGGTGGTAAAACACTTGATACTTACAGCTGGTGTCATCAACAATCCCAGGTGTGTGATGCTAACTGTAGGCACTGTTCTCTCTGAAGCTCTTTTACTCAAGTTAGACTTTAATCTGAGTTGTACTTTAACACAATCTGATCTTAAAGATCTGATTTAGCTGGAGCTACAGCAGATGATCTGATGTGTGAATAAGGATGTAATGATATACAAATCTTTATGGTACAATATTATTTCGGTATGAACCTCACGGTACGATATTGTGTCATAGAGGGGCTCAAGATATTGAGTTTATGCCTACAATAATTAGCAGAACAGTCATTTGTCTTAAGTACAAAATACCAACGTATGTAAAGAACAAACTGCAAAGTGAACAGCCCGGTGGAGAAGTAAAGAAGAATGTCCAGACTAAACTAATTACATTGCAATTGTATAGTTTTAACACTTTCTTGTTCTGTAAAGCTCTTTGAATAAGCCCCTACTTTGTGTGGCGCTCAAACAGACTTTTTTGGTCTACCCAATATGTTCTATTTTTTTTTTGGCAGCATCAGAAAACATAGGTGAATCACTGGGCTGTGTGTTTTGCAGCGTACCTTGTGCTGTTGTAGGGCAGCGTAGATCTGAAATCTTTTAGCCTGGACTGGAGTTTATGTTTGATGAATTTGTAGAACTTTGCTGAGTGTCATTTTGCCAGGATACATACTCTGTGTCTCAGCAGAGCTAAACCTACTACTGCGTTGATGATTGTCTGCCTCGTTTTTTTCTTTTAGGATCAAAACTCCTAAAGGAGCTTGTGTTTTTTGCACTGATACAAACTCAAGACTAATATTTTGAGCACAACCATATGCCATTTCATACTGAAAAGAGACCACAATGACATCTTCAACTTTTTTGGTATTTATTTCTATTGTGTCATTGAGCCACTATGGTCACAGCCTACTGAACATTCCGCCATAGTCATATAGGCAGGACACCCCCTCACACACACACACCACATTCATAGTAGACAATGTGGGTAAAGTGTCTTGCCCTGTGGTGTCACCTGGTTTGAGGTCTGCCATCCCAGAACTAACCTGACCCAGCCCTGCTTAGCTTCAGAGATCAGAAGAGATCAGGCTGCAGCCACATCACTAATCTCCAACTAAATTAATTCTTGTCACTCTTCACTATGTGCATAGAACGTGGTTTGGTAAATGTATTCAAACTCACCTATTCTCAATTTAACTGGCAATTTCCGACCTCAGATTAAACCAGCCGTGGTCATAATGGAAACTGTATTAAATCAAATTAAAGAGGCGAAAGAATCTGAACAAACCCAAATATACCACTTAGCAGGTGAATGGGCCATGCTGGTTGTATGAACATGTGAATAAAACCCGTCTTTTGTCCCTGCACCTCAAAAGCAGCAGGTCAGAGTAGATTAGGATCACATGTATGAATGAAAGTACATCTGAGTGTGAAGGGTTTGTGCAGTGGAGCCATAAACTAGATAAAGAAGTGGACTAAGGGAGTGTGAAGTCACTCATAGCGCTCGGCTCCAGCCACATGGGAGTGGGCAATGCTGTCAGTCAAACCTGTTGCTGGCAGGGCGCTAGAAATCACCTGATTTGTCTGTTATTAATGTTCATATCTTAATTTACAAACAAAATAGCAAAAATCCAGGCTGCCCTTCCGAAATCGTAGCTTTTTGGTAAACTATTTTCTACCAAATCAGTTAACTGCTCTTGCTTAGCTGTTAGAATATTAAGTTGCTCATTTGTCGAATCTGTTTCCATCAATTATTTGTTGTAATTCTTCTCCTTCTTTAACGCTAATTCTTTTACTTTCAGTTTGTTTTCTTTTCTGTGAAGAATAGGCAATAGCACATCCCCCCTCAATCATATCATTTGAGAGGGTTTGAAGATCTTTAATTATATATAACAACATCGCTAATGAAAAGTTTTGCTTTTTTTCATAAATTAATCATCCCATAGTAGCATTTGATTAAGGTCCACGTGTGTTTTTCTTCAGTTACAAGGATTAAACCTATATCATTTTGGTGAACATAGTTTGTCTTCAGTTACTACTTTGCCTATACTTGCTATATAGAAAAATAATCAATATGACTTGCTTGATTGAAATTCAAATCTGCCAACTGGACAGAAAGTTGAAGGACTGAAGACAAAGCACTAAGAATTAGCCAGAGTCCTGCTGGCCTTTTCCCGCTGAACATAACTAAAAGTCATAAACACCTTTTAAGTTACTGTGGCCATGTGAAAAAACAACATTTTTCCATTTTTCCTCATCCGTATTCATCGAGTTGGTCTCTTGAAGGCAAAACTGTCTTGTGCTTTGTCCTTCAGCCACATAAATATAAGTTTCCCTTTTCTGTTGTCTGCCGGGCTGTTGCAGTTCTAACTAATTATCCCTACTTCAGAGTCATTAGTCCTATGAACCATGAGGCCTGAAAGTGTTCATTGCACATTTTATTAGTTCTCTCATTATCAACCTTAGAATAAACTTGGTCATGACTGAATGCTGCTGCACCACTGCATCAAATAAAGAACAAAGCATAAAAAAGACTCACAAACATATAACATAGACACAAACATATTTATTTTTTCAGTGTCCAGTCCCAGATTAAACAGAGAGGCTCCAGTCATTGAGGCAAGTTAATAACTGCTCGACTTTGTTATGGTTCATCACATACCGTTTCTTGACCATAAGACTGACTTTCTGCCCTTTTTGCCTGAAGGAGTTTGAACTTGCTTATGTCGCCTTTCAACCATCTTGCGGGATATTGGCTGGTCATGAAGAACCTGGTGCCTTTTATCTTTTTAGACAGGGCAAGCACTTCATCTTTCTATCTTTACCTTGCTCCTTTTCCTGACCCAATCTGTGTGCCCGCTCCAGTTGGATCTTTGCAGCTTCCTCTGTGAATCTGTTGCTCCTGCAGGAAAGTCCTGACGAGTCCATCCTCATGATCAGCAGGTTGTCTCGTATGCTCCTGCAGCAGACTCCAGTAGTGCTTATTTTAACTTTTCATGTTCATTTGTCAGGCTAGTAGTTGAAAGTGTCAGACTGGCCACTTGCTCTTTTAATAGCTCCTTTTCTGTCTTCTATATTGGCCCATTGCTGTCCTCCACTGACTTTTTCAACCCCTCGACATCTGTCTTTAGTTTGTACTAAATGTCCAGTTTTTTAAGTTGTTCAGCTACATTGTGCAACATCTGACGGTCTGCAGGGGTAAAGGCAGCTTGTTCATCAGCCTCATGAGGACAGTTGCTCATGAAAGTGTTTGGATTTCCTTTTACAGTTGCTAACAATGGTTCCCACCTCAGCGTTTTTTCTTCTCAAAATGGAGCACCATGCGTTTCACCACCTATTTTTCACCGATGTGGATGTCCTTCGGCTAAAATGACTTTACAATAGAGCCCTTTTATCGTAAATTACAACGTAAACTGGGGACTACAAGGAGTCGGTCTCAGTTGCTCACGGCAGCTTTGCTCACCTAGTTCTATGTCTAAAATTTAAAAAGGTCTCAGGTGTAGTGCCCCTGGTGTACGGTACATGTGTGTACATTGTTCTTGTGGCTATTGCTGTTATGAGCCGGTGGAGTTTTCAGTCAGATTTTTACAGCTGGTTGACATGATGATAGTGTTGTCTTTTTTGTCAAATATGAATACATGGCACTGAAGTGGTGAGGGCCCCAACAGCAAATTTTGCTTAGGGCCTCCTGAAGGCCTGATGTGTAGCTCTACTGAGAAGAACAATGTTATGTTTGGACAAAAGTTTTGGATAGATCTCTGTGAACTCTGCCCGCTTTTACATCATGAAGAGCCCTCTTTTTACTTTCTATTCATCTACATGTTTTTTTGCTCCTGATCTGAAGACTCTCAGACGATGGTCTTCTGTTTGTGTGGTGCACTGCTGTACTTTGCGTAGAAATACATTGTGGATGTTGAGAGCGCGCCTGTACTAAATATAGGTGATATTTGCTACATTAATTAAAGAATAGTTGATGTTGCTGATTTGTCGTCGAATCGTTGCAGCTCTAATGTGAAGTGCCGCCTCCGGATGAAATGCCGAGCTTCGAGGAGGCCCATATTATCATCACCTGCTGCCTGTGCATCCACCAATGAGAGCGCAGCGTCGCCTCACCCCCGCTGTCAGCTGAGGTCACGGTAAATTGGATGAATTCATTGGTTTAGGTTCAGGGAGCAGACAGCACTGTCAGGAGACTGGACATTTGTTTAAAGGGGCGGCCTCAGAGCGGAGAAAAATGAGCAGTCACTTTTCTGTCGCAGAAATGATCTGAGCAAATGTCGAGCTCGCAGAATCTAATTGGGTTTTTCTGTCCGTGCTGTAGCCCTTTAATTGCCTTTTCACTTCAGATAATGTTCAGTGTTCTGCGTTTATTACAAAGAGGTAGAAAGGGTCGTACTACAGGTACTTGTAAGACTTGGGACAAACAATGGACTTTTAAGAGTAGTTTTATAACATATTCAAACTCAATTTCAATACTAAGGAAAAGACTTGATACTCCAATTCTGATACCATGATGATGATGATGATAATAATAAAAAAACACTTTTTATTTAGACAATTGAACGTGATTTTCAACATTACATCTAAGTAGCCCTCTTTAAGTTGTGCAGTGTGAGTTACAATATGAAAATTTGCAGTAATGGGTCGTATACTAAGTGTGAAGTGTCACCGGTGCCTCTTATGTCACAGTTGATTGGAGCCTGTTGAGTCGACCCTGAGCTGCAGATGTTTTATCGTCTGAATCAGTTTTCCTCAGAGCTGGAGGTCTGGACCACAGTAACAGACTTATATCACTGTAATACACCATCTGTATCACTTAAAGTACTTTCACAAACAGCTTAAAGACGGGGTGTAATGCAAAATAAAAGTAAAAAGCAAATTATAAAGTTGTTCCCTCATCAAAAACATGCCTCTCTCCCTCTCCAGATTGATATCTCTGCTCCTGACCTGCTCTGCTCTGATGGACTCTGCATGTAATGACTTTCTCCCTCTCTCCTCCTCTCCCTCTCTCTCTGCCTTTGCCTCCCTCTGTCTCCTCCTGCTCTCCTTCCTCTCTCTCCTCTGCCCCATCTCTCCTCTCTTTCTTTGTCACCTCCTTCTCTCCTCTCTCTCTTCTTTCGCTCTCTCTCTCTAATCTCATCTCATCTTTCTCCTCCTGTTTCCCCTTTCTCCTCTCCCTGTGTCCTTTTTCTTTTGCTATCCTTCTTTCTCAGTAACCTCTCTTTCCCTCTCTCCTCCACTCCCTCTCTTGGTCTCCTCTTTCTCTCCCTCCCTCTCTCCTCCTGTCCCTCTCTCTGTCTCCTCCTCTGGCTCCTAGCCTGTTCTGTTTGACTATTCGCCCATATTGCTTAAACATGAGTATGATTCATTGGTGGCATTTAAAAAAAAATATTTATTTTTATGTTTAATCGGTGGTAGTTGGACGGGCTGATGCCGTAGTTTGCAGCCTCACTTGTATCAGTCTAGCCCAGGGCAGCTGTGGCTACAAAGTTAGCTTCAACCCAAAACTTGCACAGTCGGTAAATTGTCCAGCTAAGGTAGTTCTGACCAAGACTACTGAAGATCTGGAGATGGGTCCCCACTGGTCCTGGGGGGGGGGGGGGCAGGTTTAAAAACCAGAGAGACTGAAGGATGGGTCAAATGCACAATACATTTGACGCATCCTTCAGTGTCTCTGGGTTAAACCAGGAGCTGTGGGCACCTGGGAACCTATTCAATTCAATTCTAATTTATTTATCCCCAATGCTACAATTCAACCAGTCATACAAACAAAGCAACACCACCGCTATTATTTGTGCAAAAATCTCCATCTCCAGATCCATCTTGAGCTAGTCTAAAGCCCGTCGCACACCACAGGATCATTTACCCGATTTAGACCCTGATTTACTTCTCCCCGACTCTGCAGAGGCATGACCCGACTGTGGAACCTCGTATGTGAGTTTGAATCCACGGCGCTCCTCGTGTGTGGTGTCAGTGTTCATACTGTAACCACAAAACATCACCACAGCAAATACAACAGAGTGTCTGTTCTGTGAACATGGCTTTTTAGTATCGATACTTGCTCAAATGAGTATGTAGTTTTGATACTAGTTTTAGTATCGATTAGTATCTGATTTTAGACTTTTGACAACCCTGGTAACAGAGAAATTTGTCACTCAGGAGTTTCACACATCTTTGAGAGAATCCCAGACTGTGAACCATCACATCTGACCCTCTCTCTTCCCCCCACTCTGTCTCTCTTCCCCCTCTCTTTCCCTCTGTCTTTCCCTCTCTCTCTCTTTTCCCATCTCGCTTTCTCTTTCCCTCTGTCTCTCTCTCTTCCCCCTCTCTTTCCCCATCTCTTTCTCTCCCTCTCTCTTTCCCTCTCTCTTCCCCCTCTCTCTCTTTCCCTCTCTCTTTTTCTTTCCCCCTCTCTGTCTCTCTTCTCCCCTCTCTCTCTTTCCCTCTCTCTCTTTCCCTCTCTCTCTCTTTCCCTCTCTTTCTTCCCCCCTCTCTGTCTGTCTCCCCCTCTCTCCCTTTCTCCTCTCTCTCTCTTTTCCTCTCTCTCTGTCTCTCTTTCCCCTCTCCCTCCCTCTCTCTCTGACAACTTTCTCCTCCTTATTTACCCTTCTGCAAAGTTATTGCTCTCTTCTTTATTTATCTGTCTGCTGTGCTCTGTTCATTTCTCTCTGCACACATCAACAAGCTCAGTTCGTCAAGCCTTGGTCACCCTCTCTTTCCACTCATCCATACCTCCCTCCCTGTTTCCTTCCTCTCCTTCCTCTCCTCCTTCTCCTATCTTGTACTCTCTTTCCCTCACCCTCTCTCTTCTCTGTCCATTCCTGATGCACACTTCAAAGGCTTAGGTCCACACCGTCAGGCCTTGGTCTCACTTTCTAACCCTCCCTTCTCCTCCCTCTTTCTGTCTCCTCTCTCTCCCCTCCCTTCCTCTCTCTTGACTCCCTCATCTCTCTCTCTGTCCTCTTTTGTCTCTCTCCTCTCGTCATACTTCATAAGCTCATGTCCACACTGGTCAGGCCTTGGTCTCTATCTCTCTCCCCTCTTCCCCTGTCCCTCCTCCATCTCATCTCTCTCTCTCTTCTCTCTCTCCTCACACTTCATAAGCTCAGGTCCACACTGTCAGGCCTTGGTCTCTCTCTCTCTCTTTCCCTTCCTCTCCTGTCCATCTCTCTCTCTCCTCCTCACACTTCATAAACTCAGGTCCACACTGTCAGGCATTGGTCTCTCTCTCTCCCCCTCTTCCCCTCTCTCCTTCCATCTCTCTCTCTGCTCACACTTCATAAGCTCAGGTCCACACTGTCAGGCGTTGGTCTCTCTCTCTTCCCCCTTTCCCCTCTCTCCTTCCATCTCTCTCTCTCTCTCCTCACACTCATAAGCTCAGGTCCACACCGTCAGGCGTTGGTCTCTCTCCTTTGGCCTTCCCCCCTCTCTTCCTTCCATCTCCTCCTGGCTCCATCTCTCTCTCTCTCTCTCCTCACACTTTCATAAACTCAGGTCCACACCGTCAGGCGCGTTGGTCTCTCTCTCTTCCCCTCTTCCCCTCTCTCCTTCCAGCGCCTCTCTCCTCTCTGCTCTCGGCTCTGCTCACACTTCATAAGCTCAGGTCCACACTGTCAGGCCTTTGGTCAAACACACAACAGTAACTCAAACTGACAGATTATTCGGCCCATGTGGTAGAATACAGGGACGTTTAGCAGTCTAGGCCTGTACCTGATTTATTCGTGAGTCAGTAACATGTTTTGTTTTTTGAACTTTTTAGCCCCACCCACTTAGTATCAACCGCTAACACGCATATTTAAATCACTATGTTATAGAGAAGTAAGCGTCTGGGACAGTGTCAGGCAGTTGTTTTCCCATGAATCTTAGTAACAATGCGCCTGATTGGATGATAAAAAGAATGAACCTCAGTAGCTTCTGTATTAGTTATTACCTGAGAAAATGCTATGTAAAATGAAGGGATTATTATTATATACTTTTACAGTCTCATTTCCTCTTATGTTCTCTTTTTAACCAAAACAATGCCTCATGTAAAGAGCGTTTGTTTAGACAGTTAATACGTTTGACACCTTTCACTGTACCTAGTCTTGTTTTGCTTATTTTACACAGCTTCAATGTGTTAAAACAGCTTCAACCTGCACATCTGAATGATAAAACAGATATGGAATTTATAATGCCTGATTTAGTTTGTGTGGCGGAAGCCAGGAAAATACATTCTGTGTAGGTAGGTGTAGATAATGAAGAGTTTTAATTACTGAGACAAACAAGCTCTGATGATCTGCTGCTCTGTGTGTGTTTAAGGACCTGAGGGACGAGGAACACAGGGAACTTTGTGTATGGATATATGTGAAAACATTTTGTGCATCGTTGTTGCTTTTAACCGTGTTGCTCCCTTTTCATTTGCCGTCTGAAGTTTTATTTAGAGTGACTCGTGCATGTTTGAGTGATCTTTATTCTCCTGTATTCAAGACGTCATTACTCCGATCAACGCTTGATATCACTCCAGTACACGCCCAATGTGACGTACATACTTCTTTTTCAGATTTTATTTTCTTAATCTGTGATATATTTTGGGATTCAGCAGTGTTGCATAGTGATTTTTGGTACAAATGATCAAAAAAATAAACAAATCCTCTACCTGCTAGTGTGATGTGCAGCTGTGCATGGGGGCCACCGCGCATATGGCGCTTTGTTATATGATTTTTTACAGCGACGGCAGCTCCCATTGGGCACCAGAGTTTTCTAACATGGAAAGTCAGCAGGGCTTTTAATTAATTACTTGTTTTATTAAGTCATTTTAGATGAATATGAAAATGTCCAAATTATAACATAATGATCCACAGGTCAGACTATCACTGTACAGCAGACACAAGCAAAATGTCTGGTTTAAAAAAAAAAAAAAATGTACAGGAAAACCATATATTTTGTCCTTGTATAACGCAGGTCCTATCCCAGGACTTAACCTGTCTAAGCCTGGACAAAACCAGGTCTAAATCAGAACTAACCCAGGAATAAACCAGATCTAAATCAGAACTAACCCAGGACAAAACTAGGTCTAACCTAGGACTGAATCAGGACAAAACCAGGTCTAACCCAAGACAAAACCAGGTCTAAACCAGGACAAAACCAGGTCTAATCCTGGATAAACCCAGGTCTAAACCAGGACAAAACCAGGTCTAACCCTGGTCAAAACTAGGTCTAACCTGGACAAAACCAGGTCTAACCCAAGACAAAACCCAGTCTAACCCTGGACAAAACCAGGTCCAACCCAAACTAACCCAGGTCTAACCCAAGACTAAACCAGGACAAAACCAGGTCTAACCCAGGACTAAACTAGATCTGAACTCAGGACCAAACCAGTCTAACACAGGACAAAACCAGGTCTAACTCAGGACAAAACCAGGTCTAACTCAAGACAAAACCAGGTCTAACCCAGGACAAAACCGGGTCTAACCCAGGACAAAACCAGGTCTAACCCCAGGACAAAGCCAGGTCTAACTCAAGACAAAACCAGGTCTAACCCAGGCCAAAACCAGGTCTTACTCAGGACAAACCCAGGTCTAACCCAGGACAAATTCAGGGTCTAACCCAGGATAAAACCAGGTCTAACCCAGGACAAAACCAGGTCTAACCCAGGACAAAGCCAGGTCTGACTCAGGGACTGAACCAGGTCTAACCCAGGACTAAAACCAGTCTACTAAACCAACTACACAAAAGCTGTAGTTATAGATACTGTTAACGTGTCTAGATGTCATAGTTTTGTTCAAATTGTTCCCATTTTTCCTGCTTAAAACTCACAAACTCTGAGAACTAAATATCCAAAAGTCTCTGAGCTGTCTGGTAATGTTTCGATTGATCATGGAACAGCCACATTCTTGTTTGAAAAGTGCTAGATCTAACAAAGGAAAAAATTAGTTTAAAGCAGACCTGTTCTGCAAAATCGACTTTTCATGTCTTTTAAACCATTGTCAGGACGTTTGATTTTGGTGTAAGTGTCAAAGAGGACCATGAATCTGACATGTTTACGCCGAGAAGGATTTAGGAGTCACCACAGGTAAAAGCTACAGCATAACTAGACAAAAGTGAACAGCGTAGCTACGGTTCCTCTTACTTTGTTTTTTCAGATTGTATTTTTTTTTTTATCGTGATACAGGTAGATTTTCAGCAGCGTGCTTTGTTATAATCACGTTTTATGCCGACGTCAGCTCCCATTTTCCAAAATGATGACATAATGATCCCGGGTGTCATAGATTATAACTATATAAGCAGACACAGGCACAATACGTCTTCTTCAAACGAGGTCATATGAACTAATGCGCCGATATGTTCTGCTCTGAATGAGGACAGAGGAGGAGCCTGGTCTACACAATATTTTTACTGTTTAAGTTCTTCTGCTTTGGGCCCAAAACAGACCAACAAACTTGGAGACAACAGGCTGTGTGAGGGTTTGGATCACGTAGGAAAGTCTGTGTATCTCTATTCCCATACTCTCATGTGGGTAGAGCAGCCCAAAAATAATAAGTCATTTGAAAGAAAGGGGGGAAAAAATAACACAGGGGTCTGAAAATATGCCTCTGTTAGTCTGAGGTGGGATAAATGTCATTTTGTTTGTTAATGATGGTTGACCCAATGAACTCCTTAGTTTCAGATGCATCACTGAAATACACAAATCTGATTGGACGATCATGTTTGGTTCTGGTTTGAGATGCACAGGAGGAGGTGTGACCAGACTGATATTCCTCTGTATAAAAAATACTGAGCAATATCAGTCTGGATTTTCCAGGCAGTCAAGTAATGGTAAAGTTACTTCAAAATACTCAAGTAGAAGTACAAAGTAGGTGAGCTCTTTGCCCAAGATCTGTGATAAACCACAAATGTAGGGACAACACCCATATGTAACCTTTAAGACCATGTTACGCTGCAGAGAGCCCTCCAGGAGAACGTGTCCTCCTCAGGTTCTTTCTTAGTCCTGGTGTAGTCCTATCTGAGCCCTGGTTAAGCCCTGGTTTAGTCAAGGTGTAGTCCTGGTTTAGTCCTGGTTTAGTCCTGGTTTAGTCCTGTTTTAGCCCTGGTTTAGTCTTGGTGCCGTCCTGGTGTAGTTCTGGTTTAACCCTGGTTTAGTCCTGGTTTAGCCTTGGCGTAGTCCCCTCTGTCTCATTATCTTTGGAGTGAGGAGTTTCCATCTGATGCAACTCCACAGCGACTCTGGAAATGTGTCGCCCAAACCACAGAACAGCTCAGAGTAGAGGAAGGAGAGAGGGAGAGAGAAGAGAGGGGGAGAGACAGAGGGGAGGGAGAGAAGACAGATAGAGGGAGAGAGGAGGGGTGAGAGGGAGGGAAGAGGAGAGGATGAAGAGAGGAGGGGGGGAGTGAAGGGAAAGCGGGACAGGGGAGAGGAAGTAGAGAGGAGAGGGGGCGAGGAGGGAGGAAGAGGAGGAAAAGGGGGAGAGAGGGGAGAGGAGAGGAGGGGGGGTCTCTGTACAAACCAGGGTCTATAGTACTGAGGTCAGATAAGGAGACTGTAAACTTTTAAACTGCTCATGCCGGACTGTGTGTGTCCCTCTGAACTGATCTGGAACGGCTCTCGCTGAAAGGGATCTGGAAAAGTCAGAACGTGACGACATGATATTTGAATCTGTTTTTGTTTCTGCACTGAATCTGTATTTATTGATTCTTTGCAGTGACATCACTCCAGGGGGCACTGCATGTGTGTATATGGATAATCTCAGCTGTTACCCAAGGTGACAATAAGAAAAAAAAAACATTTTAAGACTTTAAAGTTTGTGTGGGAAGCACAAAATACAAAATATATTTAAACAACACATTTTCAGGGGCCTGTGATCAATACGAGCATTCATGATCCTGTTTAGGGGTTTGATTTACAACAAAAATGTGAGTCACTGACACACTGTTGGCTAATGCTAGCTAGTTTATGACTGTAATGTTATTTGAGAGAAACTTGTTGAACAGCACAAATCAGCTCACCTGTTACAGTTCCTACTAAGTCTTTATGGTCAGATTGTTGTAAAATAAAGCTCAGATTAAAGTCTAATTTGACTAACAGAGCATCAGACAGAGCAGTGCCTACAGTTAGCATTACATTCCCATGGAATGTTGATGACATCAGCTGCAAAGTATCAATAGGGTGAAGTACATCTCTCAGTGTAGCCATGTTTACTTTAACCAAATGTAGCATGCGTGTCTCTGTTTGGTTAATCTGCCTGTCAATCATGGCCATCGTAAATCAGCAAGACGGAGTCAAACTCCAGAGTACGTTTTTGTAAAGTCAAAGTATCTGAGGGGTCAGGAAATTAAAAAGCAGGTGAAAAGCGGTTCGCTTCAAAAGTTACATAATGCATCTTTCCTGTTTCTATTTCAACCCACTGGTCACATTTGTGACCACCAAAAATGTTGTACTTTTCCTACTGTGTATATTTTCAATGTATTTTCAGTATTTCTGAAAGAATTAAGGATTAGGATGAAATGTACTGAATATCACATGTTCACTGTAAATTGTCACAGGACCGAAGGAGGTCATGTAAAAGTTACACTTTGAAGTTACACCTTGAGGAGAAGATGACACTCAGAATTGTCTCAAATAAAAAGTAGTAAAGTTATTTCAATTTAACCAGGACTATGAGTTTTTGGTACACTTTATCTTAAGGGTCTCTGGTAATAATACATGCATTTGCAATTACTCCACTTTATTTTAGTCTGAGTGGACCTGAGTAAGACGGACAACAGATGGAAAACATGTTTGTGGTCACAGTTGTGACCAGTGGGACAGAATATTGTGTCATAGTATAGAGAAGTGTATAAAGGAGCTCACATATCTCTTTACATAGAATAAATGTGTGTGGCTTCTCAACTTTTTGAATTGTTTTATATCCACCCTCAGGAAATTCATGGTATGTTGGATGAAGGTGATGGAACTAAGTAATTGTCCCTAAAAATTAGACCTTGGGGTTCCTCATTGTTATATGTTTGTTCTGATACAGACTGTGAGGGGGAGATGTCCAGAAGGTTGTTCAATACACCACACTGACCTGGTGGTCAGGTGAGGACACAGATAATGTCCACCACTAGCCCCACTCCTTCTTCATTACCTCCAATTATATAAAAACAGAGGTCACTTAGCTGCTATTGGGACATAGCTGAAGAACATCTAAGATCATGTGACTGCACGAGAGACAAGTCTGAGGAACACCTGATGTCCTCTGGAACCTATAGAGAGAAATCTGAAGAACATCTAGGGTCCTCTGGGACAAGTCAAGACCATCCAATGTTCTCTAGCTGCTATTGAGACAAGTCTGAGAAACATCAAAAGTCCTCTAGAATGTAGAAAGAAATCTGAAGAACATCTAGGGTCCTTTAGCTACTACTGGGACAAATCTGAAGAACATCTAAAGACCTCTAGCTGCTATTGGGGCAAGTCTGTAGAACATCCAAGGCTCTCTCAGAAGTGATTATGCCATATCTGCCCCTCAGATAAAAGTGAAAACAGCATCTTTCTCATGTAGGAAAATTTTATTATATGAATTTGCAAAATCTGTCAAACTGAAAAACAATACCTTATAACATTAAGTTTCATTAAAAACAATGTGTCTGCTATTTTTTTTTACATAAATTGATTAAAAAAATCTCTTATTATACCATCTGTCACCATAAAACTCACTTTTTGATGTATGTTTTGACAATAATACTTGATTATGCCAAAGTACGACAAATGGCACATAAATTGCCTAATTTCATCTTTGGGAAAAATTGGTCATTAGTGAGAGAAGAAGAACTCAGCCTAAATATACAGGATTTGTGTGTTAAACATGTACGAATGAAACAAATCACAACTCTGGGTATGTTTTTGATCAATCAATAATGCAATATTGGCCCTTTCAATATGAATTCATATCAAAAACACATTCTTCTTTACATGTCTACAGTCATATGTGAGAATGTATTTCCTGATATCGGGATGATCAGTGAGGAGGTAAAAATATATTGAATCTGCCCCAGTTCTTTAGCAGAGTTCTGAGGTCCTCCCAGGAGAATGCACGGCGACTGCAGCAGGTTTAGAACTATAAAACATCCTAACACAAGCGCCTAATGAACACAGGGGACAGAGGCAGCTGTCAATCACAAAAACACTACAATACACACGCAGCTGTCAATCACAAAAACTCCACCTCAGGGCCAAACAAGATTCGGATTTTTATTTTCGGTATTTTTTTTTTTTTTGGGAGGGGGTGGGTGCCTTGAGTTTGCAAAATTAAGAATTCATGATCATTAATACAAGTCTAAGTCCCATACAATTCACAATTCAGAAACTGCAGGACAATATGGTGTCATGTTAAGCTGCATTTCATTGGTGATATGATGTGTAAGGTCTGGCCAAGTCCGAGTTTCTGTCAGAAGTTTGCATGTTCTGCCTGTGCCTGGGTGAGTTTCCCCCTCAACCGAAAACAAAGTAACAAAATAACGAAAACAAAATAGTACGTCAAATCCTCCAGTTAGGTTGTCTTGACCAAGACCAGCTCAAGATCTGGCGATGGGTCCCACTACTCCAGACAGGACAGAGGACAAATTTCCCTGCGGGAATAATAAAGTGTACGTTAACCATAACCTGATGTAGTCCTGGTTTAGTCTTGGTTTAGTTCTGGTTTCGTTTTTGTTTACTCCTGGTTTAGTCCTGGTTTAGCCCTGGTTTAGTCCTGGTTTAGTCCTGGTTTAGCCCTGGTTTAGCCCTGGTTTAGCCCTGGTTTAGCCCTGGTTTAGCCCTGGTTTAGCCCTGGTTTAGTCCTGGTTTAGTCCTGGTTTAGCCCTGGTTTAGCCCTGGTTTCGTCCTGGCTTAGTCCTGGCTTAGTCCTGGTTTAGTCCTGGTTTAGTCTGGCTTAGTCCTGGTTTAGTCCTGGTTTAGTCCTGGTTTAGTCTTGGTTTAGCCCTGGTTTAGTCCTGGTTTAGTCTGGCTTAGTCCTGGTTTAGTCTTGGTTTAGCCCTGGTTTAGTCCTGGTTTAGTCTGGCTTAGTCCTGGTTTAGTCCTGGTTTAGTCCTGGTTTAGTCCTGGTTTCATCCTGGTTTAGTCCTAGTTTAGTCCTGGTTTAGCCCTATTTTAGTCCTGGTTTAGTCCTGGTTTAGTCCTGGTTTAGTCCTGGTTTAGTCTTGGTTTAGCCCTGGTTTAGTCTTTATTTACCTCTGGTTTAGCTCTGGTTTAGTCCTGGTTTAGTCCTGGTTTAGCCTTTATTTACCTCTGGTTAAACTCTGGTTTAGTCCTGGTTTAGTCCTGGTTTAGTCTTGGTTTAAACCTGGTTTAGCCCTGGTTTAGTCCTAGTTTAGTCTGGTTTAGTCCTGGTTTAGTCCTGGTTGAGCCCTGGTTTAGTCCTGGTTTAGCCCTGGTTGAGCCCTGGTTGAGCCCTGGTTTAGTCCTGGTTTAGTCCTGGTTGAGCCCTGGTTTAGTCCTGGTTTAGTCCTGGTTTAGCCCTGATTTAGTGTGTGTACAGTACCTGACTGTCAGCTGCAGTTAGTGTGAGTAGGAATGTCCTGCTCCTAATTAAATTAAAGTGACAGTAACAGACTGATCCATAACAGTGATATTCAAACACAGCTGCCAAATATGTCACTTTAATCTACTCCTTATTGTTCATATTTGTGCTTTGCCTCCTCACTCACTTCCCTCGCTCTCTCTCTTTCCTTCACTATCCACCCCCTCCTCTTCTCTCTATCCCTCTGTCTTTGGTCTTCTTCTCTCACTATTTCTAGATCTCTTATTACTCTCTCCTTCTCGCCACCTCTTTTTCTCTTTCTCTCTTCTCAGTGTCCCCCTCTCTCTCTTTCCATCTCTCTATATATGAGTCCTTTACACTCACTTCTCCTTGTAGTTCTGGTTTAGTCCTGGTTTAGTCCTGGTTTAGACCTGGTTTAGACCTGGTTTAGACCTGGTTTAGACCTGGTTCAAACCTGGTTTAGTCCTGGTTTAGTTCTGACTTAGTCCTGGTTCAGACCTGGTTTAGTCCTGGTCAGTTCTGGTTTAGTCGTGGTTTAGTCCTGGTTTAGACCTGGTTTAGGCCTGGTTCAGGCCTGGTTTTGTCCTGGCTTAGACCTGGTTTAATCCTGGTTTAGACCTGGTTTAGTCCTGCCTTAGACCTGCCTTAGACCTGGTTTAATCCTGGTTTAATCCTGGTTTAGACCTGGTTTAGGCCTGGTTTACACCTGGTTTACACCTGGTTTAATCCTGGTTTAGACCTGGTTTAGACCTGATTTAGACCTGGTTTAATCCTGGTTTAGACCTGGTTTAGACCCGGTTTAATCCTGGCTTAGTTTGTGTACAGCACCTGTCTGCCAGTTGCAGTTGGGGGACAGGAGCAATGTTCCACTCTTAATTAAAGCTGAAAGAAAACAGACAGGAGCAAGCCTTTAATGTACAGGGAGCGAGAGGCAGGAGGAGAGGGAGAGACAGAGGGATGAGAGAGGAGAGAAACGGGGTGATGGAAAAAGCAAGTGGGAGGATGAAGGGGACGAGGCATGAAGAGTGGGGGGTGAGAGAGAGACATGGGAGTGGTTGTGAGAAAGTACACCAGAGAGAGGGAGAGAGAGTGAGAAGAGGGGGTCATAGACAGGGGAGGTGAAGGGAATAATATAGAGGGAGCAACAGGAAAGACAGGGTGATGGACAGAAGAAAAAGCAAGAGTTTTTTTTACAATGTTATAATATTGTTCCCTCATCAAAAACATACCTGAGGAGAAGGAAGCCCACACACACTGACCAATACCTGCTGTTTCAATCACACCATCCACTGCAGCACAAACTCTGAGTTGTCTGTACTCTACAACACAGAGCTCAAGTGGTGCTCACAAACACTGAGGGAAAAGAGAAGGAGGAACAACACGTGGATATCCAAAATGGGCCTTCAGTAGATCTGAGAGAACAGGACAACAGGGAATGTGAACCTAGGAGGATAGGTGTAACTATTCTGTACACAGCTTTGTTTGAAAAGCTTCAGAGAATTTTCAGACAGTATCAGATTTTGGTCTATTTCAAACCTACAAACACTTTAAGACAGAAACAGGTTCACCCAAAGGACAAAACCCCGAGCCATAAAAAAAATAATATGGTCTACTCCATTCAGTGTAGTGAAGAGTGCAGTGAGCGGTACATTGGAGAAACTAAACAGCTACTCCATAAGAGAATGTACCAAGTTAAGTTTAGTTTCTCTGTAGTTAGCTCCTCCCTTCATATAGATATAAGGTCGTGTCCATCAGCAATCTGACCAGAACTTAAGAAGTGGCTTGGATGAGCAGCGAAATGTCTTCACTCCTACAACGTTCTGTCCAGTTGACAGATTTTATATTTTTCTTTTGCTACGGATCAGACCTGGACGACTGAGGGATTACACAGACATGCCGGAACAAGTTTTAGATCTTATGCATACATGTTTGAGTAATTTTGTGATCTCTCCCGGGCCCTGTTTGAACTCTCATCACAGTTAGCTGTAACATTCTGTCCAACGCTCCGCCCACAAGCCAACGTCACTGATGCTCCCACACGACAATTCTTCATAAATATACAAAAGCGTCATATCAAACTGTACACTACAACTTCACAAACCTGATGCGATGTGCAGTAGTTTCATCACTGAGATAGCGCTTTGATTCTCCTCTCTATTTGCTTTCCACGCTACACCTTCAGAGTCAGAAACGAAAGTGAAACTTATAAAACATCTTCAAATGTTGTTATTATTATTAAACCTTCTTCTGTGTATTTTTTCGAGCAGCAATAAACCTCTCTCTCTCCCACCGAGTGCAATTATTTCTCATTTCAGATTTGATTTGATTCTCAGTGTTAAATCAGAGCCGTGCAGAGATGAGAGGAGAAACACCGTAACCCAGACTCATCTCATGTATTGGGGAGCTTATAAAGTCCTAATGAGTAAGTTATGACCCCACAGGAGTTTACAGCGCCTCTCTGTGGTGATGTGGAGCACTGTTCAGATTAAAGACGTTAACAAGACAGACATTATGACAGGAAGACATCTACTGCCAATAGATTTGCGATTTATCTTTTAATAATAGGATTCTGTTCAGATTTCACATTTTAAACCATAGACGGTATAAAGAAGTGAACTGAGGGAGTATGACATCACCCATAGCATTCGGACACAGAAAACTGACCTTCCTGGAGACGAGCAGGTTGCATTTTAATCTACGACCGGGGGAAATCTAAACACGAGTATCATAGCAACCAAAGAGCCAATCCACCTTGAGACTGTTGAAGGTAGCATGTTGCTAAGTGCCCTATCCCTGCTAAACAGTGGTGCGGCACTTAGCAACGCTGTCAATCAAAACTGTTGCTAGCGCGGGCATTTATGTGTACGATCTGGGACCAGTGGTATGGTCAAAATGAGAAATCACGAGAAATAAAATACTCTTTTTTCCAAGACATTTCATTTGAGATTATTGCCACGATCACCCACAATAATGAGTCAGTATCTCAGGCAGCATAGACTCTCCTCCTCCTCCTCAGTTATTCACTGATTTAAAGTGCGTATGACAGGTTTTCATGTTTTTATAATTCAGACTTGGTTTGATGAGATAATACCTGTCCTAAATATTTATCATAGTTTCACATCCGTTAAGTGTCAGTTTGTGGAAAATATATATAGAGGACGTAGCACTATATTCTTCAACAGAATCCCTCTATGTCATTAACACAAAAAACTCCAAATCCAACATTTAAGCACAAGGAAAATAAAAGGTATTATCATTTATTTGTATTAGTCTAACCATAACTATTGTGTAATTTAGCTTTGGCCCTTGTTAACGTTATGGTTGCTAGGTAACAGTTATGAAATTACCTCTACGTACATCATATCAACTGTCCTTGTCCGATGAAGTAAAATGATAAACGAAATCAAATGTAAAAGCAAGCACCTTACCTTACCTGGTGGGTGGAGCCTCGTACAATATCATACAGCTAACCATAAGGAGGGTTTGATTAAGGGCCCTGAGAGATCACTAGATTACTCAAACATGCATTGACGACATCTAAAAACTGTTCAGGCATGTTTTTGATGAGGGAATGTTATAACATTGTTGATTTTTTTAGAATAACCCCTCTTTAAGGTCCAGTGTCCTGTCCTTCTATGATCCTGTGATAGTGTAGTGACTCTTGTTCTGATAATGTCCCACTAAAACATGAGCAAAAACACAGAGGGAAACGTGTCTCTTAAGTCACCATGAATGTTGTATTAACTGACATCTATAAGCTTTCTCCTATGGAAGCTCCACTCCCACACTGCGTTTATTTTCCCCATTCATTAAAACGATCCCGGAGCTGCCTGTTGGGAATGCACCTGAGGGAATATCAGTGTATACGGTCTCAATGTATGGATGTATATTCCTTTTTTTTTTTTTTTTTTTTTTATTTTACTTCGGGAGGAACACATAGTACAAGCACATTACTTCCAGTTCAGATATTACACAGAACAGCATTTTTCAAAGTAATACTTACTTATACTTAATACTTTATATAATTACAACATGTTCTTTTAGACCCATCCCATTTTAGTGTAGTAAAAATGTAAAAAAAAAAAAATATAAAACAGAAAATAGAAACAAAACTATTTACAAGAACCGGGGAGCTCACAGGAAAAAAAAACAAAAAAAGTGTAGTCAACCACTGAATATGTAATGTACAATATAGTCAAGTAGTAACTCTTTCCTTGAAATGGAGAAGTCAACAAAAGTCTGTCCTAAATGGGGCGATATACTTGATCCACTTGTTCCAAATATAATAAAATTTGTTTCTTTCGAATGTTCATTGTGTAAGTTAGCTTTTCCATCCTAATATATTCGGATACTATATCAATCCAGCCATCCACTGAAGGCGGTGCAGAATTTAGCCATTTTTTAGTAATATTCTTTTTACTTGCCACCAGGAGGGCTTTGCAACAGCTTTCTATCACTTTTCTGTTCCAAAAGAGCAACCCCTACCTAAGTACCGAGTTTAAAAGTTGAATGGCAAGTTCACTCCAAAAACTAAGTTTAACCTTGCATGGATCTCACTCCAGTATAACTTTAGTTTGGAGCAAGCCCAAAATATGTGTGGTAGTGATTCCCCTCCTCAGAGCCCACACTGTCCTCCAGCATGACAACTTGCTGCTTCCCTGAGCTGGTGTTCTGAAAAATCTAATAACGTTCTTCCAACAGTGCTCTCTCCAGGTCAGAGACTCGGTTGATGACCACTGAAATGACCAGATGTCATCCCATTTCATCCGCAGTCATTTCAATTGCTGCTCTCTTTTTTTCCATTTTTGTTTCGCATATAATGTATTACACTTGTCAGTCACATAAAGTGCCTTGTATACTTTAGATATCATTTTTTTGGGTAGATAACCCATACGCTGATTTCAAAATTCTAAAAAAGGCTTCTTCAGTCTGAGTCAAATTTGTTATTTTGCAATTTGAAGTGAAACTATGTCTAACTTGTAGGTATCTATAAAAGTCAGTTGTCCGTAGGTCAAATCTGTTCTGCATTACCTGAAAACTGAGAAAAATGTTTCCCCTCTGTGAACGACAAGTAAGTGGTCAGACCCCTCCCCATCCAGGATTTAAAAAACCATCGCTTCTGTTAGGGGGAAACTCTGTATCATAAGCGCACCATCTGAATAGAGTTATCATTTTCTGAATTTGAGTCACATTTACAACTTTTTCCCAGATCTTCAAGGTTAGATTCATCCAGCAGTTGCTCAATTCACCCACCTGTGGCCACAGATTCTTTATCACCAATTAAGGCCTGAACAGGGAATTTTCCTATCATTTTAAACTCCCATTTCTTTCCATTTTGCTTTATAGTCTTCATTGCACCAATAGAGGAGCGGAACCAGCTGAGAAGCATAATAATAATGTCTTAAGCAGGGGAGGGCCATGCCTCCTTTCTCTTTTTCTTAATTGCATTGTACTGTACCGTACCCTGGGCTTCTTCCCCGCCCAGATGAAACGTGATATCTGTTTGTCCCCCTCTCTAAAACAACTGTCAGGTACTTCCACTGGGAGTGTTCTAAATAAGTAGAGCAATTTAGGGAGTACGGCCATTTTGATAGAGTTTACTCTAGAGGTTAGACTCAAAAATGGGATAAGACTCCATCTATTCAAATCCTCTTTAATCGCTAATGACAGAGGTTCATAATTTGTTTGAAATAGCTTTGATAGATCTTTAGTCATTGTGACACCCAAATATTTTATTCCTGTTGCTTCCCACTCAAGTTATATCCTTCCTGTAGCTTTGCTGAAGCAGTGAAGTTTATGGCCATCACCTGTGTTTTTGAAATATTGAGCCTGTAGCCAGATAGGTTTCCGAATTCTTTCAACATCTTCATCAGCTCAATAAATGACTGCTCAGGTTCCTCCATGTAGATTAATAATACTCATCTGCGAACATTGCCACCTTATGTTCAACCCCTGACATTGTCACTCCTTTAATTTGGGGACTTTGTCTTATCAATTGTCCAGCGGCTCAATGAATAGAGAAAATATCAGTGGAGAGATTGGGCAGCCCTGTCTACTTCCCCTTTCCAACTGAAATGAGTCTGAGAGATCACCGTTTATCTTTATTTGCGCTGTTGGTTTCGAGTATAGAGATTGAATCACTCTGATAAATTTATCATGTAAAGCAAATTTGCCCATTACTTTATATAGAAAAAGCCACCTTACGGAGTCAAAAGCCTTTTCTGCGTCCCAGCCCCACTATTAACGCTTTTGTGTTTAGCCGTGTTACATGTTCTATAAGATGTAGTGACCGCCTGATATTGTCAATGTTTGTCTTTGACGTATAAATCCTGTCTGATCTAGATTAATTATCTCTGGTAGAATATTTTCTAAACGACGTGCCAATATGGAGGTAAATAATTTATAGTCCACATTTAGTACACTTATAGGTCTATAATTTCCACATTCTTGTTTGTCTTTTGTTATCTTTTGGGATCAATGAAATGATAGCTTCTCCCCAGGAGGGTGGTATTTCACCCATTTGCAACACCCAGTTTAAATGTTCGCAACAACAGGGGTGCCAGAGTCACTCTCAGGCATTTATACCACTCTCCTGTGTATCCGTCAGCGCCTGGAGATTTGCCAGATTTCAACTTCGTTATGGCAAAGTTTACTTCTTTAATTGTGATCGGCTTTATTAACATCTCATTTTTGTGAGTCTTGAAATTTTAGGCAGCTCAAGGCCATTCAAAAAACCTATCAATACACTTTTCACCAACTGCTGGTGGTTGGGGCGTATAACTCTTGATAAAACTTCCAAAAGCAGTCTTTAATTTTTCTCCCTTGAGTCTACAACTTGACCAGTAGTAGGATCTTTTATTTTGTAGATTGTATTCTCACTTTGTTGTTTTCGTAATTTATAAGCCAGGATTTTTGATGATCTTGCTCCAACCTCATAATGTTTCTTCTGTTTCAAAAATGTCAGTTTTTTTTTGTATTTCTAAATTATAAATCTCATCTATTTGTTTTTGAATCATCTTTATTTCAGACCTCAATTGCACATTGGTGTTTTGGCTGTCCCTGTTTTGCATCAGTTTCAATTTTGCCTGTAGGTCTGCCAGACGCTGACCTCTACTTTTTTTCATAAAACGCTGTTAGAGAGATAAGTTTCCCTCTTAAAACTGCTTTTAATGCATCCCATAAGATTGTGGGCTTAATTTTGCCATCATCATTAATTTCCAAATATTCTTTAATGTCTTTTTTGGATTTTCTCCACTGTTGCGGAATCATTAAGAATATATGAATTAAATTTCCACAAGGTTCTCTTTGCCATCTTTTTTAAATCTACCAACAGGGGTTATTGGGCTATGGTCTGATATATCCATAGTTAATATTTGAGAATCCTTTATCCTAAGTCTATCAGAACTAAAAACAAAGTAATAATCGATCCTCGAGTATACTGAGTGTGGGCTAGAGAAGTGTGTATAGTCCCTGATTTTGGGTGCATATCTCTCCATACATCTATAACGCCCAGCTCCCCCAACAAAGATCTAATTTTTTTGGTTAGTGATTGCTCTGGGTGCTCCTCCTTGATGAGTCCAGGTTTGGGTCAAGTCTAATATTAAAATCGCCACCACAGATCACTAATCCATGGGACATGGCCATCAACTCAAAGATACTTTTATAAAAAAGAGCCAATCACTCCCTGGTGGTGCATACACATTTATCAAAGTTACATCAATGCCTTCTAATCTACCAGTAATCTTAATGAATCGTCCTCCCTCATCTATAGTCTCAGCCCCATGTTCATATGTCAGTCCACTGGCTATTAATGTGGCCACTCCTCTCTTGTGTGCCTGTTTATATGATGACGCAAAAACATGTTTAAATCCCTGTCTCTGAAGCTTAGCATGCTCTACTGCAGACATATGTGTTTCCTGGAGAAAAGCTATTTGGGCCTTTTCTTTTTTAAGTTTAGAAAGAATTTTTGTTCTCTTAATTGGATTTAATACCCCATTCACGTTAAAAGAAATGCATTTCAATCCACCATTATGCATACTTCCCCGGTCTAATAAAGTACTCAGTTCCAGTCAAGTCCATTGTGTAGCTACCCCTTTTAACGTAACACCAAACACAAACACAGAAAGTACAACTTAACATTGAAATAACTCTAACAATTAAACTGAGAACGTTCTTACCCACTTCCAAAAGTGAGGTCCAGACTCTATTGGACCTCGTCTCAGAGGGATGTCCTCTTTGACCTACCTGGCGTCGAGGGCCCCCTAACACAGTCATTTCACTATTGTCCGCGACATTAGTTAGTTCACGTCTTGCATCCAAGTCCTTTACTTCTTCTCAAAACATATCCACTCCGTACCTGTCCATTTTAGCTCCATCAGTTGCTCTGCTGCTCTCAGTTGCCTCCCGCCTAAACACCCTGCAGCTTCTCCTTAAATCCGTGTTTGCGACGTCCCGGCGCTGGCTTCCACGTGTACCGCTGTAGTTTCGCCAGAGAGGACACCGGGCGCTCCATCCTCGTTACCGGTAAACCCCTATCCGCCAGATCTGACGCAGCCTCCTCTACTGAATCATATATCTTCGTCTCATCCTTCAGGAATACCCTAAGTCGAGCTGGATACAGTGTTTGGAATCTTATGCTGCTTGCTTTAAGGATCCTCCTTATCTCTCCGTATTCCTTTCTTCGTGCCAAAACATCTGGCGCGTAGTCGTGATCCAGGTTGATTTTGCTCCCCTTCCATGTGAAACCTTTCCTTTGCCAGGCCGCTCTGAGCACTTCGTCTTTGGTCCGATAGTTTTGGAATCTGATGACCATAGACCTGGGCTGGCTGTCCGCCGGGGGCCGCGGCGCCAGGGCTCGGTGCGCTCTCTCAATTAGCAAATCTTTAATTGTTGGCAGCTCCAGGTTTTCACGCAGTAACTGCTCCACAAACGGAATAACTGCTAAAGCCGTAGACCCCTCAGCTCCCTCCGGGACACCGTAAATTCTTATGTTTTCCTCCGGAGAGCGTCCCTCTAAATCAGATACTTTTAATTGAAGCTGCAGTTGTTGCTTCACTAACTCAGTGATGACGTCCTCCGCCGCCTGCACACGGTCATCAATAGTTACGAACTTTTGTTCCACTTCATTCAATCTCACATTTGCCTGTGCAATATCTTGTTTTAAGTCAAAAAATTGTTTTTTATTCTCCCCTCGCATCTCTCTAATTTCCTTCAAGATTAATGACAGTTTATCCTCGCCACCAGCCTCACTGCCGCCCTCATCTTGGCTAACAGAGCTAGCGTCTTCTTCGTCAATGTTTTTCTCGTGTATCGGAGCGGTCCTCCTCGGTCCTTTCTTGGATGCCATTTCGTTCCCCTTTTAAAACATTACTAGTGTAACAAAACTCGCTACGTAAATTGGCTTAGGGGGTATTTTGAATCAATTTGTCGCCGCGGACTTTTCACGCTGCCATCTCTGGTGGTAACCCGGAAGCAGTCCATGGATGTATATTCCATGTGTGGTTTATATTTGTGGGTTTAGTTCACTGTTTGGGCAGATATGCAGGAAAACGACAAACAGGAAGACATGAGGAGTTAAACCTCAGGTCAACTGGAAACTACTACTACTACTCCTACTGTTACTTTACTTTACTACTATGTTATTATTACTGCTACTGCTGCTGCTGCTGCTACTGCTACTACGACTTCCACAGTTACTAATATTGTTGTGAATGAAACAGCATAATTTAGAGATGCGTGTGGCTTCGGTTTATTCTTAGTTCAGTCCTAGTTCTGTCTTGGTTTAGTCCTGGTTCTGTCCTGTTTTAGTTCTGATTCAGTCATAGTCTTGGTCCTGGTTTACTTTTGATTCTGTCCTGGTTTAGTCCTGTTCTAGTCCTCGTTCAGTCCTGGTTTAGTGCGGATCCTGTCCTGGTTTTACTCCCATTGAGTCCAAGTGCAGTTCTTGTTCTTCCCTGGTTTAGTTATGCCTTGGTTTAGTCCTGGTTTAGTCCTGACCCTAGTTTAGTCATCTTTTAGTCCCGGTTTTGGCCTGGTTTAGTCTTTTGTGAGTCCTGATTTGCTCCCTTCATCATCTTTTTCCCTTTAACCATCCTCCTCTTCTCTTTGCACGTCTCTGTATATGTTTATTTATCTTTTATATATCTGTATACTGTCTGTGGTGAGTATTTTCTTAAAGCTGCAATAGTTCCACACCTACATGTAAATCAATGTGCCCTCCTCCCACACGAGAGAGAGAGAGAGAGACAGGGGGGAGAGTGTGGAGAGAGGGAAGAGAGAGAAGGGGGGAGGGGGGGTAAGGAAGAGAGAGAGAGAGAGAGCAGAGAGTGAGGAGAGGAGACAGTGAGAGGGAGAGTGAGGAGAGAGGGGAGATAGAGAGCAGAGAGTGAGGAGAGCATGAAGAGAGAGAGAAGGGTGAGGAGAGAGGGGGACAGAGAGAAGGGAGAGTGAGGAGAGGGAGCGAGCAGAGAGTGAGGAGAGCATGACGAGAGGGAAGAGTGAGGAGAGAGGAGATAGAGGGGGAGAGAGTGAAGAGAAAGAGCAGAGAGGGAGGAAAGCATGAAGAGAGAGTGGGGAGTGAGAGGAGAGAGGTGGCACGAGAAAGAGGAGAGAGAGACAGAGAGAGAGAAAGAAGAGAGTGAGGAGAGAGGGGAGAGAAAGAGAGAGAGAGGGGAGAGTGAGGAGAGGGAGAGAAAGGACAGAGAGCAGAGAGAGAGGAGAGAGTGAGGAGAGGAGACATAAAGAGAGAGAAAGAGTGTGAGGAGAGAGGGGGAGAGAGAAAGTAGAGAGCGAAGAGAGAGAGAGTGAGGAGAGAGGGGGGAGAGAGAAGCAGAGGAGAGAGTGAGGAGAGAGGTGAGTGAGAGAAGCAGAGGAGAGAGTGAGGAGAGAGGGCAGGGAGGACAGAGTGAGGAGAGAGGAGCGAGAGAGGGGACAGAGAGGAGAGAAAGAAGACCTGTCCACAAACATGGTCCAAACATGGACCAGTAATATTGTGAATATTGCTGGGATTTAGATGACAGTAGTGTCATGATACAAAAATTTAAACACTCAATACTGAATACTCAAAGACTCAATATGGATTTCAATACTACTGTGATAATAAAAACACTCTTTATTCAGACAATAGAATGTGATTTTCAACATTTAATCATAGTATTTTCTTTTATATTCCCATGTGGCCCTGTATCAGTGTACTCCCTCAGTGGTCCAGTAGGTATGTGTTTATGTAAATGTCCTGAGAGCTGATTGGATGAGAGGTAAAGGTAGAGGCCTGTGATTGGCTGACACTGACAGACAGGCCAAACACTCTTCTTCCTAGTTGGATTTTCCTGTTAGCTTCAAATCTTGTTAGAGCGATCCTCCGTCTATTCCCACATGTCTTTAGGAAATCCCATTTAAACCTTCTCTCACTCACCTCTTTCAGCCTGCTGTCTCTCTCTCTCCTATCTCATCTCTCTCTTCTTCTGCTTTCTTTTCTCTTTCTCTCTCTTTTCCCCCTTTCCTTCTCTACCCCGTCTCTGTCGCTCTCCCACCCCGCACTGTCTTACTCCTCTGTTCTGTCTATCAATCACATTTTCTCTCTCCTCTCTCATCCCCTCTCTCTCTCTTCTCCCACAATATCTCTCTCTTTTTTATCCTCCCCCTCTCTGTCACTCTTTCTCCCCCCTCCTCCCTCTATCTCTCCCCTCTCTTTTCACTGGGGAGGCAACAATAGTCAATTCATTTTGAACTTTTCAATAAAACCTTCACAAAACACTTCACTTGAATGACTCAATACCCCTCTCTCCTTCCCTTCCCTCGCTCGCTCTTCTTTTCTTTCTCTCCCTCATCTTCCCCCAGCTCTCTCTCCTCGATTTTTTGCTCTCTTCAAGTCAGGGTGGAGTAAAGATAGTGAAAGCTAAGATAAATTGTAGTTGAGGAGTTTCAGTGTACATGTACAGTCAAAGGACGTAGCTAACCTGCTAACCGCCGCGTTCAAAATATTCAATTCACTTTACTTTGAAAAAACGTCGCCCCTCTCTCTGTAACTCCTGCGGTGAGCTTTGTTATTTTGGTCTTAAAATGTTCATATTAACCTGCTCTTCATGATCCTGGTGTTTTTATTCCGCTGTTATGTCCGTAAATCAAGATATCTGCGTCAATAACACATAAATCAGGCATTTTCTTTCCCCTTGGTGTTAGCAAGAGGTTTGATTGACAGTGACGAAACCAGCAGTGCGGGCGGGAAAGACCATTACCTTCAACAGCCTCACTCGTGATTGGCTCTATGATACTCACGGTTGGAATTCCAAATATGGTTCTTGGCTCCAAATTCGCCCCTATAACGGCTCTAGCATCGATGAGCTTCATTTGGCTGGAGCCGAACGCTGTGGGTGACGTCAAACTTAGTCCACTTCTTTATACAGTATATGATACATATAGAAGACATTAAAAATTAAGCGAGAGATATGGGATTATGTAGCAAAGGAACAACTAAATATTTTTTATTTTTTGTATTAAAATTCCTCACCCTTCGCTTTGTTGACAGCGCTGCAAACCCTGGGCCTTCTCTCAGTGAGCTTCGTGGTGAAGTCTCCTGAAATGTGCCATGTCAGGGTCAAGAAATGCCAAAAGTGCAAAGCAGTGATCAAAGCAAAGCCTGGATAGTTTGAAGAAATCTGTCATAAAGACTGACCGGGGGACCAAAGAGACAGGACTCGGGGGAAACAGAACAGAGTTTATTAGTAGATATAGGGAACTGAATGAAGGTCGTCATAACAGACAGCTGGGATCGGTGTTGTAGGCAGTAGTCCTGGAGCGGGTCGTGGGTCGCAGGGTCAAAGGCTGGGGCGTTCATACCGGATGTGGAGAGCTGGGTCAGAGACGGACGTGGAGGGCAGTTCCAAGGAGCAGGATCACGGTGGATAGACGAGCAAGTACACCTGAGAATGACATGAAGATGACAAGACGATCTGGCCCTGAGTGTCAGGTCGTGGCTCCCTTTGTCCTCCCCAGGTGCAGCCGGTTGCAGATTAGGTGCAGGTGTCCACAGGAGGAGCCCAGATCTACGCCCAGCTCCAGGCTCAGATACAGAAGCGAGGGGGGAAAGTAGTGCAAAACACACAAAAAAACCCAAATCCTGACAGAATCTAATCCAAGTTTGAGTGTATTTTTTATTTGCTACATTCCACATGTATCATTCATAGTTTTGATGCCTTCAGTAAGAAACTATAATATAAATAATCATGGAAATAAGGAAACGCAGTGTGTCCAAACTTTTGACTGGTGGTGTATTTGAATCCGGTGCTGACTGGTGTCTGTATCAGATCAATATTGCAGTATTTCCTGTAGTATCTTAATATAAAATCACAGGCATTGCTCATCACTGTACAAATGTGTTTTCCTTTTTTCAGTTTGCAACAACAAAATTCCCCTGATCTAATATTAGAAACTGCGCTCTTATTGATTTGAATGTATGTGAGAAAATCTAATCAAATAATAGTCTTTGCACCAATGGAATTCCTGTAATCTATCCATCTTCCTCCTCTTCCTCCTCCTCTGCTCTTCTCCTTCTCTCCTTCCTCCTCCTCTTCTTCTCCTCTTCCTCCTCCTCCTTTTCTTCTTCCTCTTCCTCCTCTCCCGCTCCTCTTCCTCCTTTGTGTAAACCAATGATACAATCGCAATAAATGTTCTGCTCCGTCAAAATAGACCGCTCTGTGGAACATGGCTTAGAGCTTTTCTTGAATGGACATTGATAAACAAGCGTGTGGTGCGTTTAAGGAGCGGTTCTGAGAGATGGAAATACACAGGACACAAACAGCACTGCACATTTTTAACACGACAGTGAACGTGTCAGGTTTGCATCTTTCTTTAGGTCATTTTTTCTCCATCACCTGTAGTTTTTCTCACAAAAATAAATCAATTCTGCTCATATTTGTGGCTAAGTTGATGGCATAACGTTGCTTTACTCACAATTATTTAACGCCACTTTATGTAAGTTTTCAGCCAAAAATAAATAAATAAATAAAATAAAAGCTTGTTTTTTTTTCATTTTGGATGTTTTTTTTAAACTGAAAAACCTGCTTGCATCTCCACAAACCTGACTCTTATTTGGGCTGGAGGCTGGTTTCCTTTTGCTCGTTCATTTTGCTATAATATTCCACAGTATGGTATAAAACATATTTATCCCCATGGAGAATGTTCCAAAGTATGGTTTTAAATTTCTATTTCTTTAGAATCATGCAAGAGACGCGCCACCTCTAGAAAGTTACATACTGTATCTTTAAAACCAAGTAAATGTTCAGTCGTTCTACCTGCTATGACACTAAAAACAAGGAGAGAATTGGAGAAAAATGTGGGCTGTATTTTTTTTTTTCCTCCTGCAGTACTACAGAATGACCACTAGGCTAACAGAAGGCAGGTGTGAGGGGGTTTGGCCTTATCCAGGTTTTTATACATCCATGTTTTTCTGTGCACAAAAGACTAAGGCATCTGCCACTGAAAACCATCATTTATGAAAGTACAAGCACATTTCAAACTTCTACTAAATATCACGGCTCCTGTAGGCAAGGCGTTAGCTAAAGCTGTGGTGCCGCTAAAATATTGAAAGTGCATATGACAGGTTTTTTGAAATTGTGACTGTGGTTGTGTGGGCTTTCCAGGTGAGGTAACTTTTTTTCTGAAAGAGTGCATCCTTTCCAGAGTACTTTTTCTTATCAGTACCGTGGTGAGAGGTGGTAGTATTACATTTACTTGAGTAACTTTTTTAAGAAATTGGCACTTTCCAGAGCTTTCCACTTTTCTCGCAGCATACGTTTACTCCCTGCTCGAGTACTATTTCTATTGAAGTACAGTTGTGGTTCCTCTTCTCACTGTGAGTAAGTTTAAAGTGACAAAAAGCTTTACAGTATATGTCGACAAATATGACATGATTTGAACGTTGTGTTTCTTGCAGCGCTGCTTCAAGATATGATTAGTTTGTTCATTTTGTGTGTATCTATTGTGTGTCCTTCAGTTACTCTTCAAGTGACTTCAGTAGTACTTTTCCCAAATACTTCTTTTTACTCTTACTTTCTCAGATCACTACTTGGTTCTTCTACTCGAGTAATACTATTTTGAAGTAACATTACTCTTACTTGAGTTGAGATTTATCGTAGTTTTACATCCGTTTTTTTTAAGTAGCAATTTGTGAAGAAATTTTGAACCTGAAAAGCACAAAATTACAGGAAGTAGCTGCCAGAAACAAATTTCCTGACAGTTTAAACTTCATTTAGCAAAATATAGGTGTTTTGATGTATTTTTGATCTGTTTACTTGTATGCTTTTACCATTAGATCAAATATATATGAAACACCCCTTATTTTTATATCACGGTTGCTAGGTAACAGTCACCTTTACATATGCCATACCGCAGACATTCATAGACGTGAAAATTCTCTCCCTCTGCCCGTGGCTACAATCTCCATCACTTTGCCACCGATGCTTCTGGAGTTACGTCAAATCGAACGCTCCCTCACATACGAATGATGCTGAAAGCAGTCCCCTCTATTAAAAAGTATATATTTATGTCATTTATCTGGTCTCCTCGTGAAACACATGTAAAAGAGGAGGCTTCGTGGTCACTAGATGTCCACCAGAACCACACCAGTTCAGAAATCGCTACTGAAAAACGTGTTAGGCGTTAGCTCAGATGCCACTTTTGCTAATTATGATCTAAAATAAAATACAGCAGAAAGTTTACACAACCAACAGTGACATTAAACGAGTCTTTGTTCTCACGTAAATGTGGCCGATGAGTTGGTACCAGCCCACGCACTCTGGATTATTCATAATTATCCATTATCGTGAGCTAATGCTAATGGATATAGGAAAAATGCAGAGGACTGGCATTAGCACCGAACGCCGTGTCTGTGAAACTCGTCTAAACCCCCACCAAAACTGGAAAAATTTGGCAAAACGAGGACAGATTTTTGGCTGTTTTAGTGAAAATGTGTCTCACTAAAGCCGCCCTACTGTCAAAAGCACTTTAAGGTATCTGTAAGATCCACGTTGTGCTTCCTTCTGGTTATTATTTGGTTCATATTTGCATCGTGGCTGGGGTGTTATTATCAACTGTCACTTTGGCTTCTGTTGCAAATGGTGGTGACAAGCGTCTGATTTCCAAAATGCTTTAACTTGCCACATCCATAAATGAGAAATATGCTAATGTTGTATTAAATGAAATGAAAGTATATAAATGGGGCTTTATATATTATCTTCTCTAATACCACGATTCGGCCAGTAGCAGCAGCACAAAACAGAAATGGAAAAGTTTTGACTACGAGACGCAGGTGACATCACGACCATTTTATAAGAAACCCCATAGTTTTTAAGGCGGACTTACTCTATCGCAAAATCATCTTTTTTATATTGTTCTTAATCTGTGATACATGTAGGATTCAGCGGCGTCGCATAGTCATTTTGGATCAAATGGAAACAAAAAATCTGCTGCTCGCTAGTGTGATCCACAGGAGGAGCCGAGAGCGTGCTGGCTCTTGTGGTGATGAGGTTTACGCCGACGTCGGCTAACATTGGACACCCCAGTTTTCTAACGTGGAAGTACAGCAGCTTGTTTTCCTTTATTAAGTCGTTTTAGAGCAATATTGTGTGTTAAAATGATCAGATTAAAACACTGGTAACTAATCCACAGGTGTCATAGATTATTAACATATCGCAAACACAAGCTCAGTTACACCATATTTTCAGGACTGGAACCGTATTTTCTTAGCAATTTACCAAAAATCTACCCAGAAAAAGGAACCAGTTTCGAAACTAAGCAAGTATCATTAAGGTACAGATTTAGAAAAAAAAACTAATGAATGAAACTGCTGCACATCACATCAGGTTTGTCAATTTGCCGTGTACATATTTGTATCGTTGTTTTTGTATATTTATGGAGAATCGTCGTGTGGAGAGTGGTTTGTTGGGCTGAGCATGCATTCTAGTGCGTTAAAAAAAAAATCGATTTTAGCATAAATCCCCGTCGTTAAGCTGAGCTGGAGGACAGGTCAGAACTCTGTGGTGGAGTTTGCTGTACATATTTGTAACGTTTTTGTATATTTATGGAGAATATCGTCGTCAGATTTGTAGATTTGTGCTGCTGTGGTTTAGCATATGGTTAAAGGACAGTCTGTAAATACTGGGCTTATCCACATAGTCGGTAAATCCTGGGGTGCTGTATCCACTAAAACTCAAAAACTGGCACAAGGTTCAACGACATCAGTGGTGCCCGTGGTCATCGGAGCACTCGGGACAGTCGCCCCCGAACTGGACGAGTGGCTCCAGCAGATCCCAGGAAGAAAACATCAGACATCTCAGTCCAGAAAAGTGCAGTACTAAGAACAGCTAAGATACTGCGCAGAAACCCTCAAGCTCCCAGGCGTCTGGTAGAGGTCCCGAGCGTGGAAACAGGACGGGACCACCCGCTAACATTTACATTACTTCAGTGCATAGTCTTTAATCACATGTGTAAAATAAGTGAGTATTTCTTGTCTCTGTTTAAGGTTCGGGTTTGTTGTAATTATTTCACAGCAGGGACGCTCCTTTGTGCGCTCTCTGCTCTCGTTTAGCCAAGCCTGTCCATTAAGAATCGTTATGTCTTTTAATTAAAGCACACTGCATTTGAATGTCCTGTTTTATAACTTACACACGTCCTATATTACACAGAACTGACTCTTGTGAGCTTTAAGCCGGTTAAATGTTGTCTCATCAAAAACATACCGAGCTGTGTTTTGTTTCATTCACGCATGTTTGAGGGTGTGATGGAGATGCACTCTTCTGTCTATCTCCAGAGCTAGAAATGCTCCGTTCCACATTGTGATGTCATGTAGTGGTAGTTGTCATGTTAAACAGCTCCTTTTATCTTTTGTTCAGTAGAGATTAGCAATACCAGGGGCTGAATTTATCCCAGTGATTCTCGTGAAGGTGCGTGGAGTTTAAAAACACAGTGGAGCACTTCCTGTATGACCACATGACATCACAAGGTGGAACAGAAAAAAGAAAGTCAGCCTAAATATGCAGGATTTGTGCGTTAAAACATGTGTGGAAATGGAACAAAACACAACTCCAGGTCTGTTTCTGATGAGGAAAATAAGTCTTGACCGAAATATTCCACAGTATGACATTAAACGTATCCATGGACAGAGGTTACTTCAAATGAAATAGAGAGTAAGTAAAAAAAAAAAAAATGAAATTAAACTGTTACTGATGTAATTTAAAGTTAAAATAATGCACAAAATCTGGTGTTTCAAAGAATAGGCACAAAAAAAAAAATCATATCTGAAGGAACGCTGCAAGAAAACACAGATGTTCAAATCATTTCGTATTGTCACCATAAAGCTTTTGTTCACCTGACTCACCAAAACTTTTTATCTCAGTAAGAGTACTGTTACTTTAAAAAATCAAAAAAAACAAAAAAAACTACATAAAATAAACACAAGTAGGAGTAAAAGTAGTAGAAAAGTACTCTTAAAGGTACAATTTCTTTAAAAATTTACTCAAGGAAATGTAACTGGAGGACTAGCTTTGTCCATGGAGACAAGTACAGGTCATCTCTGTGGAGAGGAGACCCCAACTCACTGTAAGAATGTAAGTTTCAAGGTATTTATTTTTTAGTAGTAAACCACCCATAATTGATTAAAAGTGAGGTAGATAAGAAGTAGGTGCCACCTCATGACATCAGCAGGTGGTGAGGTTAAATTGATACTTTTTTTTTTTTTTTTTACATTTCTTGGAGGTGTGATGCTAAACAGAGGCACTGCTCCGTCTGAAGCTCTGTTACTCAACTTAATTTGAACTTTAATTTAACATAATCTGACAGTAAAGAAGTGATTTAGGAACTACAACAGGTGATTTGATTTGTGCTGTTAAACGAGTCTCTCTCAAAATCACATTACAGTCACAAGCTAGAGAGCATTAGTCAACCAGTTTTTTTTCAGACACTCTCAACTCTCACTTTTGTTGAACATCCCACTCATAAAAAGGACCCCCTCAGCTCACATATCGATTTTGTCGTATCGTTATCATCCAGTCCTCCTCCATACATCTGTCTCTAGCAGAGTGGAAAAATCCCTATGGAGCAGATGTCATTTTTAATGCTGACCAAACAGAAGCTTAACATGGAAGAGGAAAGAAGGAGATGAAAAGAGGAGGGCAGGGGAAGAGGAGAGGAGGAGACAAGGTGAGAGGAGAGGGAGACAGCAGACAGGGAGGACATGAGAGACATGGAGACATAGAGAAAGGGGGAGCGAGAGGAGAGACCAAAGTGAGAGGAGAGGTATGAGGAGGTGAGAGAGGGAGGAGAGGGGTGAGAAGGAGAGAGAGGGGAGACAAAGAGAGATGTGAAGAGATGAGGAGAGGAGAGGGAAGAGTGAGAAGGAGAGAAGGGAAAAACAAGGAGAGAGGGAGAGGAGAGAAAGGGGCCAAGGTGAGAGGTGAGAGATATGAGGAGATGAGAGAGGGAGGAGAGAGGTGAGAAGGAGAGAGGGGAGACAAAGGAGAGAGGGGAGAGAGAGGAGAGAGATGTAAGGGAGATGAGGAGAGAGGGAGGAGGTAAGAGTGAGAAGGAAAGAGAAAGGGAAACAAGGAGAGAAGGGAGAGAGAAACGGGACAAGGTGAGAGGACAGAGAGGAGGGACAAGGTGAAAGGGAGAGAGAGGAGAGATTGAAGAGATAAAGAGAGAGGGAGGAGAGAGGAGAGAAGCGAGAAGGAGAGGGGGGAGGCAAGGAGAGAGAGGAGAGGTATGAGGAGATGAGGAGAGAGGAAGGAGAGAAGAGAAAGGAATGAGAAGGAGAGAGGGGAGACAGATCTGAGGAGGGAGACAAGGAGAGAGGAGAGGTTACAAGGTGAGAGGAGAGAGAAGGAGAGGAGACAAGGGGGAGAGAGGGAGGAGAGAGGAGAAGAGACAAGGTGAGAGGAGAGAGAGGAGAGGAGAGAGGAGAAGGGGAGAGGGAGGAGAGAATAGAGGAGACAAGGGAGAGGAGGGAGGAGAGAGGAGAGGAGACAAGGAGAGAGGAGAGCAGCAGAGAGGAAAGAAGAGAAGAAGAAGGAGAGGAGAAGACAAGGAGAGAGGAGACAAGGACCATGGTGAAGTCCATTAGTGAAAACAGGAGACAGGGAACCACAGAGCTGCAGGACAGATACAGGCCCAGAGACTGAGACTGACACCATCACAGTCACCGCTACAGCTGCACCTGGTTTTCAACCTGTCAGAGGAGGAAGTGAAGTTAAACTGAGGAAGTTAAACTGATCTAACGTCTCTCACCGTCTCATCGTCTCACTAACCCTCTGCCACAGCCCCAGTGTTCACAGTGCATGAGTTAGAGTACTTTGTCACTAAAACACAGTTAACATTATGTTTAAAGGGGGGGGGGGGGTGTTTTGTTTCTATGGGGTATTATCTGCTAACACATCACATATTTAGATCACCATGTTACCATTTATTGCTTTAAAATGCACTTTCACAACAATAAAAAGGGAACATGGTGATAATGAATACCCGGTAGAAGTGTAATACCTGCTTCAGGCTCCAGAGGGCGATCAGTTTAGCTCCTCATCACATTCTTCTTATGTGCCCTCTGTCCTCAAATGCGGATTAGATAATATAAAACACACTTACCAGACCCCTAAAGATGACAAAGATCAACTATTGGAACTGAAAGAAAGAGGTCTCACTCTGCAGTTAGTATAGTGGACTGTAAAGATCATTAAAAGCACAGAACTCTCACTCTGACTAGTTTTTGAAGCAAATATTTATTTAATAGGTTTTATGAAACTTATAGGCTACCGACTCATTCTGTTTTAAAGTAAAGAAAAGGTAACTTCTTAATGCTACCTCATGTGTGTTTTGTTTCATTTAAAACACACAAAAAAACACTCTGTTCCACTTTGTGATGTCATGTGATGATACAGGAAGTGCTCCACTGTGTTTTTAAAACCCCATAAACTTTCACTAGAATCATTTGTATAATCTCAGCTCTGGAATTTCCACAATCTCTACTGAACAAAAGGTAAAAGGAGTAACTTGAAAACTTCCATGGACTTCATGACATCACAAGGTGGAACAGAGCATGTGTGGAGCTTTGGAGAAACGTCACCAAAACTAATAGGAAAGAATAACTAAAAACATGTGTGAATGAAACAAAAAACCACAACTCCAGGTATGTTTTTGAGGAGAGTAACAACAGCATTAGACCGCATTACAGAATGGGTTAACAAGAGTGGTGAGAGTGGCAAGACGAAGTTCAAATCTGTCAACTGGACAAATCGTTGTAGGAGTGAAGACGTTTCGCTGCTCATCCAAGCCGCTTCTTCAGTTCAGAACTGAAGAAGCGGCTTGGATGAGCAGCGAAACGTCTTCACTCCTACAACGATTTGTCCAGTTGACAGATTTGAACTTCGTCTTGCCATGGATCAGACCTGGACGACTGAGGGTTTACACAGAAGAGTGGTGAGAGTCAATTTTGTGTAATATAGGAGGTTTAATATTAAATACCTAAAAGAGCATACATGTTCTTTAAAGAGCCAAAAATCCCTTCACTACCCCACACGACTGAGTGAGCAGTGAGTCATGTGTGTCTCATTTGGAGTCATTATAGTCATTCTGTGTGGTGTTATTGGTTTGAGGTTTGAGGAGGAGAGCTGGAGGCTGTAGACTGACTGACAGCTCTGAGTGTGGGGGCAGAGAGTGACAGAGAGGGGCCAAATACAGCCACTAACACTGCGTTCCACGGGTCTGAGCCTGAGCATGTCGGCAGAACACGAGGGCCGGAGTCCACCAAAGACACGTCCTGCCGATCGATTCGTCGGGGCGTGGCAAAAACTCTCAAAACTATTAAGTATTTCTGTGTATCTGACCCATACTGCACTCACAAGACTACACCTGCACGGAAATTCATGCAAAAAACTACTATTTATGCATAAAAAAGTACTAGAAAACAAAGTACGTTCACAAAAACAGATTAACCTTGAGTGAATGATGAGTTTAATCTGACTTTTTACATATAAATAGCCAGGCCTGTCACGATAACACGTTTGAAGTATGATGAAGAAAACACGACGAGAAGTTTGAAACGATAATATTGAAACTCATTTAAGCCACTGACACAATAACCCTAAAATGCAATTATCCCCCCCAAAAAAGGCAGAATGAAAGACTTTGGTAGTGAGTTCGTGTCTATAATGAGTCAGAGAAGTTATTTATTGGACCCTCGACAGCTCAAATCTTATCTAAGAATAGAAAAATAACAAAACGTCCCCACTAGTACAAAGAAAAAAGTACCCCATGAGAAATACTGACTCCCAAAATAATTATTCCAAAAGATGTATTAAAGCGCTAACTTGACATGGTAATTATCATGACAGGAGTATAAATACCAAAAAATGACATATCTTCTGCTAACTAACTCACACTCTTCTCCTTCTGCTGTTGTACCTTATAAATTGTTATATTCTGAATGAAACGATTTGTTATCTAATACACATTTTGGTCGACTATCGCTCCATCGCCAAAGCTACTTTAACCATACATCAAAGTACTCGTTTGCTGTCATTTCTATTTGCTTGTGCTGTCTCTCTCTCTGTCATTGAGGCGGTAGTTCCTCTTTTGCCAAACTGGACCCGGGCGAGCTCACGGCTAAAAAAAATGTTCTGCCGAAGGGTTTCCACAGGACAGCTCCAGGCTTAAAAGCTGCTCCACTGTTCACCTGCAGCTTTGTGGAGACAATCTGAGCACTACAATCATCACATTAAGTCTGGAGCTGCATGGACTGTAAAGCGAGACAAAACACCTAAACTCTGCCAACAATCACATTTCAAATAGAGCTGCTAAACTGAGCCGTACCTGGAGGACTAAACGGGAGAGTGACGTCAACAACTACTGGAGATTGCAGAGGACACTGGAGGCAGCGCAAATTTTAAATTTAGTGCAAAACTAGATGAATTTGCAGCTTTTTAAACAAAAAACGCCTAAAGTTGCCAAAGAAAAAGAAAAGGAAAAAAAAAAGGAACAATATGCAAACAATAATGCAATGAAAACACTAGTATGTGCACTGACATTTAGCTTTTTCATCCCCACAGCAAGACCCACAAATTTATCTTAAATTTATCTTATTTGTTACATGGCTGTGTAAACGATACTGATACTGATTCGTCAATATACTGGAAACTGATATATTGCCCATCCCTAAACAACAAAAAAGTGGGATTATTGTTAGTTCCACTGTAAAAACTGTCACCTGCTTGTCTCCATGGCGATTTAATTGGTTGGGTTATATATCATATATTTATTTAACAACAAGTATTTTTTATTGTTCCACCTTGAAAAAGTTCCTAACTCTCAGCGGGCTTGCCTCTCCATTGATCTGAAACTTGGTGGAGAAAACAGCTTGTGCCATAGAGATCGATAACCTCTGTGGAGATTGCATGTTCTTCCTCCTAGAGTTGTCAGAAGTACACTAATCAATACTAATACGGTATCAAACTAAATTCTCCTTTGAGCAGGTATTGATACTAAAAAAGTCACATTCACAGGACAGAAAATGAACCTTTCCTGAATATTTTTAGAATGATCTTGAGCTGCATCAGAAAACAAGTATAAGACATAGACCAGTATACGCTCATGGGCCACTATGGAACCTACCTGGACGACTGAGGGACCTAAACAGATATAAGGACACGGAATAGAAAAGAAAGTGCTACCGTTTAATGTTGCGAAAATCGCATTGTCTAAATAAAGCGTTTTACTATCGTGGTATCAGAGTCGGTATTGAGCATCGAGTCTATTCCTTAATAGTATAAAGAGTTTGAAATGTTTGTATCAACACTACTTTGTCCTGTTTGAATGGAGTCATGACGCTGATAATTGAGTGTTAGTTGTAGCAGGGCTGTCCTGGGTAAATAAAGGTCAAGCAAATTAATACTCATCCTGTCACAACAGTCTCTCCCCTCAACGTAACCATCAAAGTTGGCCATTTCAGACATTACTCAGCTCTACTCTGTGAAAAATTCTGTATTTAGTCTGTTTGATAAACATTAAAAAAACAGACTTTGAGCAAATATTTATCAGTAAAAACAGTTTCCAAGTACTCCAAGAGTCAATTTGATCTGACGAATCTCAAAATGAGTTTTTTTTTACAAAGTATATCTTTACCACAGCAACTTCAGCGCTTCTGCCAAAGTATCTGGGCACGCACCAAATCAGTCAAGGCTCCAAATCAGGCACATAAACTGTTTAAGAAAATAAGGACTAAAAAAAAGTGAGTGTGGCGTCACCCATAGTGCTCGGCTCTAGCCAAATGAAGCTCACTGAGGCCAGCAGTCATAGGGCGAGTTTGGAGCCGAGTTCCTTAGTTGGAATTCTGACCACGAGTATCATAGAGACGAAAGAGCCAATCCGGCGCGAGGCTGTCCACCAAACACCCCTGGTTTAGCAAGGAGCCTACACTTAGCACCGCTGTTAATCAAACCTGTTGCTAATGCAGGTGAGAGCGACATCGGGGAACGAATGCACCTGATTTCTCTGTTATTAATGTTCATATCATCATAATTTAGGGATAAAATGGCAAAATATAAACCCCGGGATCATGTAAGAGCGGGTTAATATGAATATTTTAAGACCGAAATGATGACAAAGTGAAAAGAAAGAGGTGAGCAAACACAGCCTTGTGGTTCTCCAGTGCTAACAAACTCAATGTCTGACAGTGCTGAGAGTTAACTTGAACTTGTTGCTGTGAGGAAAGTCCAATATCACTTGTTAATAGGGCTGTTGACACCCAACTCTGAACAGCTTCTTCATCACGGTGCCTGGGAATATTGTATTAAATGCCGAGCGTCAGTGCTTCAGTTGCTACAGTAAGCAAAAACTGACCCCCCCCTCATAAACCCTACCATAACACGCCCAAATGATTTCATGATTTCTGAGATTCAGGATTCGGCTCTAATTGACCTGGTGGGCATTCAAAGTTTTTAGAAAAAAGTTTAAGTTCATTGCCCTTCTCATATTCATTCACAACATGCAACATCTGAATTATTACATCATGATCCACGAGTGTAATCACATTATAACTATATCAGGTACACCAGCACAATATGACTTTTTTTTAAAAGCATAAAGTCTGAAGTAAGCCATGACTATTGTTGCGTCTTCATTATGGGACCTACTTTCGCATGCACAACGCTAACGCCACGAGTAACATTTTAAACCCTAGCGTGATGTATTCTGCATAATTTTATAATACCTCCCATTGCATTCCCAGTGTTGATCAGTCTTCCCGTGCGCCCCGTTCATTAATAATTCCAGACACTACAATGCCAATCTGGAATTAGGAAAATAATTAGTGCGGGGGACAGAATGAAGGCTGCCTTGTCATGAGCCCATATGTTTATAATGAATGTTGTACTTAGCAGACAGCGATACAACATGATAGATGAGCACGCTAATCCCGGCCACAGGAACAATGTATGTGCGGCTAATGCGCTCGATGCCTTAATAAGCAATCAATAAGAATTTGTATTAGTAGTGGTTTTTCAATTAAAGTTGGAGAATTTGTTAATTTTGAAAACCAATTTAATCACTGAAATGTTGACAGTTTTATTACACAATCAACATAATAGTGATGAATGTGCTCTATTGTGTAGGTTATGATTAAAACACCTTCTGCATGTCCCTGATATCTTTAAAGATGGAGTATTATGCTAAATTGATTTTCGTTGTTTGTTGTTTCCCTCATCAAAAAATCATTGTTTTAGATGTCATCCATGCATATTTGAGTCATTTTGCAATCTCTTCCCGGCCCTATTTGAACCCTCTTTTACTGTAAGATCCTGTGCAAGGCTCCGCCCACAAGCGTACGTCTCCCACACGACAATCCTTCATAAATATACAAATGCAAGATACAAAACTGTACATGACAGCGTGACGAATCTGATGCACTTTCATTAGCAGGATTGCGTGCTGATTGTGTTGCGATAGCGTTCTGAAGGGGGAGTGACTTAGCACTGAGAGCAAGGGAAATTTATAAAACATGTTAATACTTATTTTCAAATATAGCATTTTCCAAACAAAAAAAGGTAATACTACTGTTAGCAGTTAATACCCCATAGAAGTGTAACACCCCGTCTTTAAAGTGGTAGTTTCACTTTCTGCTGATTTCTTCTACGTTCCTCCTCCAAACTCGGCGAATGCTTCCCTGCTTTCTGGACTGAACTCGGGATAAAAAACCTGGTAAGAAAATAGGGCTTACATAATGCAGTACCTCAGTCTCCGTGCTAGCAATGACGGATCGCTCGCTAACTAGGTTACTGATAATCCACCACTAACTCCCGCTCTCCTCGGGAACACGGTTTAACTGGAGAGAACGGAGAGAAGACACTTATGGAGGTTTTTTTTTTTTTGTCCCAGAGCGTTAGCCGTAGCCACCGCTCTCTCACCACACCTGCGACTGCGGAGTTATTTTTACCTGAGCCATAGATCCAGCTGTTCTGGTACTGTCAAGACTTCTGCTGCACACGTGATCAGAAGAATGCTAACAAGCTTATGAGCTAACAGGCTAACAGGACAAGACACATCTTATGAGCTAACAGGCTAAGGGGACACGACACATCTGCACCGTGCCCGTCCATGAGCGTGGGATCTCTGCTTCTCTGGGGTTTTCCTCGGGGGACAGTTCTCGTTTCGTCTGTGTCCTGTGAATGTTGCTCATCTCTTGTGTGTTATCGACTCATGTCTGTCTCATTCTTCGATTTTCGGACTCTCTGCTGGTTAAATCTGTGATCTTGTTAACACTGCTGCTGTGATTTTAGCCTTTACAAATATATACATCAGATTGAATTGAACTGTTTTGAGTCTATAGAAATGTGCTGGTGGACCTCTCTCAGAACAGGACAGGAGGCTCTAGCCTAGAAAACTTGGCTTTTATTTGTGGGGTCCATAACAATTCTTTTACAAAACTGACATTTAGTTAAGTCAATTACATGTAGTAACTCACATTACAAGAGTACTTTTCTAGTAGCATACTTTTACTCCTGAGATGATTTGAACATTTGTGTTTCTTGCACCGCTCCTTCAGATATGATTTAGTTTGTCTCATTTTTGTGTTCTATCCTTTGAAGATACTAGATTTGAGCATTATTTCATTTTCTTTAATTATATAAATCAGATGTTATGTCCCGACAGTTACTCTTATTTGAGTAGTACTTTTTACAAATAATTTCTTTACTCCTAAATCATTTCTTGAACCACTCCTTATACTTTCTACTTGAGTAAAGTGGGATTCCTGCCAAGGTCATTCAAAAACTACAATACATCCAAAACAGCGCCGCCAGAATCCTAATGAAAGTCAGAAAAATGTGAAAATATCACTCCTATTCTCAAATCACTGCACTGGCTCCCTGTTTCATTCCGGGTTGAATACAAAATCCCTCTGCTGACACATAAATGCATCACTGATCAGGCACCCACTGTATCTACAAGACCTGATCACTTTGCAATCTTCAAACCGCACCCTCAGACCTTCAGGTAGGTCCCCACACGAGGCTTTGTACAATGGGGGACCGAGCTTCTGTTCAGCTGCACCACGACTCTGGACCTGCCTCCCTGTCCAGAGCCACACAGAGCCACACAGAGCCCACACAGAGAGCCACAGAGCCACACAGAGACACACAGAGACACACAGAGCACACAGAGCAACACAGAGACACATAGAGCCACACAGAGACACATAGAGCCACACAGAGACACACAGAGACACACAGAGCCACACAGAGCCACACAGAGCCACACAGAGCCACACAGAAACACACAGAGACACACAGAGACACACAGAGACACACAGAGGACACACAGAGACACACAGAGACACACAGAGACACACAGAGACACACAGAGCCACACAGAGCCACACAGAGACACACAGAGACACACAGAACCACACAGAGTCTGGACTCTGGACTCTAAAGACCTTTTTATTTAGAAAAAGCTTATGTTGATGATTGTTTACCATTTAGCGATTAGTATTGTTTATATTGTAGCTCTCTGAGATTCTATGAATGTGAAAAGTGCATTATAAATTAAATAATAATAATAATAATGAAAAATAATAATAATAATAATAATAATAATAATAATAATAATAATAATAATAATAATAATAATAATATAATAATTATTATGTATTATCATATTATTCTCATTATTATTATGTTTTGAAGTAATCTTGCTCATACAGTTGAGTCAAATTTTTGGATAGTCTACCCACCTCTGTCTAAACTTCGCAGTTTTAGCATCAAAAAAGCAATATCAGTGAAACTTCTAAAAAACACGTTAATACCTTGTTTGGTGAATATACATTTTCAAAACAATAAAAGGTAGTACGGTGATCTAAATGTGTTATGTGTTATAGTTAATACCTCATAGACATAAAATACCCCCTCTTTAATGGTCGCAAGCTCGGAGACACAGAGCTGTAGCCTTTTATAGACATATCTCAGTCTGAATATTAAACCACAAATGCGTTTGCTGAAATGTCCATTTGGAGCTGAGAGTTCCTCCTTGATAGCTTCTGTTTAACACATACTCCATGTGCTAGTACATATTTAGGACGTTTTATGGTGCGCTTTAAATTACTTTGACTTAAAATAATGCTTTTGACCATCGCACCTCCATTTTTGTGCTATTTCCTCAGCCATTTCGCTCTTGTCATAATGTGTTGAGGTCGCAGCCCGCTGAAACAGAGAATAGAAAAGATGGAATACTCAAAAACCAGGTAAATTACAGCTGTTAGAAAAAGAAGAGGTGCATTTTAAACTTTAACTCTGAAAAGCATTTGTTTCTTTTGTGTTTTTTTTGTGTCACTAATAAATGCAAAACAACTTGAACCCGCTGTGGAGATTGTTGCTAAAAAAGAAGTTGTAAAAGATGGAGTATTGAGCCACTGTCATTCTGAAAAAATCACTTTACAATTCACAATGCAACTTTTAGATGAGTTGTACTTCAACTGGGACTAAACAAAATCCACCTACAGCCACAGATACAGCTGCTAAACTGGGGAGTACCTGGAGGACTAAAGGAGAGAGTGAGGAGAGAGAAAGGGGCGGGTCTGGAGGACCTAAAGGAGAGAGTGAGGAGAGAGGAGGGGCGGAGTCTGGAGGATAAAGGGGGAGAGTGAAGGAAGAGGAGGAGCGGGGTCTGGATATATGAGAAACAGTGTGATTGGTCTAACACTTCAAACTCTGCCCTTGGAGCCAGGTGTTTCTGATTACAAAACACCTAATCAGAGCAGTTCTGTGTGATGTCACCAAATACATTAAATTGAAAGAGGCCACTGGAGCGAGCACACACTTAAATTTAGCCATTTTGCCAAGGAAGCTGCAATTATATCTACTTTGCACTAAAATGACCAAAGAAATTTGTTGGAACAATAGATAATGCTTTTAAAATCCTATAACAGTTTAGTAGCAAAAAAAAAAAAATGGATTAGTGTTTTAGTTCCACTTAAAACAAACAACACAAATGAAACATTCAAATGATGTAATTGTGAATGTTTTGCTGCTTAATAATAATAATACTAATGCATGAGTCTTTTCTAGCTCAAATCGCTTTTCAATTTCATATATTATTATTCACACTATTATTGTAGCCACAGCTGCCTGGGACACTGGCAGAGGCAAGGCTGCCAAATCGGTGCCACCAGTCCCTCTGACCACCTTCAAAGCTGAGAAAAATGTTCATGTTCTGAAAATAGGTAAAAAATTGACACAAACTATAACATTTGTAAAAGCTGTTGATCAGCCTCTGTCTGTCCCTGTCTATACCTATCTGTCCCTGCCTGTCCCTGTCTGTCCCTGTCTCTCCCTGTCTGTCTCTGTCTGTCCCTGGTCTCTCCTGTCTCTCCCTGCCCGTCCCTGTCTGTCTCTGTCTGTCCCTGCCTGTCCCGTCTCTCCCTGCCCGTCCCTGTCTTTCTCTGTCTGTCCCTGCCTGTCCCTGTCTGTCCATGTCTGTCCTTGTCTCTCCATGCCCGTCCCTGTCTGTCTCTGTCTGTCCCCCTGCCTCTCCCTGTCTGTCCCTGTCTTTCTCTGCCTGTCCCTGTCTGTCCCTGTCTGTCCTTGTCTCTCCTGGCCCGTCCCTGTCTGTCTCTGTCTGTCCCTGCCTCTCCCTGTCTGTCCCGTCTTTCTCTGCCTCTCCCTGTCTGTCTCTGTCTGTCCCTGCCTGTCCCTGTCTGTCCCCTGTCAGCTGAACACAAGCAGTATGTGATTACATTGCGTTGTATGGGGGGGAAAAAAAAAAAAAAAAAAAAAAAAAAAAAAAAAAAAAAAAAAACAACAAAAAAAAAAAAAAAAAAAAAAAAGCTAAAAAAAAACAAAAAAAAGAAAAAAAAAAAAAAAAAAAAAAAAAAAAAAAAAAGCTTCTAGGCATTATTCTACTGCGCTACAGTACCAATGAGGGTCCACTAGTCCAACTCGGGACAGGGTCTAATTCCCTATCCGGTTATTTCATAGATCATGGTTTTTGGATAATTGAAGTTTGCTCTCAGACTTTTCCTCTGTCACACAGATGGTGCAGCACTTCAGCTATCGTCACCATCTGCTGAGAGCTGCTCATCACATATAGAAGAGTCCCATATATTCCCCATATCTTCGTTGTCATACTTTGTCATATGTAAAGGTATTTCTGCAAAATTGCCCTTAAGAGTTAACCATATATGATATTTTTTCCCTCCTCATTCACCCTCGGGAAGTGTTGTTTAGAGTGAGTCAGGCATGTTTGAGTAATCTGTATTCTCCTGCATTCAAAGACGCCATTGCTCTAACCGCCCTAAACACGCCCACTTGCTCTCGGTACTTCTGCTGTGTTCTCAGGTTTTCATAACCACCGATACACGTACGGATTCAGGAGCGCGCATTCCAAATGAAAAAAAAAATAAATAAAAAATCCCCACCATTGCTCATAACTGTGCCGTACCGTAAAAGGCGGCAGGGCCGCAGGTGGAAATCAGCGCCACAGTTTTCAACCAATATAACCTATATATTAAAACATATTCACTTTCATTTTTTGACGCTCCCTGGGCTAAGTCACTCCCCCTTCAGAGCGCTATCACAAACACAGCACAACAAATCGTGTATCAGAGGTTTGTGAGTTGTTGTGTGCAAATTTGTGTCATAGTTTTGTATATTTGTGGAGAATTGAGAGTATAGGAGCAGGGGGGGTCTGATGGAGGTTTTGTGGACAGAAAATCTCAAAGGAGGGTTCGATTAGGGACCTGGGACGAGATCGCTAAATTACTGAAACTTCCATGGGTGACATCTAAAACCTCTTCAGTTATGTTTTTGATGAGGGGGAACAACACTATAACATGGCAGAAAAACTCAAAAAAGTGTTGTCTTTTGATAGTGGTTCCCTGTTCCTCCGTGCTCCTCCTTGCTCCTCTGTTCCAACTGGAAGCTTGTGTTTTGTTCGTTTTAGCATAAATGTAAATATGTTTAGACCTCAATGAAGCAGCACCATGATAAAAAAAATGTTCTATTTAGATAAAGGAACTCTTGAAATGCAGATGGACAGCCCACAAGGTTCACCTCCCAGAAGTCACGCTAATACTAAGGCTAATGCCTAAGGTAGATGACTCACAAACAAGGGCGTCTTCATCACTTTTATCATAATGTAGAGATGAGTAAAGTTTT